>CM046434.1:30601795-31171002 GCA_025506505.1 Flaveria sonorensis
TGGATAGGAAGAGTATATGCCTGGATTTGTCAAAGAAGATTGATATAAAAGGTCATCCTTGCCTGTTCTCCAAGGCCTCTCCTCAGGAATCTAAACTGTGGCATAGAAGGCTGGGTCATGTTAATCTCAAAAACATGAATCAGCTGATCCACAATAGTTTAGTGAGAGGTCTACCAATAAAGGAGTTCCACTGTGATGAAACCTGCATGCTGTTTAAAAGAAAAAACACACAAAGTTTCATTCCCTCCTATAGAAGAACCAAGTCCACTGCTGCTTGCAATACTGCATGGATCTCTTTGGTCCTGTGAGAGTAATGAGCATGGCAAAGAAGAAATACTGTCTGGTAATTGTGGATGATTACTCCAGATTTGTATGGACCTTCTTCTTGCATTCAAAGATGAGGCTGCTCAGACAATTATTAACTTTGTTTGTATGTTGAGAAGCAGTATTCCCTATCAGTCAAGTGTATAAGAAGTGATAATGGAACTGAATTTAGAAACCATACACTTGATGATTTCTACCTTTCAAAAGGAATCAAGAGGCAGTATAGCATCCCAAGGACTCCAGAACAAAATGGAGTAGTGGAGAGAAAGAACAGGACCCTAATTGAAGCTGCAAGGTCCATGTTGGCTGACTCTGGTTTGCCACTGACTTTTGGGCTGAAGCTGTCAACACAGCATGCTATGTGCAAAATAGAGCTTTAGTGAATCAGGGTTGATGAAGACTCCTTATGAAGTTCTACATCATTTGGCTCCTCTAATTTCATTCTTCAGAGCATTTGGGTGTCCTTGTTACATTCTCAACACAAAGGATCAACTCCAAAAGTTTGATTCTAAGGTGGATGCAGGGTATTTTGTTGGGTATTCATCCACTTGCAAGGCTTACAGAGTGTTCAACTGCAGAACAAAGATGGTTGAAGAAACTTGCATGTGAAGTTCAATGAATCCCTAAGGACAAAATCCCACAAAACCCTGTGGAGTTGTTTGATCTGGACATACTGCAATATGTTCCTTATCAGCCTCCAGCTGTTGCAGATCATGTGAATTCATCACCTTCTGCAGCTAGTCATCCATCTGGTGGTACTGATGTTGATGATGATCCCAGTACTCACCTATTCAAGTTTAGTGATCAACTGCCTGAGTCTACTAAACTTGATGTTCCTGTAGCTTCAGTAGCACCATCCACAACAAATGCTGATGAGATTTCTGAATCCTCTACTTCATTTGACTTGCCATCTAATACTTGGTTTCAAGAATCTGGATCAACATCTGTTGCTGCTGAGCGTGCTACAAACACTTGCACAGATCTCATAGTGTACCAAGAGCTGAAGAATCACCCAATGTCTCAAATCATTGGTGATATCAATGCTGGTGTCTCAACTAGAAGTCAATTGTCCAACTTCTGCTTCTATGCTCTCTTCATCAGTCAGCAAGAGCCAAAGAACTATCATATTGCATTAAGAGAATGGATGGGTTGATGCCATGCAGCTTGAGCTTCTTCAGTTCAAAAAGCAGCAAGTGTGGGAACTGGTTCCTCTACCCCAGGTAAGTGTGCAATAGGCACTAAATGGGTGTTTAGGAATAAAACAGATGAAAATGGGCAAATTGTCAAGAACAAGGCCAGACTGGTTGTCCAGGGGTTTTCACAAGAAGAAGGTATTGATTATGATGAAACCTTTGCCCCTGTAGCCAGACTGGAGGCAATTAGATTGTTCTTAGCCTATGCTGCATTCCACAATCTTAAAGTTTTTCAAATGGATGTCAAAAGTGCATTTTTATATGGTAAAATAAAAGAAGAGGTTTATGTGTGTCAACCACCAGGTTTTGAGGATAATAAACATCCTGATTGGGTGTATAAACTTGATAAGGCTCTTTATGGGTTGAAACAAGCTCCTAGAGCCTGGTATGAAACACTGTCAAATTTTCTTCTTCAGAATAATTTCACTAGAGGCTCCATAGATAAAACTTTGTTCATTAAGAAAGTGGGTCAGCATAAGCTCCTTGTTCAAATTTATGTTGATGATATTATTTTTGCATCCTCTGATCCACAGTTGTGTGATGCATTTACAAAGTTGATGCAACAAAAATTCGAAATGAGTGCCATGGGAGAATTACAGTTCTTTCTAGGTTTGCAAATCAAACAAAAGGCTGATGGAACTTTCATTCATCAGTCAAAATACACAAAGAGTCTTTTGGAAAAGTTTGATTTACAAAACTGTAAGCCCTGTTCTACTCCATGTGCAGCACCACACAACTGGATGCAGATCAGAAAGGTAAAGCTGTTGATGAAACACTTTACAGATGTATGATTGGGTCCTTGATGTACTTAACAGCTTCTAGACCAGATATTATGTTTGCAACTTGTGTTTGTGCTAGATTTCAGGCTGCTCCTAAAGAGTCTCATTTGATTGCAGTCAAGAGGATCTTTAGATATCTGCAAGGTACTCAATCTCTAGGTCTTTGGTATTCCACTGGGCACTCTTGCAAATTAGTTGCTTTTTCTGATAGTGACTATGCAGGGTGTAAATTAACTAGAAAATCAACTTCTGGTGGATGTCAATTCCTAGGCAACTGTTTGGTTTCTTGGCAGAGTAAGAAACAAACATCTGTTGCTACATCCACTGCTGAAGCCGAGTACATTGCTGCTGCAAGTTGTACATCTCAGGTACTCTGGCTTCAGAATCAATTATTGGATTTGGCATTACAGAGACTAAGACTCCATTACTAATGGATAGTGCTTCAGCTCTTGTATTGTCAAGAATCCAGTCCAGCACTCTAGGACCAAACATATTGAGATCAGACACCATTTTATTAGGGATTGTTTTGAAAAAGGTCTGATTGATCCAAAGTTTGTTCCTAGTGCTGATGAGCTTGCAGACATATTTACTAAGCCTTTGGACAGTTCAACTTTCCAAAACCTAGTGTTAAGGCTTGGTATGCTGCAGCTAGAATAAGTGACAACTACTGATGATCTCAGTCAACAAGTACTGATGAGCATTCGTATACTATTGTCACAAATAAGTACTGATAAGTTCTTTTATCCTCAGTAGTTTTCATAACTACTGAAGACTAAATTACTTAAAAGTACTGAAGTACTCTATCTGTTGAAAAGAACTGATGTGGTTACAACTACTGATGTAGTTACAACTACTGATGTCAGTATAACAGATAAGTACTGATGACCAATGAAACGTCTGAAAATCAGACAAAGTCTGATAAGTGTTGAGGTCAGAATGAAACAGCTGATGAGCTAAGAATTGACGACAACAGCTGATGAGAAACTTTTCTTCAGTTGTTTCTACAACTGCTGTTTCACTTCATACAACTGAAGCCAAACCATGTCTTCAGTAGTTTTACAACTACTGATGACTAACACCAAATCTTCAGTTGTTTACAACACCTGAAGCCAAAACCATGTCTTCAGTAGTTTCACAACTACTGATGACTAATACCAAGTCTTCAGTTGTTACTTCTGAAAGTTAAAACCAGGTCTTCAGTTGTTTTCAAACAACTGATGACAGCACCAACACTTTCAGTCGTTTTATATCAGCCTTTTTCTTACCCTATAAATACCTAAACCTAATTTCAAACGTTTCATTAGCCGTTTTCATGTCCTTCACTCTCTCAACAATGGCGACCATGAAACTCAAACCCAGACACAACTGTGTTGCCTACCTCTCGAAATCGGCCTTTTGGAACAAATTTGATAATGCCATCGATCTTATGGTAGATTCCCAGTACCGAACCGCTTTTCTTCTGAATCCTACCATATACCCCGATTCCCTAAGCCAATTCTGGACCAACGTCTCTGTGCAAACTGGTGAGAATGATAGCCAAATCACTCTCCAGTCGTTGGTTAACCAGAAACAGGTGGTCATCACTCCAGACATCATTCGACAAACCCTAAATCTACATGATGCCACCTGGTCACAGAATACCCGAAAGGCACAACTGATATGTCTTTCATCAATAACGGGTATGAAGGAGACTTAAGTGCTACCACCATTCTGAAGAAGCACTTCCATGATGCTGAACGTCTTATATTCCACATGGTGAATGTCTGCCTTGCACCAAAAACCTCCTCATGGGATCAGATGTCCTCCCGATGGCAACAGGTATTATACTCTATCTTTGAACGACAAAATCTAAATTTTTCTGAGATAGTTTTATGGAACTAAAGGATCTGGCTTTGAAACCTGTGGCAAACAGATGGATATTATATCCCAGGTTTCTCATGGCCATAATTTTAAATCAGCTAAAATCAGACGGCCTTGTTGGCCTTGGAGTCCCTGCTCCGGCTGTATTGCCTGAAGTATACTCCAGGCACAACTCTGACCCTACAATGAAAGGGGCTGCCGGCTGCTAAAACCCAAGCAGCGGGAACCCACAGCCTCCACTTCCAGATCCAAAGTCCCCACCAAACCCAACACCAAAAAGCCCAAAAAGGCTACTCAGGGAGATGAGTCCCCTGAGGATGCCCCTGTAACACCAATACAGGAAACACTTACTGGTTCTAACCCCCCAGTAGTGTCAAAGACTCCACCAGCCCTAGCCGCTCAGGCATCCTCTCAACAGGATCCTGATGCAACCATAATTGGGGATACCACAATGCTGGAACCTATCTCAATTGAGAAGGTTACCATTGAAGAGCACCAGTCACCCCGGGTGCAATCTGCTTCAAACCTATCTCCAAATGCAACCGCCCCTCAAAGCCCAACCATTATAGTTGCACAAGTGCTGAGTCAGCTGCATTCCTCTCCTCCTCCCCAGAAACCAATTACAATGGGGAGAACCTCAACAGCTGAGGAAGAGGACCAAAATGCTGCTGATAACCCACAGCACAGGGGTTATAATGTTCAATCTCCCCGTGTAGAGGAGGAGGTTAGAACATCTGGTGAGGCTGCCACTTCTACTGATTCAGCAAATGAACAGGATGCAGTTGGTAACATCTCTAAGACCTCACCAGAGGCAACTGCCGATGAAGGACTCAGTCCTGAGGCAGGAAGTCCCCAGAACCAAGAACAAGGGGCACATGCTACAACTGATCTACACTCAGGGCATGTACATCCTGATTCAATCAGGAGGTCAGGTGATTCAGCAAAGACTGATGATGACCTGGGCTTTTTCTTTGATGTCTTAGCCCATAACACAATCCTTGAGGCTGAGGTGAGCAGACTCAAAGAACTGCCTGCCAAAATGTCTCAGGATCAAAGTCCATCTGCCCCAATAAACCCACAGATGGCACCTTCATCTGAAGGTTCACCAAACACTCAGCCACTACACTCAACTGAGCCACCAGCCACTGCTTTGGCACCACCTCTCAGGGACAGAACCCCTCTGAGCAGATGGTTGCTACCTTTCAACATTCCTTACCTCTCATCACTCCCATCATGAGGATCTCCTCAAATCTACAAAAACACTTGTTGATGATGCTGTGCAAAAGAAGCTTTCTGCCATTCAAACCCCTGAACCCAATGCACCAAAAAGGGGAGTCTAAGGCAGTGAAAGAAAGAAAGAGAAAAGAGTGGAAGATGAGAAACAACAAGAGAAAGAAAAGGAGTTAGAAAAGGAAAAACAGCTGATCACATACAAGAGAAAGAAAAGTGCTGAAACTCAAAAGCCTGATGAAGAGAAATCATTGGAAGATCTGGTTAAAGAAGCTGATGAAGCTCACAGCAGATCAATGGACAAAATAATAGACCAACTCTTCAGACAGGGTTGATACAGCTACATTAGACACTGAGATCAGAAGGCTGGAGATTAAAGAGATACAAGAGAGATGGGCCAGTTACAGTGTGATGGAAAGGGAGAGGTTGGAGATAATGATCAGGTTTATTGCAAAATACTTGGGAAGATCATTAATTGAGATTAAATCATGGACCAGAGACAGTATTCTGGCAATAACCACCAGAATCTGTGCTTCTGAAGCATTCAATAAGGGTTGATTATCGAAGCCTTAGATGAAGCAGGTGCTGGGAAGAGAACTGATATGGCCAAGCTTTCCAAAGCCAAACTTACCACAAAAATGCTAGATCAGCCTTCCCAAACTCCCACTCAAAAACAACCAACCCCACAACTCTCCAAACCAATCCCTAAACCTAACTTAAACCAACTCAACCCTCAAAACCAACTCCCTTACCCAAAAACCACCTCAAACCACATCCAATGATGCACCCAGAAGGAGGAGAAGGGTGTTGAGGATGGAAGAAGAAGAAGAAGAGATGATGAAGAAGACAGTCTGCCAATCTCTGCTGTTCTAAAAATACCTGAGCCCAGAAGTCAACAAATGATCACACCAGACTTTCAGAGGCAAATGGTGAAAGTTAAGATTGAAGAAGAAGAACAGCAGAAACAGCACGATGAGCAACTTTTGAAGATGGTTGACAAAGAGTTTCCTCAGTCATCATCTATACAAGCCATGAAAGAAACACGCTCAAAGGCTGTATGCTCTCAGGTATACCTTTCAATATCAAAAGGAGAGAGTAAGGATTTGGCCAGACCCCAGGGTTAGTTCTAGAATTCATAAGAAATCCATACCAAGTAGATACAATGGCCAAGTGAGAAAGACCATAGATGCTGTTATTATGTTGGCCATTGTAGTCTCACCCTGGGAGATACTTGAAGACTTCAAGAGAGCCTACAAGTCAAAGATGACCCCTCAAACTCTAATGGAGAACAAAATGGTCAAGAAGGGGTTGTTATACAAGAGGCTTGAAGAGATCAAGAAAAATGAACTCCAGTTGTTATTAGAAGGGACTCACCCAGATGAATTTGCTTACAGAGAGATAACAACTGTTGAGTTGAAAAATGGAAAGACGGTAAAGTACCTATCAGAGTACTATGGCCCAGAGTTCTTCTTCGAAGGAGAAGCAGAAGAACTCACTAAGGAGGAACAAGTTGTTCTCCTTGAGGCCTACGTCAGAGAGTCTTATAGACTCATCAATGGGAAGTAGGTTTCATGGTTGGGATAACAGCTCTGTGTCCAGTTCCCCAAGACAGAGTTCCCTTCCATCCTTTGACATTCACATCTACTGAAACCTGTTCCCTGGCCTGTGCTTATCTGATATCTCTGAAGCTGATCAAGAGAGTATTTCTGCCAAGAATAAGTGGGACCTCAATAAGCTTAAAGGTTTTGGCTGCATTGGTTCAGGGGGAGTTTGTTGGACCAAAAGAACCAATGAGCCTGATCAGAAAAACCTTTAAGTCCCACGGACATTACAACAACTGAAGTAGTCTGCAACAGCTGAAGACATCAACTGATAACAAGGTCTGAAGACAAAGTCTGAAACGAAAGAGCTGAAGACAAAGTCTGAAGTGAAAGAGCTGAAGACAAAGTCTGAAGCTAAAGAACTGAAGACAAAGACTGAAGACCAAGTTTCAGATGTTGTCACAACAGCTGAAGAAGACCTCTTCAGTAGTTGTGATGGTTTCCTTTCAGTAGTTTTATGTTTATTGTAATCAGTACTTGTAGTTTCAGTAGTTTTAGTTTCATCTTGTACTTAGCATACTCTGAGATGTTCTCAGTTGTTGTGAAAATTCTCAGTAGTTTGCTTACTTTCAGTTGTTTGTAATAATTCTGTTAGATGTCACTATCAAGTGACATCAGCAGACGTCACATTCCTTTATATAAGGAATGTTGACCTAATTGTAAGGTGCGACGAGCAGCTATAGCAAACTTAGAAAAGCTTAGCAGCCGCCATACCGAAGCATGTGTGCATGAATGATATTATCCTTTTGCAGAAAACCCTCTTTCTCTATAACCGTGTACTGTTCCATTGAATATCTATTGTGTTCTTGCAATATTTGTCTAATTCTTGTTCTAATTCCGCTGCGATTCAACTCTAATTGATCAAACTTAAGATCACTGATCCTGAAATAGCTTTTCATGTTCTCTCTAGCAGCCGAGAAAGAATGTGATAAAGAGTGGAGAAGTGTGGGCTGCAATACTCTTTAAATCTCATAAAGGTGCAAGTTTGCCACTGCATAGATTTTAACCCTTGACGGGGACATTTCACCCCTTTCTTCTTTTATTCTTCTTTTCTTTTAAATTTCTAGGTGTTACAAGTCCACCCCCTTATATAAGTTTCATCCCCGAAACCTATCATTCCTCGAACAGCTGCGGGTAATGTTTCTCATTTTTCCTCCGTCTCCCACATAGACTCGGACCCCTTCCTGTGTCTCCACTGTACTCGCACAAGTGGAACCACTTATTCCGTAGCTATTCTCTTTTCAGTCAATGATGGCCACTGGCTGCTCCATAATTGAGTCGTTCATCCACCTCAATGTCCTCTAGTAGCACAATCATTTTGTCATCGGCTAAGCATTTTCTTAGATGAGATACATGGAATGTTGGATGAATTCCACTTAACTCATCGGGCAGCTCCAACCTGTAGGCCACCCCTCCTACTCGAGCCATGATTCGGAAAGGCCCTATATACCTCAGGCTTAGCTTACCCCGATTTCTAAACCGGATGATCCCCTTCCAAGGTAAGACCTTCAATATGACTCTATCAACCACATTGAATTCAACCAGTCTACGCCTCTTGTCGGCATACGACTTCTGTCTATCTTTGCCGCCTTCATAAAGGCCTTGATCTTTTCCAACTTTTCAGTCGTAGCCTCGATCACCTCAATGCTCCCTAACTCCTTCTGCTCGATGTCTCCGTAACATATAGGAGTCCTACACTTCCTACCGTATAGCATCTCATATGGTGGCAGACCAATGCTGGCATGATAACTGTTGTTGTATGAAAATTCAGCTAACGGTATGTGTCATCCCAACTTCCTCCGAAATCAATAACAATTCTCGGAGCATATCCTCAAGCGTCTGTATGGTTCTCTTTGACTGACCAACTGTCTGAGGATGATAAGTTGTACTGATGTGTAGTTTCGTACCCATTGCATCATGGAATCTCTTAAAAACTTAGATGTAAACCGAGTGGCAAGGTCAGACACTATAGACACCGGTACACCATGACGAGTCACAATCTCTTTGATGAACAGGTCCACCAATCTCTCAGATGAATACGTCTCGCGGATCGGTAGAAAGTGAGCACTCTTCGTCAAACGGTCAACTATCACCCATATGGCATCGTACCCCCTCGTCGTACGTGGTAACTTCGTAATGAAGTCCATGGTGATGTGCTCCCATTTCCACTCGGGTATATCCAAAGGTTGGATCTTCCCGTATGGCTTCTAATGCTCCGCCTTCACTTGCAAGCGAGTTAGGCACTTGCTCACATACTCCGCTACATCACGCTTCATACCCTGCCACCAGTAATCTTTCTTCATATCATGATACATCTTTGTAGCACCAGATGAATTGAGTATCGAGTCTTATGAGCGTTATCCATGATTTGCCCTCGTAGGTCTACATAACGAGGGATCCACATCCGCCCAAAGCGGGTTCTATCTCCGAGAGAGTTCTCACCCAACTTCGAGACTACACCTTTCATTCTTTTGGAGTTGATTCGATCTTCCTCAGTGCCTCATCTTGAAATTCCTTGACTTGTGTCATCATATCAGAGGTCATAACCAACTGGTAAGCTTTCACCCGGATTGGCTCGGGTTTCTCTTTTAGGCTGAGGGCATCCGCCACCACGTTAGCCTTGCCGGATGGTAGTGGATCTCAGAATCATAATCTTTGATCAACTCTAACCATCTCCTTTGCCTCATATTGAGATCCTTTTGCTCGAAGATGTACTTCAAGCTCTTATGGTCAGTGAAGATAGTGCACTTCGTCCCATACAAGTAGTGCCTCCAAATCTTCAATGTAAAGACCACAGTCGCTAGCTCCAGGTCATGTGTAGGGTAATTAGCCTCATGGATCTTTAACTGTCGGGACGCATAGGCTATAACCCTTCCCCGTTGCATCAGCACGCAACCCAATCCTTAATAAGAAGCATCTGAATAGACCACCTAGTCTTATTCCCTTCGGGTAACGTCAAGACAGGAGCTTGAGTCAGTTCGTCTTTAACTCCTCAGAAGCATTCTCCTATTCCAGAACCCATACAGACTTCACCTCCTTATGGGTCAACTTGGCCAATGCTATAGCTATCTTGGAAAAGTCTTGGATAAATCTTCTGTAATAGCCCGCCAAACCCAAGAAACTGCGGATCTCGGATGATGTCTTTGGAGTCTTCCATTGCATCACCGCCTCCACCTTTGCTGGGTCCACCATAATCCCTTCGGAATTAACCACATGACCCCAAAACTGAACCTCGCACAACCAGAATGCGCACTTGGAGAACTTAGCATACAACTTCTCTCTTCTAAGCATCTCCAGCACCTCGCGGATGTGCCCGGTATGCTCTTCTTTGCTTTTTGAATAAATCAGGATATCATTGATAAACACAATCACTGATTTATCCAACATCGGTCGACACACCCGATTCATCAAATCCATGAAAGCAGCTGGCGTATTGGTTAAACCAAAAGACATGACGAGGAATTAAATATGTCCGTATCACGTTCGAAACGTGGTCTTCGGGATATCCTGCTCCTTAACTTTTAGCTGATGATAACTAGATCGGAGATCTATTCTTGAGAACTAACTAGCACCTTGGAGGTGATCAAACAGGTCATCAATCCTTGGTAGCGGATACCGATTCTTCACCGTCAACTTATTCAGCTCACGGTAGTCAATGCACATCCTCATGCTACTGTTTTTCTTCTTTACAAACAAGACCGGAGCACCACAGGGAGAGATACTCGGTCGGATAAACCCCTTATCCAGCAACTCTTGTAACTGGACCATCAGCTCCTTCATCTCTGAGGGAGCTAGTCGATACGGTGTCTTGACAACAGGTTGGGCACCGGGTATCAAATCAATCTGAAACTCGATCTCGTGGTCCGGTGGCACACCTGGTAAATCTTCCGGGAACACGTCTGGGAAGTCATACACGACGTACATCGGACAATCATGGTACTAATGCATCCATATCCTTTATATAAGCCAGGTAGGCAATACATCCACGCCTTATACACTTCTCAGCCACAACCATCAAAATCACCTTCGGAACCGCAGTAACTCGATCACCATAAATCTTCACCAAGCTTCCATCTGACGCAGTCACCCGAATCATCTTCTTACGACACACAATATTTGCCTCATAGGCTGCTAGCCAATCCATCCCTAGAACCACATCGAATCCGCCTAGGGGCATCAGAATAATTTAGCAGAGAACCTATGGCCTTCCAACTCTATGTCACAATTCTCTATCAGATCAAAATCCTAGTAGACTTACCAATGGCAGTTTCTACGTCGAAGAACTCATCAATCTTTCTACTCCTAATAGGCAACTTAGCACAGAAGGCAGCATAAATAAAACTCTTACTAGCACCAGAATCAAATGGTACAGAGGCACAAGTTTGGTTTACTAGGAAGGTACCTGACACAATATCAGGGTCCACCCTAGACTCCTCCTAGGTCATAGTAAATGCTTTGGCTTTTGCCTTCGGCCCCTCCTTCTAAACCCCCTTCTTCACCCGGAGCTCTCGGCCTTTGGCCTCTTGCAATGCCTGCTCAGATGGCCCTCTTCCCCATAGTTATAACACCTCATCACCCCCACTCCTTTGCCATATGACTAGGCCTCCCACATTTGAAGCAGATGTTCGATCCCCACTTACACTCCCCGCATGGTCTCTTCCACACTTACCATACTTCCTCATCCCCGTACCTGCCGACACCACCCTCTGGTCATCCATCCTTGCCTTCTTATTGCTCAGGGTAAAACCACCACGACCAAATCATTTCCTATTCCAGTTCCTATCACCACCACCCTTTTTGTTCACCTCTACCACTGCCACTTCTTCTCACTCATCATATAACCTCCCTGCCAAATCAACCACCGACCTAAATGTGATCGGTTGGGTGGCGATCATGTGCCTACGGATATCCATTGGCAGACCCTGTATGTACCTCTTGATCTTTCTCTACACCGGCGTCACCTGGTCTGGCACCAGCCTTGCCATCTCATTGAACTTAGTCGTATACTACTGGTGTGTCATGGTTCTCGCTTATAACTGTAGGAACTCTCTCTCAATCTTGTCAAGCTCCTTGTGAGGACAAACTCCTCGATCACCATCTTCTTTAACTCACTCCACCTCATTCTTCGAATCACCCTACTACCCTTGGCCTAGACAATATTGTCCCACCAGCACAAGGCCGAGTCCACGAATGAGTAGGTAGCAAACTTCACCTTTTGATCCTCCTTACATTCGCTGATGTCAAACATAGCCTCCATTTCTCTCACCCATCGATGAGCAGCAGCAACATTCCCATTACCATCAAAAGTCGGGGGCTTGCATCTTTGAAATGCCCCATAACTACATCCCTTGGCAGTTTCCTGTACCGCTTCCTCTTCCTCTTTATCACTAGAGACAACCATCTCAGTTTCTAGTTGCTCCCTTCACCTGAACCTCTCTCTCCGCCCCCTCTCCCAACGGTTTTTTTCCTCTCCTCTTTCTCCTTCTTTTCATCCTCCCTCACAGCATGAATAACCTCGGTTACCACAGACGGCAGGATCGTCTGCATAACCTGATGAACTTCCTCCACTACTGCATCCTTCACAGAGGCTCTCAAATTAGCACTCTCATCACCGCCTTCATGGCGATGATGCTCGGGCTCCGTAGGAGTCGTCTCAATAGTCTTAACCTTGTTTCTTGTGACACGTGGTCCAGCACCACGACCACCCTGTACACCTCCTCAAGAAGCCTTCGAAGATCTACCACCCACCATCCTCTAAACACTATAAGATTCAAATACTAACACGGTCATTCAAGGTGATAGCTCAGATTATGTCAAGTATAGTAAGTTCCTAATTGTAGTGGCTAGTTGTAATTAGCCACTTACTTTACTCTTCATCCCCCAAGCATTTCCTATCCTGACCACATCAGTATATGTGGAAATTCTATAAAGATGGATCGAATATTGCAATCGTATTGTTGTCGTTTATCAGACCTGTGATGCTGAATCTCACAGACCTATTGATGATTTCAAGTGAAGATTTGATGTAAGATTGAATGTACGATGATGAATGAATGATGAACAATTCAAGAACACATATTTATAAAATATATCATTCATTCATATGTATGTTTGCTAGGAGATTACAAGGGAGTTTGCAAGAGGTTTCTCTCTCACACACACTCAACCTAATAGTTCTCTCATTAGACTAAATCTGAGCAATGAATCCTTGAATGCTTGGTCAAAGTTTTAATGGTTGATTACCTAGAGTATAAATGACTACACTTGGTCAATTTATACTCTTTACAAAAAATAAGAAAAAATTACATTTAAGCCTTAATGATTACACAAATATTGTTCTAAGCTGATAAATTCTCTGTTGCTGATGCGTGACTGCCGGGTGCTGACGTCACTCGGGACGTCTGCTGATGTTGACTGTTGACTTTGACCACGGTTGACCAAGTTTGACTTTGGTCAATTTTCTTCTTTTTCATCATATTTTCAGCATAGCTTCACCGTGTCAGTTTTGGTAATCATCATGAGATTCGGCACTTAGGTTTTGGTAAGTATCATCTTCAATGATGCTGTCAAAACCTCATGATTATCAAAACCTTGGATGTTGATTGATGTGCAGTCTTGAAGTGCAGTCTTCTCCCCTTTTTGGTAGCATCTTCTTAGAAGCTTCAGAAGAAGGAATTAAGAAAAAGACTTTGTTCGGCACATACATACTTTGTTTAGGCACTTGATGGATGTTTCACCAGCTTGATCTTCTAGTCTCATTTTGAAGACTTGAAAATACACCCATTTGCAAACACTGTGGATTGTACAGGTAGCAATATCAGCAGCTTTATCTCAACTTCAAAAGTGAAGGAGAAGCATCTAAAATTCTTCAGACTTGACATAACTCTCCCTCAACAAAAGCTTTGGAGGGTGAGGAACTTTTATGTATGAGACACCAAGAGGAGGATTCTTAGATCTTAGCAACTGGCAGGAGATCTTTGAATGAAGCAGGAGTGTTCTCTTGACATCTTGAGCTGAATAAGAAACTCAGGCATGTTGTGCAACTCATCACCTGTAAAAGTCTAAATCCTCTCGGAAGAGGTATTGCATGGAAGTTTCACTCCTAAATCAATAACACATGTAAATCTGCCAAAACTAAGAAAAATACTAAAAAAAGATAAATCTTTTTGGAATTTTAGATTTTTTTAAAAGTTATGATAGTTACAAGCATGAATCTTTCACCTGCAATGAGATCATACTAATCCAAATTCCTCTGCATCTAAAAATTTAAAGTTTGATTAGACATAGACAAAGAACAAAGTTGATTGTAAGTATGTTTGTCCACTTAAACTCATGCAAGGATCTAATTTCAACACTTTATGATATTTATCATATTTTGGTTTGATTAGATATGCTAAATGAGTACCCCACACTCAGAAGTATGGAAGAATAATCCTCCTCATGAAATGCAAGGTGGCACTTTATCACAACTTGAACCAGGCTAGTTAGAGTATAAATTCTCATGATATGATCCACTTTGGGATTCTTTTACACTTCACTTTAGAAGTTGATCCTCATTGGGATTCTTTTAGTTTTGATCCACATTGGGATTCTTTTCTTTGCCTT
The DNA here is from genome assembly GCA_025506505.1 of Flaveria sonorensis. Classification (NCBI taxonomy): domain Eukaryota; kingdom Viridiplantae; phylum Streptophyta; class Magnoliopsida; order Asterales; family Asteraceae; genus Flaveria; species Flaveria sonorensis. Next base: position 30,616,388 of record CM046434.1, read on the forward strand.
TTTGGCATGTATCAGCACTTTTAGTGCAAGGTCAACTAGGTCTGTGCTCAACACAACAGAAGTTGTCCTTATGTTTACTCCAGGTCTGTATTTACATAAAACAAAAGAGAAACAGATGATTTTATCAATGAAAATTTATAAACCATTTTTGCATGGTGTGTTTAGGTAAGCACACAGGCAAACACTTGGAAAAGTCATTGCTTACAATACCCAAAGATGGTTTTGGTCCACAATGCATATTGATTTAGTTCATCATAAATATGCTTATCTTGAATCCAAGCTGAGCCTACTGACATATCAAAAAGAGTCTTGTCAGTCTTTATTGATTTTAAAAATAGATACAGAAGATAGTAGATGAGTGTACTATCATTTCTCATGTAAATGCAGGAAGATTCAAAAGAAATATTTTTTTTGGACTTTTCTTGATTTTCTAATTTTTAGGATTTTTGTTTTTGAGAAAATAAAGAAATGGCATATGTGTTATCAATTCAATAGAGATCATCAATAGTTAGTCCATGTAGCAATGTAATCAGACTAAGCAGATGGAATGAAACATCGGTTGTTTCTTGCATTGTCATCATAGTTTCTGTGAATGATTGATGTCCCTTATTGAATCATGGTTAATGTCTGCTCCATTTGGCTCAATTGCATTATAAACATTTGTGTTGTGATGTTGGAGAGTTGTTGTATGAACACTCTGAAGTGGAATGATTCTCCATGTCATAATTTAAGTAGTAAAGAGAAGGTCTGGATCTCCTTCCATTAGGCTTGAATGATGAAGGTGGATTTGATTTGAACTTCACAGCCTTTTGTCTTGGTTGTTTTTGTTGCTTTCTCTTGTGAGGACATATATAGTATCACTCTTAGTGTTTTTACACTCAGAAGTGTTATGTGAATCTAAATTGCATGTCTCGTAGAGAATTGGTTGTTGTTTTGGAGTTTCTAATGTAGCCTTTGAGGTTGATGGTTGGTTTGGATCAGGTGTAGAAGACTTGGTCTGACTTTTCTTCTTTCTTTTAGATCTGGTCTTCTTCCTCTTGACTTGTTCTTTGATTTCTTCTACCCCAGGCTTCTGTTTGTTCTTTAACTCCATCTTAATCTTTACCTTTAGTTCAGCCTTAGGTAATTCTGGTTCAAGAAATCCTACTGGTTTTAATTTCTCATTGAGAACCATAGCATTGTGTTTGTTGTCAGGCTTTGCTGCTTTGGATTTTTGTGGATGTGTTTGTTTTGGATTGATTTCTTCATCACTGTCATCACTTGTAGGATATCCATCTTGACCAACACGAGTGTTAGTGAATGATGTTAAATTTCCATTTTGTTTAACCACAAAACTGATTTGAAAATTCATTTTGCGTTTAAATTGAAATCAAATTTTAAACTTTAATTGAATCCAAAGAATGTTGAAACTCAATTTAATTAGATCGGCCTAATTAAAGAGTTAACTTTGTTCAATTACAATTTAGTTAAGCCTAATTAAGATTAATCTAACTCAATTAAAAAGTAATAAAATTTGGATCGCCCCTATTAAAATTACTGACAATTCGGGTTAAACAATGGATCAAACCAAAATTTAATTGTTAATTGGTCTAAATTCGGATCGGCCCAAACTTAACTTGTTAAAACACAATTTACGGGTTAAAATGATAACAATTTGGATCGACCCAAATTTTAATTGACACAATTCAACGTGTTACCAGAAACTTTTGTTAACCCTATCAAATTTTGTCACACCCTGGTCACAGTTAACGTTTCAATTTAAAAAAAAATTAGATTTGTTTGTTTTTAAAAAAATATATTTTAAAAAACAACTATTTATATGCTGCGATCAAAATAAGAACAAAAGTCAAAATTGAAACTTCAATTCCTCAAACGTCTCCCGACAGCTCTTAAACTCTCGATCTCTCCAGCTCTCAAAATTCTCCGACAACCGTAACTCCGGCAATCCCTCAGCTAGTCACCGACGAAGGTGTTGATGGAGATGGTTGATATCGGTCAGAATCGAAGGTGATTGGTGCTTGAAATGCCAAACAGTGGGTTGTGGTTTCAGTCGGTGCTGACTGTGGTGGTTTGATGGTGTACTTTCGAGTCGGAATCAACTACAATTGAAGATTAGTGATGATGATTGATGGTCTAAGGTGTGGTTGCGGTCGATTGGTTACAGATGAACCGAAATCTATGGTGGAATTACAGTGTTGGTTCGAAGTCAACAGGTGATTGGGGTTGTTTCGGTGATGTTTATGATGATGATTGATTTTCAAAACATCAATGGAGTGTTATGATGTCTGCTGTCGACAGGTTTGTGATGAAGCTGTTTGATTTTTGTTGATATCGACGGTAAGGTTGTTTCACACTCCTTTTCCTCTTGTTCGTCTGCTGTGGTTACATCTGTGGACCTGTGTGTGGCTTAATTGTCCGCTATGATCAAGTTTACTTGTCCGCTGAGGACAAGTTTGCTTGTCCGCTGTGAGCAGATTTTGTTTGTTCGAGCTGAATTCGTCCGCTGTGTAGTTAAACGTCCGCTGTGAATGCTGTTCTTGTCTGGTTGTCTGCTGTGAAATGTTATGGACAGATTGTGGTTAACGTCCGCTGTCGATGGAGATTTACTTGTCCGCTGTCGACAAGTTTGTGGACAAGTTTTAGCTTTGACGTCTGCTGTGGATTATTTTGTGATTCTTCTTGTCTGCTGTATGGTGTTAACACATAAGCTGTGGATGTGTTTGTGAATAAGCTATGAACACTTGGAGAAAAAATGGATGTTCACAAACTAGTTGACTGTTGTGGGCCGTGGGTGGATAGTGTCCACTGTGGTTTTCAAATCGTCCGTGTGTGTGATGTGTGTTGGCTGTGTTTGAATGAATCGGTTTGATTCAATCATCCGCTGTTTGAACAGAGATGTTGATGAATTGTGTGTGGTGTATGGGTTTGATAGTGGGTGAATGCGAGTGGACAGACTTCTGCACGTCTGCTTTGAACCGAAGTGTAAACTGAAAAGATTATCATATCAGGTGTGAGTGTTAACACATCAGCTGTGGTTGTATTTCTTCCTTAGCTGTGAATTCTTAGACAAATTGGATGTTTGTCAGCTGCGGACTTAGTGTATCAGCTGTGGATGTAACACATCAGCTGTTGACACTTGGTTGCAAAAATGATGAAGATTGTCAGTTGTGGAATTAGAACATCAGCTGTAGGATTAGCTCATCAGCTGTGTATGATGAACACTTAGTCAAAATCAAATACAAGTGTAATTTGTATAATCTTTGTAAACTTGATTATGAATGAAATTTCACTTTCAAATTCACAACTTGTTGTTTGAATGACTCTTGAATGATTGTGAATGATTGTATGATGAACAAATGAATCAAAATCTGAATTAAATCCTAGATTTGGCTGATTTTCATATTGCAAAGCAGTTTGACTCTGAAAATGTCAAACTTCATGTTCTTGAATGAACAAACTTTTGATTCTTGGGTTTCAGATGGAATTAGATAAAATCAAAGGTTATAACAGCTGTAGATAAGTGATTATAAGCTAAAACAACAATCAATTTCATATAATCATCACCTAAACTCGTGATAATCATGAGTTTTGGCAGCATCATCTTAGGGGGATTATTGTTGGACTATTTGAAGATAATACTTACCAAAACCTAAGTGCCGAATCTCATGATGATTACCAAAACTGACACGGTGAAGCTACGCAGAAAATATGATCAAAAGGAAGAAAGAAAATTGACCGAAGTCAAACTTGGTCAACCGTGGTCAAAGTCAACAGTCAACATCAGCGGACGTCCCGAGTGACGTCAGCACCCCGGCAGTCACGCATCAGCAACAGAGAATTTATCAGGCTTAGAACAATATTTGTGTATCATTAGGGCTAAATATAATTTTTCTTATTTTTTGTAAACAGTATAAATTAACTAAGTGTAGTCATTTATACTCTAGGTAATCAACCATTAGAACTTGACAAAGCATTCAAGGATTTATTGCTAAGATTTAGTCTAGTGGAAAACCATTAGATTGAGTGTGTGTGAGAGAGAAACCTATTGCAAACTCCCTTGTAATCTCCTAGCAAAAATACATATGAATAAATGATATATTTTATGAATAGTATTCTTAATTGTCATTATTCATTCATCATACATTCAATCTTGCATCAGATCTCAATGAAATCATCAACAGGTTTGTGAGATTCCACATCATAGATCGATAAACGACAACAATACAATTGCAATTTCGATCCATCTTTATACGAATTTCCATAGTATCCAAATCTATAGAGCACATAAATCAGATAGCACGCGCACATAATACCGGTTAACTTAGGAAATAAATTACCTGATGGCACGTAGCTACTGGGGAGCATCTTTTATTTAGTCCTATTCTCAGTTAAGTTTAGGTTTGAAAATATTTACCCATTTCTCTTAAACTTTGGCTCTGATACAACTTGTAAGGCCCGTTCCCGAAACCCCACAGTTGGTCATTCCAACAGCATTTATATCAAAACACATTAAGATTTATAAGTAAATAAAACATTGCAGTGGAATAATTCATCAAAAACCATTTCATGCTTAATAAATACATTCAAGTAATACATCGTCGTTTAAAAGATACAAAAGCTCATTGTTAGACCTGAAAGGATCATACTTGCCAACTCAAGAAAGGTGGAGGTGTTCTGGTGGAAAACATCAATTACAGAAAACAACAGAAGACAACAGAAGACAAGAAAAGACAAGTATAAAGCACCCGATTTGTTAATGCGGATGACTTGTGAACAAATGCGGACAAGTGTTGTTCACCCGCATTAACAAATGCGGATCAAACAATAATGCTGACAAAACTTGTTCACCCGCATTAGTCTATGCCGATGAACTGAAGAAATGCTGAAAGATTGTTCACCCGCATTAGTCTATGCGGTGAGCAACAGTAAATGCTGACAAGACTTGTTCACCCGCATGAACTAATGCGGGTGAGCAAACACAAATGCTGATGAAGACTTGTTCATCGCATGAACTAATGCGGATGAACAACTTATATATTTATTTATTTTGTACTTAGTCTAGATTCACTTGTTAGATCAGGGTTAGTTTAGTCTTTTGTACAGGCAATGTATACGCCTATAAATAGGGTCACATACCCCAACTTTGTAAGTTGTTGATTTCAGCAGTAATATCCACAATATTTTACAACATTACTACGGTTCTTGATTCTCTTAATGTTCTTTAATATAGTAATTCCGCTGCTATATTATTGACTCATTCCACATATTTGATCTAGGTTGAGTCAATCAACGAGAATATCATCTCAAACCCAGTCAATTGGTATCAGAGCCTGGCTCTTGAATTCATCACAGAATGATCTCGGATTTTGGTGAAAATCGATGAACTGTAGACTGAGTTGTTCATCAGCAAGATCTACTCTTCTGATAAACAAACATACTGTAATCGAACACCACAAAGTACAAAATCTTCAGATCTGCTGCTGTCGAACCCAACAACACAAAATCAAGAACTTAGAACTCCTTCAAATCGACAGATCTAAACTTAACAGACCTGTTCTTGACCGAAAACAGAAGATTTGAAGAAAAACACACTGTTCGAACTTAAATCAACTTAAAACAGTATTCAACAAGTTAAAATCAGTTAACTAACATGGATTCCTATAATCATTTGAAATTGGTCATGCATCCAAACCTCCTATGCTTAAACACAAATCTGAGTTTAAGCAGTGGAAAATTCGTTTCAGAAACTACATTACAGGTGTAGATCCTGACTACTGGATATCTATTTGCAAAGGTCCTACATTCCACTGTCTCTAAATGCTGATCAAGCTGCTCAGTACAAAACTGCAAGAATTCCCATTGAGGATCCAAACTTAACTCTTGATGATGAAGAATATAAGAAAATCAAGATTGATCTTAGAGCTTATTCCATACTTACACAAGCACTGAAAATGGATGTTCTGAAAAGATTAGAAAAATATAGAACAACTAAGGGTGTCTGGGATGCTTTACAGATTATGTGTGAGGGAAGTAGTGAAGTTACTGAAATTAACAAAGACAAGTTGATAAATTAGTATGAGACATTTCATCATACCAAAGGAGAGTCTATCTCCAGACAGCTTCACAGATTTATGCAACTTGTAAATGACCTTGAAATTATGGGGGTCACTTACAAGGAGAAGGAACTAAACAAGAAAATGCTGCACAGCTTGCCTGAAAGCTGGAAAAAGAATGTTACAATGTTAAAGAATACTCTTGATTTGGTGAGTACTAGCTTGGATATCATGATTGCAAAAATTGAGGCTCTTGAACTTGATGAAAGGAGCAGAAATCTAAGTGGACCTCAAGTCATTGAGGCTTACAAGTTTCCATCTGAAACTCATTCTGTTGAAAATACCTTTGTTACTGAAGAAGAAGACTTTCTGTCATCAAGAGATCAAACAAGAACAACAGGATTTTGTGCTGCTCCACAACCTCAAAAACAACCATCTTCTGCTCAACCCACTGTATCTCCTAACAACATGCATGATGAGCAAAAATCTAAAGAACAAAAGGCAACTTACAATGCCTTTGTTGCTAGCTTTGAAGCCTACCTTGGAGGGAGACTCACATCAGCTCATCTGATTCAAGAAGATCTAGAAGAAATGGATCCTGATGATGTTGAATAAATGGATTTGCAATGGCAGATGGCCATGATTGCTATGAAGAGCAAAGAAATTCTTTCGAAAAGGGAAGAAACTGAGTCTCAATGAGAATACAAAGCTGGGATATGACAAATCCAAAGTTAAGTGTTTTAACTGTGGAATGAGTGGTCATTTCTCTCGGGAATGTAACTCTCCCAAGAGAAGCAACAACAATTTTCAAAGACCCTCACATGGCCAGCATGCTTCTCAACACAACACCAACTTTCAGCCAAGCAACTCTTATTCACACCAACAACAAAATCAGCAACAGCCAATTCAGCAACAACAAAATCAGCAACAGCCAATTCAGCAAAGACAACCTCTGCTGACTCATCAATCTCAAGGAAGTAATCAACAAACTTCAAATGCACTTGTCATCAGACAAGATGGAGTTTGTGATTGGAGCGTGTATGCTGAGGAAGTTCAACCACAGTTTCAGAATCATGCACTTATGGCACATATCAATGATGGACCAACTCCAATGCCATCTGAGGTAAAATCCAATCTATGTTCTGAAAAATGTGTTCTAGAAGTACAGGGGTACAGGGAACACAATCACAAATTGGCTAATAAAATAAGAGAAGAAAAGGTGAAATCAGAGATGTTAAAACAAGAAATGAGAATTTATGAAGTTAAAATCAAATCTCTGTTGTCTGACATGGAAACACTCCATGGTGAAAAGTACACACTTGTGGCTGAAAATGAGAGGTTAACTGAATTGTTGACCAAATCAAAAGCTGAGCAATCAGCTACTGAAATGAAACTTGAAAAGTTTCAGCTCTCATCTGTCAAGCTGCAAGAGTTACTTGTGTCTCAAAAGGGGGCTAAAGATATGACTGGGATAGGCTACAAAACTTGTCCTCCTCCATATAATGATAACTACACTGTTATGCCTGAGTCACTTACTCAATCAGATACAAAAGAATCTAAAATTATTGAAACCAAATCAATGATTTCTCAAACAACAAATCCTCAAAACAAACCAGGTGTTTACATTGAAACTGATGAGGATAAAATCAGATTGGGTCATCCTATCAAAATCAAAGAGTGCTCAGACAAACCTGTGGTTATCAAGAAACCAAAGAGCCCAGTCAAATCAATTGTGCCTTTTGTAAAATTTGTTCCTCAAAATTTAAAGTGAATCACATGCTGAATGCTCAGTGAAACCATCTACTGAAAGCAGATCTGATTATGAGATCATATCTCCTAAAAATTCAAGCAAATCAGACAGGGTTTCATTGAACTTCAAGGATAAAACCAAAGTTCCCGTAGTTACCAAAGGAAAAACCACTTTGTTCAAAAATCTAAAGTGAAATCTGATTCACCATCTTCATCAAATATCAAACAAGGAAGTGGGTTTGATATCTTCAACAAAGAACAGGTAGAACAATTCGATAGGGAAATAAGGGAATACAGAAAGAAGCATCATCAGTCCACAAAAACAAAGCAAGTCAGAATTGTGAAACAATCTGTTGGCACTCCAAAGACTGATATGACTTCTGTTTCAAAATTAAAGGACAATCAAATGTATTGTGAATTCTGTGATATGACCAATCACAAAACAGATGAGTGCTACTTCACTGAGTACTGCTCTATCTGTGACATGAACAATCACTCAACAAAAACTGTCATTTTAACAAATATTGTTCATTGTGTGATATGACCAATCACAATACAATTGATTGTTACTTTAATCAAAAAGGATTGAAAAATTCACAACACAAGCCCATTTCATCAGTTCCAACTGACAAGGTCAGACACAAAAGTCCAACAAACCTAAACAAATCACCAAATTCTCATCAAAAGTATAAAATCAAAGTGATTTCTGAAAAACAAAAATCTGTTCATCCTTTGCACAAAAATCAAAAGGAAAGGTTTGTATACTCCTCTGACACATCAGATGAAATTGATGAACTGAAACCTCAAAGAAACAAAAGAAAAGGGCTGAAATCATCCTCCTCTAAAACACACACAAGAGGAAAGTATCAAGAAGTAACAGTGATCGATGCCAAAGGACAACCCAAGACCATTATGGCTTGGGTTCCTCATTCTAACTAGTTCTTTTTGTGCTTGTAGGGTCATTCATACAGGTCCAATAGCTTATGGTACGTGGACAGTGGATGCTCCCGACACATGACAGGAGATAGTTCCCTCCTTCATGACTTCAAGCACATTCAAGGAACTACTGTGGCATTTGGCGGAGATTCACAGGGCGGTAGAATTACTGGAGAAGGTTCAGTGACGAATGGGATTCTGAGCTTTGACAAAGTCAATTACTGCGAGCAGCTGAACTTCAATCTGCTCAGTGTATCCCAGATTTGTGACAAGAAATATTCTACTCATTTCACCGACACTCATTGCTACATCTTGAAACCAGGATTTATATTCCTGAAGAATGGGTTGTCTTGAAGACACCGAGGAAGAATAATACATATGTCTTGAACCTTAATTCTGCTCGTCCATCAGAAGAGACATGTCTATTGTCTAAAGCATCATTTGATGAATCACAACTTTGGCATAGACGCTTAGGACACACGAATTTTAAAAATATGAATAGATTGGTCAAAGGGAACCATGTAATTGGTCTTCCTCAAAAGGAATTTCATTTTGTTGACCACTGTACCGCGTGTCTCAAAGGAAAACAACATAAATCATCTCATAAGCCAAAACTTGTGAACACTAACAATTGTCCATTGAAGTTACTTCATATGGATCTCTTCGGGCCGACTCACGTCATGAGTATTGGCAAGAAGCATTATTGTTTAGTGATCATTGATGACTTTACTCGATTCACATGGGTCTTCTTCCTACTTCATAAGAATGAGGCGCCCCAAATCATAATAGATTTTATAACCAAAATTGAAAATCAACTTGATTTAAAAGTAAAATCTATTAGAAGTGACAATGGGACGGAATTTAAAAATGAAAGCATGAGTTCATTTTGCACCACAAAAGGCATTGTTCATCAGTTCAGTGCAGCTCGTACTCCACAACAAAATGGAGTTGCTGAAAGAAGGAATAGAATGATTGAAGCAGCAAGAACAATGCTAGCTGATGCAAAACTGCCTATTACTTTTGGGCAGAAGCAGTAACACTTCATGTTTTGTGCAAAATCGAACTCTGATAATCAAAGAACACAATAAAACTCCTTATGAACTTCTTTTCACAGAAAACCATTCATTGGATTTTTGAAGTCATTTGGTTGTCCTGTCTCAATATTGAACACCAGAGACCATTTAGGAAAGTTTGCTCCTAAGTCTGACGAGGGATTCTTCGTGGGATATTCCTCAGTGTCTAAGGCTTTTAGGGTGTTTAATCCTAGATTAAACATCATTGATGAGTCAACAAATATTCAATTCAATGAGCATTCGTTTCCCAAATCATCAAATGGTCCTGACTGGTTGTTTGATATTGATTCATTTACAAGATCTTTTGATCAGTTTAATTTGTCAAATGCAGGAACATCAGCGTCAGTTGAAAGAAGAACAGACTTCCCAATGATTCCTCCTTCTACTGATCAAGACAATGAAGAAGTGCCCTTACAAGCTGATCCTATCTGGTAAGTTACACAAAATGAAAGTATCTCAACAGATGCTGGTCGCAGTTCAATGCCATCTCCTTCAGCTGATCCTTCAACTGAAGTGAGACATTCAGAACCAACTCATGCACAAGCTGATTCTAACAGAGATGGAAATAATGAAGAGTATTCAGAGTGCTGCTGAAGCTGAAGATGCTGTACCCTCTGATTCTGGTCATCACTCTCCCACACTACAACAACAAGATGCCTCTCACCAAGATGATCTGAATGTCTCCAATCTTGATGTGTCCATTGCTGGTGATTTGATTCCAATTACCAGACACACAAGAATCATCCAATGTGACATTATTGGTGATTTAGACGAGCGGGTGACACGAAGCAAGTCAAGTATTGCAAACATCTGTTTGTTTTCTTGTTTTCTGTGTCAAACTGTACCCAAAAACATTAAAGAGGCTCTTCAAGACAATAGCTGGATTGAGGCAATGCAGGAAGAATTGCTACAATTCAAGAAACAGGAAGTATGGCAGCTGGTGGATCTTCCCGAAGGTCAATACCCTATCGGCACCAGATGGCTGTACCGAAACAAGACTGATGACAGAGGGATCGTCATCAGAAACAAAGCAAGATTGGTAGCACAGGGCTATACACAAGAAGAAGGAATAGATTATGACGAGGTGTTTGCTCCTGTTGCTAGATTAGAAGCCATACGACTCTTTCTTGCGTACTCTGCATCCATGAAATTCACAGTTTATCAAATGGATGTAAAGTGTGCATTTTTGTATGGAAAATCTCTGAAGAAGTCTACGTGAGTCAACCTCCAGGCTTTGAGGATCCTGATTTCCCTCACAGGGTATACAAGCTTGATAAAGCTTTGTATGGCTTACATCAAGCCCCTCAAAATGGTATGAGACTCTGTCATCCTTTCTTCTTGACCATGGTTATGAAAGAGGGAAGATTGACCAGACTTTTTCAGAAAGAGAAAAGGGAATGAGATGCTGCTTGTCCAGATTTATGTGGATGATATCATATTTGGCTCCACCAACAAACAACTCTGCAAAGACTTTGAAGATCTTATGCATTCAAAATTTCAGATGAGTGCTATGGGAGAACTCACATTCTTCCTAGGTCTTCAAGTACAACAAACATCCAGTGGAATCTTCATCAACCAGTCAAAATATGTGGAATCAATGTTGAAGAAGTTTCACTTTGCAGACTGTCAGTCCATCAGAACACCTGTTGATACAAAAGTGAAGATTGGCCCAGACACAGATGGCAAATCTGTGGATCAGACTCTTTATCGATCCATGATTGGTTCACTTATGTATTTAACAGCCAGTAGACCTGATGTTATGTTTGGTGTTTGTGTATGTGCCAGGTATCAAGCAGATCCCAAGGAATCTCACGTGAATGCAGTCAAGAGGATATTCAGATATCTTAAGGGCAAACCTGCTCTTGGACTATGGTATCCAAAGGATGGAGACTTCAATCTCTATGCATACACCGACAGTGACTACGGGGGATGCAATTTCAACAGAAAATCCACATCTGGCGGTTGTCAATTTCTTGGTCCCAGACTGGTGTCATGGCAGTGCAAGAAACAGACCAATGTTTCTGTATCGACAGCTGAAGCTGAGTACATAGCAGCATCAGCTTGTTGCTCTCAAGTTCTCTGGATTCAAAACCAGATGCTTGATTATGGTTTCAATTTCTTGCACACACCAATTCATATTGACAACACTGCTGCAGTCTTCATAACAAACAATCCTGTTCAGCACTAAAAACAAAACATATTGAAATTAGATATCACTTTTGAGAGACTGTGCTGAAAAAGGTTTAATCAAGCTGATTCAGGTTAACACAGACAATCAGCTAGCTGATTTGTTTACTAAGGCATTTGACCCAAGTCGGTTTGAATTCTTAGTCCAATCAATCGGCATGATTAACCTTGAGTAAAAAAAAATCAATAAATTCACAAAATTACAAAAAGAAATCAATTTTTGTTGAAGTCCTTGTTTTGTACTTCTTATGGGAGATGATATAATTACAGTCGTTATATCATTCACTGTGCTTAATTCAATATCTTGAAAGACTGACATGACTTACCTGATATGAGGGTAGGCTCAACTTGGAACAGAAGATAAATGCTGTGATACACTAAAGATCACATTCAACTGTGAATGCATCATCTCAGAGCATGTATGTATCTAACCTATCCAAGTGTATGTGTATGTAGTAACCTAAACACACCAGGTCATGATACCTTATGAATCTCATTCACATCAGTTTCTCCTTTGTTTTGCTGAGCAAAGACCTGGGGAAACAAGCACATAGTGCTGATGTCTAGATCCAAAAAGATCCCAATGTGGAACACATCCAATACGAGTGACAAATAAAACAGAATATAACAAAAAGAATCCCAAAGTGGATCACCTTCCAAAGTGAAGAGCAAAAAGAATCCCAATGTGGATCAAACAAAATAAGGATCAGGTAAAAGAATCCCAAAGTGGATCCCCCTTACCAAAATGAATGAGGTTTCATAATTTAAATGACCAGGTATTGAAAGTTGTGAGAAAGTTCTACCATACAGTACATGAGAATAGTTGATCTTGCTATGCTTATGAGTGTGAGGTTCATGTTGAATGTTTTATTAAATCAAAACATGATAAAAATCACATGCATTACAATATTGACCAAGCATGAGTTTAAGAGGACAAATATACCTTCAATCAATAAGCTCATGACAACTTGCACTTATGAAAGATAAGATTGATATGATCCCAAAATTTCAAACAAAAGTGCAAAACAATAAAACAGTTCAGAAATATTGTCCAAAATTTTATAAAGTTCATTTAAAGTTTTTATCCCGCATGGATATAAACTTTAGGGGGAGTAATAAATTTTTTAAAGGAAATTTTACAAAAACATGAAATTTGCAAACATTAAATTGACAACTTTGTCAAATTGATTGTGTCTGTATGGAAATTACTCCATAATCAGCTTCAGAAGATGCATATGTTCCAAAATCAGTCAAGTTGGGAATCTGTGTCACATCAAAGATACATGACAATCCAAGCAAGAATTGACAATCTCTGAATCTGCAAAATCTTCGAAAACAACAAAAATGCAGACTCATCTTCATAAAATCAGAAGCAGCTGTACAAACCAATCAGATTCAGCCACTGCAAAAACATTAATTTTTGACAAGTACAAAATTTAATGCGGGTAAGTGCATTGGTTAATGCGGGTGAAGGTAACCCTGCCATTTAACCAATGCGGGTAACTGTTTTGTGTTCATCCGCATTAGCTACAGTAAATGCGGACAAGTCATTTGTACACCCGCATTTGCTACAGTGAATGCTGATCACTTTGTTCACCGCATTTGTTACAGTAAATGCAGACAAGTCATTTGTTCTTCCGCATTTGCTACAGTGCTGAGAATTTCAATGAATGCTGATAACTTTGGTCACCCGCATTTGCTACAGTGAATGCGGATAGGTAAAATTAACTCTTCCGCATTTGTTACAGTAAATGCTGACAAACTTAATTCATCAGCATTTGCTACAGTGAATGCGCCCATTGAAATTCTGTATGCGCATTTGCTATAGTAAAAATAAAAAAAAAATTTGCACTTGTAAAATTTGTGAAAATATGAAATGGTCTATAAATACTCATTTAATGTGGGTCATTTATTACTTTTCAAATTTTTGAGTGAACTTTCATAGTGAGTCGAGTGCCAGAAAACCGTTCTTCTTCTGAGTTCAAATCTACACTAATCAAGCTTCATTTTGTTCAAATCCAACATCAAAACAAACAACATTGTCTGATTAAATCGAAGTATTGTTATCTAAAAGGTGATTATCAGTTTCTTACATACTTCGACTGTCGAACAAAATTTCATGAAATGGAACCCTAATCTTGTGAAATGCTTAAATACAATCAAGAACACTGGATTTAGATGAATGACAGAGTTCATTAAAACCAATGATCAGTGTAAACATCAAAGATTTCATGTGGTTCTAAGAACACATAAAACATCGATGAACAGGGGATACTGATTTATAACAATGTTGACATCAAAACAACCTGTTAAAACACAATCAAAATCAGTGTATACCAACACAAAGAAACAAAATTTTGAACTGTTCTTCATGAAAATCAAAATCAGGTCAAATAACCTAATGTAACAGTAACAAGCAGAATACATTTTGACCTAAAAAGTCAAAATTGAACAAATCACACACAATTCTCACTAATTCATCCTATTTGTGTGCAGATTACATAATGGCTAACTGACTGGAGCAAGCTCCACAATGTCAGTGGTTTTCTCAATCCAGATGTCCCTAAAGCAGAAGGTCTCAGAGACATGATCAGATTTATTACCACTACCAGAGTGGCCCATGCCATTACAGTTAGACCAGTGATCTTTGAGAACTATATCAGATCATTTTAGGGTAATGCAGAAGTAGTAGACAATGATGGAGAAATAGTAATTTCAGGAAGGATAACTACTGATCATACTCTGATAATCTCTGAGCAAACAATAAGACAATGCTTGAGATTTGAAGATGAACCTGATTCACCAACTGAATTTGATGAAGAAGATATCATGTCATTCTTTGCTGACATGGATATGAGGGAGGATTTGAGGCAAAACAGATAGTGAAAGGATTGGTAGATTTGCAGTGGAGGTTTCTCATTCATTATATCCAACACTGCCTATCTAAAAGAAAAACTGGGTGGAATGACATACCATTAACTACATCTTCACTGGTCTGTGCCCTCTGCTCTAACAGACCCTACAACTTTTCAGCATATGTCTTTAATGGAATGATGTCAAATATTCAAGAAGGGAGAAGGAACATGTTCTTAATGTACCCCAGATTCATTCAGTGTCTTATTAATGAAGCCTTTCCTGATCTGGTTTTAGAAGGCCCCATTCTTGAAGTTCCTCATTATAATGCCAAATCTTTGAAGTACATCAAGAAGAGAGATCCAAGAAACTATAGTGGTGCTTTCATTCCATTCTTACCTTGGATGCAACAACAAATAGATCCCCAAAATGATGTGCCAATGGATGAGGAACAACTACAACACCAAGAACCGATTGTACATGATGATATTCCTATTGAGGAACCTGCACAAGAAATGGCAGCCGATGTTCTGATGATGAACTAATTCATGAAGTAAATGTTCAAGAAGAAGCTCCAGAACAATCAGTGGAGTAGGCTGCTGCTCATGATCAACACCATGTTGATGAGCATGCAGAAAATGAAGAACACATTATACCAGTGTCACCATTGATTGGTGATCCTCACACTGGTGAAACACTACAAGAAGCTACTGTTTTATCTCCTTTGAGGGTTGATCCCATTATCCCACAATCATTCTCTCCAATTCATATACAAGAAGATTCACAAGGCAGTTCACCACCTGAAGCAATTGCTGAGGCTGGGAGTTCTGGTGAATCTACCAGCTCCTCAAATATTCTAAATCTTCTGATGATGAAGAAGTTAATCAACATACTATGCCTCTACCACAGAGACAACTTGTCTTTGAAGATGCTCCTTTTGAGAGCTTTACAGAATCAGAGGTGAACAGACCTGATGAAAAAGATAGGATGATATCTGATCTCTTAGCTAAAATGTCTAGAATGGAGAAGACTTTGGATAGAAGGGAAGGGATAATCAATGATAGAATCCTAGAGTTGGATGAAAAGGAGAAAGAACTGAGTGAATTAAAAGCCAAGTATGATGCTGATTTGAGAACAAAAGATGAGGAGATCAAACAGTTAAAAGCCTCTTTAGAGATGTCAAGAGAAGAAATCAGTGGTCATGTGGACACTGTGGCTATTCAAACTGTAGCTATGGAAGATCAAGAGCATATGTTCGAGATACAAACAGAACTTATTGCTTATCTGAACAAACAAAATGAGGCTTTGAAGAAAAGAATTGATGAATTGGAACTGATTGCTCAATTAAAGGCTGAATTTGAAAGAGAAGCAATAGAACATGAAGCTGAAGAAACTGATAAGGAAGTTCATTCACAATAGCAAGAAACCAATGGTGTTAGGGATGATTATAGCTGGGAGATGGTAGTACATTCTGATCCATCTACTGAAAAAGAGGCCATGATGAAAGAACTAATAATGACATGGACAGATTCTCTTCAAGTGAATTCATTATAGATGAGGAATTCTTGGATTACATCAAAAACACCAAATCTCCCTCTGAGTCCATAATTGTAATTCCATCACAACCTGTGTCAATAGAAGAACTGAGAATGCAGCTTGTTCCTGTTGTTGTATTGACTAATGAACAAAAAAGTTTAATCAATAGACTTTTGATGAATTAAAAGAAAAGGAAACAACTGAATTGAACAGACAAGAAGCTAACAACAAAGAATCACTGCTGAGCTTAAGGCTGTTGAAGAAAAACAACAGGCCAAAACTGATGTAGCTTCATTATCAGGACCAAGAGTGATCACATACACAAGAAAAAGGAAATACTTGACTGAAAAAGCAAAAGGAAAACTTCCTATGGTTGAGGAAGAACAAGCTAAGAAGAAAACTAGAGATGATCCTAGTAGTTTGGCAGCAATTGCTGAATTTTTAGATGAACATGAACAAGCTGAGAAGGAGTTGCAGCATACTTTGGAAGTGATTATGTTGGAAGAAGGAGAAACTGAAGATGAACAAACAAAGAAACATGATGACATGAGGAGTCCATCAATTATTGAGCCATCTGTTGAAAGTATGATAGAGAAGGCTAAGACTAATGATCTTATGATTCATGCCATGTTCCTGATCAACCATGGATATGATGCTGATATAGTCTTTAGCATGACTTATGAAGGTGTTGTAGAAGAAGTGAGAAAGATGGAGAAGCTTCTTGATCCACATTTGTGACTGAATATGAAAAAGAAAAGGAAACTACTAAATCAGCCACAAGTATCTCTAAGATAGCAAAGAAGTATGACACTCAATCTACATACCCTGATCTTATAGTATGACAGATAAGGAAATAAAGGATTATCTGTCTCAACAAGGATTTACAAAAAGAAAGCTGGGGAACATGAAGACTAATTCTCTTAGGGCTGCTATGTTAAAGATGATCAATGAGAAGACAGAAAGACTAAAAGCAATTGAAGAAGAAGTGATTGCCCAGAAACACAGAACAAGAAAATCTGCACAAGATATGCAGCTGACAGTTAAAGATCAAGATGTTTTGGCCCCTATACTTCACAAGAATCCAGAGTGGTTTATTGAGCCTTCTCAACTTAAACTTCTAGAGGGGCTGACTACTACTGAAATGATAAGAGGGGTATCTACTCCCAGTGGCAAGACAGATGTAAAAATTATTGCCTGGAAGTATGATAGTAACTGGAATATGTTCATGGTAAAGAGGATACCAGGATTAGTTCAATTTTTCACAGAGTAAACAACCCTATTCAATGCCTTGAAAGTTCATGATTTAAAAGAGTTGGCTGAGCTAGACTTGATTAATCCTGATGGAATGTATAGAGGATATGAATTTGAAGATATTCTAAAGATGTTTAAAAGAACAAAGAAATTCAAATCACTAAAAGCTATCTGCACCAGAAAAGACAAAACATTCAAGAACCCATTTAATCAAAGAAAGAAAAGAGAAGCTGAAGAGATTGTGTTTCCTGAACTACATGTTAAGCCAACAAAATGTTTGAAGAGGAAAATGATTGCTGGTACTCATAAAACAAATCCTATATCAAATGTGTATTATGATGAAGACACCTTTGAGCTAGTAATTGAAAGAAAATGGGACGGAAAGGAAGCTCCTGAAATAAGAATCTTCAGTGGGTATGAGGTTAGATTGCTAGATGAGTCTTACATTCATTACATCTTTACCAGATACTTCAAAGCTCTCACAAAAAAGGCTACAGAAGATGATTTAGAGTTTATTTGAGGTGTATGAAGATATTGAAGCTGGCTTTTGATAGAATTAATAACAAGAGAAAACAAAGGAAGAAGAAAAGGCTACCTATGCAGATGGGCAACATAGTCAAGTTGGAAGTTGATGCTGATGGTTCACTGGTGATTCATAGAGATGGGTTATCTTCTATTTTAGTTTGGGAACCCATCTCTCTGAAACAAATGCCCATTGCTGCTATTCATACAATGAGTGAGATGAAGATTCATGTGCTCAGTAGAGAAAAAATGAAGGAAGCTAGGGATTTTTCTAACATGATAAAGGCTATTCTCAATCCATCAATGGCACAACCAAAAACATTAGAAGAAGCTGCTGAAACTCTCCTCCCAACATCAGTCCAAAAGAAGACTACACAAGAAGACCAACCAGAATCTTCACAACCACCACCACCATCACACTCTTGAGGAACCTAGGAAGTATAATCCTTAGGGGGAGTATTGTTAGACCCTGAAAGGATCATACTTGCCAACTCAAGAAATGGTTGGAGGTTGTTCTGGGTGGAAAACATCATTACAGAAAACAACAGAAGACAACAGAAGACAAGAAAAGACAAGTATAAAGCACCCGCATTTGTTAATGTGGATGACTTGTGAACAAATGCGGACAATTGTTTGTTCACCTGCATTAACAAATGCGGATCAAAACAACTAATGCTGACAAAACTTGTTCACCCGCATTAGTCTATGCGGATGAACTGAAGAAATGCTGATAAAGATTGTTCACTCGCATTAGTCTATGCGGTTGAACAACAGTAAATGCTGACAAGACTTGTTCACCCGCATGAATTAATGCGGGTGAGCAAACACAAATGCTGACAAGACTTGTTCACCCGCATGAACTAATGTGGGTGAGCAAACACAAATGCTGATGAAGACTTGTTCATCCGCATGAACTAATGCGGATGAACAACTTACACTGTTTTATTTATTTTGTACTTAGTCTAGATTCACTTATTTAGATCAGGGTTAGTTTAGTCTTTTGTACAGGCAATGTATACGCCTATAAATAGGGTCACATACCCTAACTTTGTAAGTTGTTGATTTCAGCAGTAATATCCACAATATTTTTCAACATTTACTACGGTTCTTGATTCTCTTACATTCAAACGTTTACTACAGCAATGAATGTTCTTTAATATAGTAATTCTGCTGCTATATTATTGACTCAGTCCACATATTCGATCCTAGGTTGAGTCACATCAACCGAGAATATCATTCTCAAACCCAGTCAATCACTTAGTTGTATTACAAAACAACATCATTATTATTGCATGAGATGGATGTCAGTCCTTGCCCACCAAGTAGCTTCACCCCTGTGCGATCCTCAGCAACAACATTACCTGCCAACTAAAAATGCATAAAAAGTCAGCGTTGCTGAGGGAGTTCTAGTTTTATATAATAAAATACTTTACTTTTAGTAAAAACCTTTCCTTTACTTTCGTTCGTGATCACACAACATACGTACATCTTGATAATATCATTATTATCTTTTATCATCGTTCATAATCATTCGTTTTCGTACTTTCTTTCATTATTATCTTCCACTTTAATCTAGATCCTGTCATAAGCTATGCCCCATTATTTGTGCATGAAGCAACTACCGTTTTGGGGTCAAGCGACAAGGATCCCATTTTCGCACGTCTTGATTAGTCACAAACACTGACCCCTCTGTGTGAATTCTCATGGGTTAGCTAAACCCCACACAGTTGAGCTAACAACCCTTCATTGAGTTGTGAACTCCTTTTTAATTTGCTTGTAAGACTTTCATTCATTCATTATGTTCCACTTCGTTAACGTTGTCTTCCATATTCATTATATAATACTTTACATTCATAAGCATAACACGCCATGTAAGGTCACATCATACATAACATGGGACAACATCATCATACAATGCATATATATAAACAAGCATAAGCCACCATAAAAAATCATTTCTTAGCACTTAAATTCTATTTCCCCAAATCTCAGAAAATTCTAAGTCCTTATGGAAATGCGGACAAGCAAACCAATGCGGATGAACGGACAAATGCGGATGTTCAAACTCAGAAATATTCCAAGTGTTAGGAAATGAACATGAACCAAATGTGGATGTTCATACTCAGAAATATTCTAAGTGTCAGGAAATGCGCATGATCCAAATGCGGATGACTGAAACAAATGTGCCTGAACACTGTAGCAAACGCGCATGAACAAAAGAAATGCGCATGATCACTGTAGCAAATGTGCCTGAACAAAACACTTATGCAAATATTCTAATCTAAATGCGGATGAACTAAACCAACCTGCAGTTGCAACTTATGCTATATTCAGTTCCAAATTCTTATTCTTATACATTCTTAGCCCAGATCTAGCATGATAAACACTTAGAACAAGCATACAACCACACAAATCATTCAAGCATTCAAAAACACACACCCACACGCAAAACAGGTGCAAAACACAGATCAGTTCATATTTTGGTTGTAAAGCAGTAGGTAATATGCATTTCAGCCCCAAACAAGTTTAAAACAAGCAAAATCGGGGATCTAGAACTCACCTTAACAGCTTACGAGTAAGACTTCTTCAGACCCGTGAGCAACCTGCAGTTCAAACACCTAAAACATAAAAACACACAACCGACACACAGAAACACACAAGAATCAGTCCAGCAGCTCGAACACAGCTGAAAACCGAACAGGAAACGCAAGAAAACCTTACCTACAAGCAGTTCTTCTTCCTCCTCTCTCTAGAAATCGATTTGCAGCTCCTCTCTCTCTCTAGAAGCTGAGAAATATCTGTAAAGGGAGAAGTGTGGGTTGCCATACTTCTTTTAAATCTCATAAAGGTGCAAATTTGTCACTTGCATAACTTTAACCCTTGATTTCAGACATTTCACCCTTTCTTCTTTTATTCTTCTTTCTTTTAAATTTCCGGGTGTTACATGTTGAAATAGTGTTCATATTGTAGGAACCTCTGAGGTTATGAGGCTGATGCAACCAAAGGATACCAAAACAACCAAGTCTTCCAACATGCACTAAGGAACAAAGAAGAACTAGCTTCGGAAGTTTTATACACTCAAGTAAAATGCTAAGTGTAAAATCTTCCGAAGCCAATGTTTAGAAGAAACTACTGAGGAAACTTTACACTAAGTGTCAAGTCTTCCGAAGCCAAAGACTCAACTCTTCCGAAGGTTAAAGATGAAGTCTTCCGAAGCTCTCAAGACAAAGTCTTCCGAAGCTGAATAAAGATAAGACTGATTACTTTAGAAGAGAGAGAAAAGACACTTTTTCTGTCAACTTTATCATAAAGCAACCTCCTGTCCGTTGCATGCTCTGGTGGTTCACCAACTATCATAAGTTGGTGAAACTTCCATGCTTTATGATAAAGTAGATAAGGTCTTTGTCTGCAAGTTTCTGTATTTGTTTATTTTTGGCTTTTTGTAATAGAAAGTCAGTGAGCTATGGCCTGTCATAGTCACTAGTCAAAAGGCAATCTGCCTTTTGACTTTAGGCTGATCTTGTTGTCTAGATTAGTCACATCCAACTGTCTTTTTGCATATTGACGGTTGTAGGTTTAGTATAAAGAGTCAAAGGTTCTTGTATTTTAAATATCAGTGCAAACACCTGTAATAGAACCTAAGAAGCAATATACTACTTCCTTGAAAATTATTTCTTGTGTTCTTGCTCTTACTTTACTTGTGTTGTGCATTGTATCATCTGTTTAAAGTTCTAAGTTCCCCATTTGAATTGTTAAATGATCCTAAAGATCCTCCTGAGTGTGTTAACTAAGTGCAAAGTCCCTTTTAACGGTCCTGCAATTGGTATCAGAGCATTCCAAGCTCTTGTTTGCAAGATCTCACCATCTTCAAAACCTCTTAGTAACACATATCACTTAACTCTTCAAATGGCAGCTATCTCCAAAGCTGATATGGAAACTGGAACAATGACAAAGTCCCCACTGATCACTCCTGATGATTTTAACACTTGGTGTCAAAGAATGGAAGGCTTTATCAAGTCTCAAGATTCCAGGATGTGGGAGTCTGTTGTCAATGGACCTCATGTACCATGCACCTCTTCAGCTGCTGCTGGTGGTGGCATGATACCAAAGGAGAGGGCTGACTTTTCTGATGAAGACTGGAAAAGAATTGACATTGATCAGAAAGCCATGAAGCCCTCCAAACTGCTCTTCCAAACTCCATCTACAGAGGTTTCAAGAAGTGCAAGACCGCTAAACAGCTATGGGATGCACTGAAACTGATGTATGAGGGTTCAAATGAAGCCAAGGAGAACAAGAAGGATCTCCTGAAGCAGCAGTTTGAAAATTTCACCTTCAAGACAGGTGAAACCATGACTCAACAATACTTCAGGTATGTTGAGATTGTGGATACTCTGGCTGATGTTGGGGTAACTATTGAGAACAGGGATATTGTTAGGAAGTTCATGTCCTCTCTTCCAAGACAATGGACACACTACTGTGTGGTCATTAAGAGGACTGAAAACCTCAAGACCCTTACTCTCACTGAGTTGTATGGGATACTCAGTGGATACCAGATGGAGATGAATATGCAAATTCATCTGGTAGCTCCAACACTCACCAGAGTTCAGCCCTTCATGTGGTTGAAAGGGATAGCAGAGAACCACAGCATCATCTCATCTGCTACCCTGAGACTTCACAAAAGGGTCCTTTCATCACCTTCCGAGACACCAAGAGAGAGCTACATCCAAGGAAGTCCCTTCCAAGAGACAAACTCCTCTCAAGCCTTTGTTTCCACTGATGAAAGTTCAGGCAACTTTCTCTTTACTCTTGAAGACCTGGACTGTATCCATCCAGATGATCTGGAATATATGGAGATAGTCAGCAGATGGCTCTTCTCACTCACAGAGCCCAGAAATTCTACAAGAGGACTGGGAGAAGGTTTCTAGCAATGCTGCCAGTGGCAAGTTTGGGCTGGACAAGAGCAAAGTCAAGTGTTACAACTGTAACCAGATGGGACACTTTGCTAGAGAATGCAAGGCACCCAAATCAAATGGTGGCCAAGCCTCATCCAGGCCAAACTACACTGAAGGAGGGCACCAGAATGAGAAGCCAAGACAGCAAGCTGCAGTTGCTGTTGAAGAAGGAGGCTTTGACTGGAGCTTTCAAGCTGAAGATGCATCTCCAAACCAAGCACTCATGGCTGACCACGATGAAGCCAAGGTACTTGAACATCTTTGCTCTCCTGATTGTATTGCTAAAGTAAACAGATACAGGTCCTACAACTTGGAAATGAGATCTGACATTGAGTCCTTAAATATTTTAAAAGCTGATTTTAAAAGAGCTGAAAATGACTATAAACTTAAGATAGAAGATCTAGAAAAAACAGTTTCAACTCTTAAACATGAGCAAACAAATTACAGGACTCAAATTAAGGATCTCATTACCAAGTTGACTGAATGCCAGGCTGAGCTTGTGATCAGCAAAGCCAGGCAGAAAAATGTGTTCTTGAAGAGGAAACCTTCAAGAACATGATATCCTCATCTCTGCATGCAAAAGTGTGTTATCAGAACAAGCAGGGACTGGGATCTAGTGAGATAGCTCCTCCACACTCTCTACTATCAGTTAGATCTCCAAGGTGTGGAACTGGTCAAGATGAGCTTCCATCCATAGACCCCAGTGATGAAGAGGATGAAGAGGAGAAGGTGAGGGATGACTCTGAGGTGAGTGAAGAGAGTAAATCCAAAAAGGGTCACCATGCTCCTAAGGAGGAAAAAGAAGCTGGTTTGAGCAAAACCAAAAGGAAGAACTTGATCAGAAGAGCAAAGAGAAGATCAAGAAAAGCTCAAGAGGTCAAGACCACCTTTGATCCCAAACAGAAACAAGTATTTGTCTCTGCAGGGTTCAAGGTGATAAAAGCTGAAGATCCTGCCAAGAATTCTAGTACCAAGAGTTCTACTTCAGCTTCAACTCACTCCAGCAACAACAAGAAGATTGATCAGCTGTGTGTCACTGCTACACAGCCTGAACCATCCATTTCTAAAAGCAAGCTTCACCCTAAGAAGCCTGCTGCATCATCTAAAAAGGTGAAAGAGGAAAAGGAAAGTGTTCAAGCTCAGTCTTCTTTGGAAAAGAAGGCTCTCAGAAGAAAAGATATAGACTGTGTTACGTGTGGTAGTACCTCACATCTGGCTAAGGATTGTCAATACAATCCAAAGGGTACTATCCACATGATCAAGAAGAAAACTTCCGAGAGGAAGAAGAAACAAACAACTTTCGAAGGAAAATCTGTTTCCTTCAGAAGCTCCAAAATGAAGAAAAAGGCAAATGAACCATTGTCTTCGGAAGGAAAATTGGTCTCGGAAGAAAGGAATGCTTCTGAAGTACTGAGGCCTGCTATAGTGAAAGCAAGATCTTCTGAAGGATCAGTCTCCAAAGCTTTCGAAGCCACAAAAGCTTCCGAAGCATTAAAGGTCAAGCCCAATCTTTCAAAGGTGGTATGGAAGATGAAGGAAGACCATGTGGCTAAAAGTTCATCATCAGAAACAGAAAATGATCCCAAAGCCTGAGCATAGGATCTATTACTGTTTCATTGCCTTTAACTCATTCTAATAAGCCCAAGACCAATGAGGCTTGGATTTCCAAATGTAACTAAATCATCTCTTTTTGTGCAGGGACAGCTAAAGACCAACAAAAATATCTGGATTGTTGATAGTGGTTGATCCAGTCACATGACTGGCAATGAGTCCTTGCTTCAAAACTTTGAAAGGATTGATGGAGGACCAGTTGCTTTTGGGGGAGATGCAGGAGGGTACATTACTGGCAGGGACAAGGTTACAAATGGTAAGCTCAGCATTGAGAAGGTAAACTTTGTCAAAGAGCTTGGATACAATCTTCTGAGTGTGTCCTAATTTTGTGACCAAAAACATCATATGCTCTTTACTGAGCATGAGTGCATTGTTCTCAAGCCTGGGGTTGACATTCCTCCTGAGCATATTTTGCTTAGAGCCCCCAGGAGAGGAAACATGTACAAGATGGACTTGCAGGAAGCATCTCCATCTGGAGAGGTTTCTTGCTTTCTATCTAAAGCAAATAGTGATGAGTCTCTTCTTTGGCATAAGAGAATGTGCCATGTAAACTTTAAAAACATGAATAAACTGATTAAGAATGATTTGGTAACTGGAATACCAAAGAAAGAGTTGATAAGTGATGACCACTGTGTTGCATGCCTGAAAGGGAAGCAACACAAAGTGTCTCACAAGCCAAAGGAAATGAACTCTATCACTACTCCCCTACACTTGTTACATATGGATCTGTTTGGCCCCACCAGTGTAATGAGTCTAGGAAGGACCTCATACTGTTTAGTGATCACAGATGATTTCACAAGATTCACTTGGGTGTTTTTCCTTAGAACTAAGGATGAAACCTCTGAAATCTTGAAGAATTTCATTCTGAAAATTGAGAATCAATCTGATCACAAGGTCAAAATCATAAGATGTGATCAGGGAACCAATTTAAAAACCAAATCCTTGATACATTTTGTGATGAGAAGGGTATTTCAAGACAATATAGTGCTCCCAGGACTCCTCAGCAAAATGGTGTTGCTGAGAGGAGAAACAGGACACTTATTGAAGCTGCAAGAACTATGTTGTCTGACTCTAAGCTGCCCATCACCTTCTGGGCAGAGGCTGTCAACACAGCCTGCTATGTGCAGAATAGAGTTTTAGTAGTTAACACATGGTAAGACTCCTTATGAACTGTGGCACAAAAGGAGACCATTTATTGGTTTTCTCAGAACATTTGGATGTCCTTGCACCATCTTGAATACCAAAGATCAAATAGCTAAGTTTGCTGAGAAATCAGATGATGGACATTTTGTTGGATACTCTTCTCAAGCCAAGGCTTATAGAGTATACAATCTCAGAACTAGAATCATTGAGGAGTCAGCCAATGTGACTTTCAATGAACACACACCTGTGTGAAAGGTTCTGGTCTGGATTGGCTATTTGATCTTGATTTAGTTACCAACTGTTTTAACAAATCTTGTGAGAATGTTTCAGGATCTATGGATAACAGGTCAACAGAGGATCCTGACCCAAGATTTGAGCTGAGAAGACCAACAAGAAGACTACTTCAGCTCCAATGGTGACTAACCCTGTCATTGAGGCTCCAATCAGCACAAGCATGACAAATACTGCTGATTCAACTGAATTACCCTCAAAGTCCAGTTCAGAGGCTCAGAATTCAGGTGAAGAAAGCTCCAATGCAGGAGGAATGGATGGTGGTGACAGTGATCAAGAATTTCTTGATGCTGATAACCACTCCATTGAAGATAACATCAATGATGTCACACACTCATTGGATCAAGTTTCTCTTGATAAGTGTGCTGATGTGGTGGGGGATTCTTCTTTGCCAGATCAAAATTTCTCTAATCTTGATCTGTCCAACCAACTTGCTGTGATTCCTCAACTCAGGATCCACAAGTCACATCCCACCACAAACATCATGGAAATGTTGACTCAGGGGTGAGAACAAGAGGACAAACTCATGATAGCCATGTTTGTCTACATTCTTGTTTCTTATCCCAAATTGAGCCTAAGAAAGTTGATGAGGCTCTAAAGATGGAAGCTGGATTGAAGCAATGCAAGAAGAGTTGCTTCAAATCAAAAGACAAAGGTGTGGAACTTGTGCCCTCTTCCTCAAGGGAAGACTGTCATAGGTACCAAGTGGGTATTTAGGAACAAGAAGGATGATAGAGGGATCATCATCAAAAACAAGGCTAGACTGGTTGTCCAAGGATACACACAAGAAGAAGGAATTGATTATACTGATGTCTTTGCTCCTGTAGCAAGACTTGAAGCTGTAAGGATATTCCTGGCTTATGCTGCATCCAAGGATTTCAAGGTCTACCAGCTTGATGTGAAGTGTGCCTTTCTTTATGGGGTGATTGATGAAGAAGTTTATATTAAACAACCACCTGGCTTTGCAGACCCAGATCATCCTGATTATGTCTGCAAGCTTGATAAAGCCCTTTATGGACTACATCAAGCTCCAAGAAAGTGGTATGAGACACTATCAACATACCTCTGCAATCATGGATACAAAAGAGGTACTATTGATGGGACTCTCTTCATCAAAGATACAGGGAATGACACATTGCTAGTTCAGATATATGTAGACGACATCATCTTTGGTTCAACTAATCCAAAGCTCTGCAAAGACTTTGAGATGCTGATGAAGAATAGATTTGAAATGAGTGCCATGGGGGAACTCAATTTCTTTCTAGGAATTCAAGTGAAGCAGGTTGAAGATGGCATCTTCATCAGTCAGTCAAAGTATGTACAGGACATACTTACAAGGTTCAAGATGACTGATTGTAAAGTTGCTAAGACACCCATAGCCAGAAACCATTCCCTTGGTCTTGACCTTGAGGGGGAGTGTGTTGATGAACATCTCTACAGGGCTATGATTGGGTCACTTATGTATCTTACTGCTAGCAGGCCTGATATCATGTTTGCCACATGCATATGTGCAAGATATCAAGCAAACCCCAAGATGTCACACCTAATCACTGTCAAAAGGATTCTTAGATATCTCAAAGGTGCTCCAAATCTAGGCCTTTGGTATCCAAAGAATTCAGACTTTAATCTGTATGCTTATACAGATAGTGACTATGGTGGCTGCAACATGACTGCAAAGTCCACATCTGGGGGTGTCAGTTTCTTGGTGGAAGGATAGTCTCTTGGCAATGCAAGAAGCAATCCTGTGTGTCTGCATCAACTGCTGAAGCTGAATACATTGCTGCTACCAGCTGCTGTGCTCAAGTGCTTTGGATTCAAAATCAGATGCTAGACTATGGATTCAATTTCAAAGAGACTCCCATCCATATAGACAACAACAGTGCCATCTCTATAACAGAGAATCCTGTGCAGCACTCAAGGACCAAACACATCAACATCAGGTATCATCTGATTAGGGATAATTTTGAAAAGGGCTTGATAAAACTAATCAAGGTTAACACAAATGAACAATATGCTGATCTATTCATAAAAGCTTTTGATGAGCAGAGATTTAAGTATCTTGTATCAGCCATTGGGATGATTAACCATGAATAGGTTTTTCTAAATAACTTCATCAATCTTACTACCTAAAATTATGTGTCCTAGGTTGTCTATTAGATCACTTCATAAGCCCAGTTCTCTTTGGAGGAAAACAATGATATTTTAGAGTTATGAAAATTTACCTTCGGAAGAAATAAAATTGCCCTCGGAAGAAATTTACAGCTTATCTGCCAATTATCTTGGAAGAAATTCATGAAGCATCTTCCGAAGCTTAAGTTGAATATAAGCTCCTAAATACATTTTAGAATAAATCTCTTCCGAAAGCAATTAAGTCTCGGAAGACCTTTTTATCTCTTCCGAAGCCAAAACTTTCAAAACTCTTTGAAATATCTTCCGAAGCAAAATTGCCTTCGGAAGCTTTTTTGAAAAAGCTTCCGAAGCTAAAATAACCTTCGGAAGTTTTGCAACTTCCAAGAAAACTACCTTTTGGGCGCCTTTTTTTTAAGTAGGACCCACTTGCGGATTTCAAAGTTTATCTTTTGCTTTAACTTTGTTTCAAATCCTGAGTATATCTCCCCAAACGGTCCTATCTTCATCTCTCTACTCTCATTTTTCCTTAACCTAAAATTAACCCCAAATTCATCTTCTTCTACCTTCCTTCTCTGCAAAGCTTCTGCAAATGGCAAATCTTGATCGCCGAAACGACCCAGATTTCACCATGCATCTACACAGGCAACACAACCAGGTTGCTCTGTTAAACTCTGAGAAGGATCCAAGCTTCTCAGATGTTTGTAGGTATCTTTCTTCGTCTCATTATCTCACCTCCCTTACGATTGATCCTCCCCTCTATGAGGATCAGTTGTTTGAGTTCTGGCGGACCTGTCAAGAGGTTCACTTTGGATGGAGAAGGCACTGTCTGCCACAGTGCAAGGGAGGACACTGTTCATCACTCCAGCCATCATCAACACCCATCTTCAGCTGGATGATGAAGAAGGTGAAATGTCCTTCCCAAAAGCGGTTGTCAACCATTCCTTTGAGCAGATGGGATATGAAGGTGACTTCACAGTCAAGACCTTCAGGAAGGGGAAGGTCTCATACTAGTGGAAGTACCACCTCCATGTTGTCATCCACAGCTTGTCATCACAGCTCCCACTTCCCCTGAGGAGCAAACACTCCCATTCTTGACACAATCAGTGCTGAGGTTCCTCATGCTCAGCCTGATGAGCTCACACCTCCTTAAATAGCCTTAAGCCATCACTCTGAGTCTCAACACTCTAGTGATCAACCTTCAGGGGAAAGCTACCATCCCCAGCCTCTTGATCTTAATCAACCCATGCCCAGCCTTGACTTTTACTCTGATGAAGATTTGGGTTTCAGTGAGTACCATGAATCTCTCCTCTCCACCCACACTCAAGGTGAGATGAGTACTCCTGCCTCACCCACTTCTAGCCCACATCAGACACCACAAACTGAGGTGGATCTCCTTCAGATTGTCCAGGAGATCCATGTGGCAGAGGCTTTCACTGTTGGCAGTGATTACATCTCTAAGACCTCAACCACGGCAACCCAGCCTCTTGAAATAGAGCAGGGGAAATCCAGCAGCCAAGAAACCTATGCTGGTGATAGGAGAAGACTCAGGTCCAATCCTCTCATCCCCCTATGATTCTTCATCTGAAGATGAGGGGAGTCTGCAACAAAAGGTGCACAAACTCTCAAACATGTGCACCTACTTTGTGTCCAAGATAGCTCACCTGGAATCTCAGGTGACTATCTTGCAGAAAAAGGTCAATGACCAGCAACTTGAGATCACCGATCTCAAGGGTAAGCTAGCTGAGAGACCAATGAGATCAACTCATCCAGGTCCACAAGAACCTGTGGATGTCATGGATCAATCTCCCAGCTCACCTATGCAAGAGGGTGATGCAACCAAAAAGGGGGAGAAAATCCTAACAATCACAAAACCTGGGAGTATGGACATAGAGGACTCACCATCCTCTCTTGCAGTTGTCCATACTCAGCAACCTCCTCTAGACAGTGATCTACATTTGTTAATACAACAACTGTTTGAGGAGGGAATACCAAGAGCAATGTCTGCCCCTTCTGAGAACCCAATCTGGGGTTGGGGGTATGACAGTGAAAGGAAAGCTCTTGTACTCTCTAGAGCTCAGGGTCAACTAGAAAATTTAAACATTTCAAACCTGAGTTTCTATGAGGGTATAAATCTGGTAGATCTGGCACTTGTCAACCCAAGCAACAACAGACAAGCTGCCAGACTAGCCAGTAGAATTCAAGATTGGGTGCTGGAAGAATTCAAAAGGAGATCAGAACTATATAGACAGAGGCTAGCAGTTGAAGCCTTTGGTCAACTGGATGTTGAGGTGGACCCTAAGATTAGCTTCAAAGGGAAAGCCTTGACTGAAGGCCCAGAGGCTGAGACTGTGAACCTTAAGACAATATCTCCTCCAGCACCCCATACCCTCAGTGAGGCACCAGCTGGTGATGGTGCATCACAACCTCTCTCTGGCCAGAGCTTGACTGCTGAATCCAGCAATGAAGGCCAAAGCTCTCCTCAGCCTGAGTCATCAAGATCAGTACTTGACAAAGGCAAAAGAAAACTAACTGCTGAGGAGATTGAAGAAAAGAAAAGAGAGAGGAAGAGGAAGCTGAGGGAGAGAGTTCAAGTGGTTCCCCAGGATTCATGCAAGCTGCAATTCTGACTGCCCATGTTCCAAACACTCAAGAAGATGAGTTAAGGGCAGCCAGACTTAATTATCTGGGGACCAGGAACTACAACATAGATGAACTCATCTCTCTCCCCTTAGAGGAATTAAATGAACTGGCTGACACTGAGTTGTCAAAGGAGAGGAAGGAAGCTGAGGATGCAGCCTTGACCCTCAAGCATAAAGAGGAAATGAGAAGAAAAAGAATATACAAGAATATTCCTGTCCTCTCCCCAGTTCAAGAAAGCCCTGAGTCAGAGGCTGTGGCTGCTGATCAACCTCAGGTAGTTAATGAAGAAGAAAAGACAAAGATGATCAACTACCTGAGAGCCACAGGCCTCTACCAGGCACATGCACTTCTTCCCTTGCCATATGATTACATACTGTTTGAATACAACAAGCAGCTGGAAGAGCAAGCCAAAAGAAATAGGCAAGCTGCTAGAAAAAGGGAAAGGGAAGAAGCTGCCAAGTCAAGAGCCATCATCAAGAAAAGTCAGAAAAAGTCTGCAGATAGGCAGAAGATGATGAGCTTCTTGAAGCTGTATGGGTTCTCCGGAAGGAGGCTTGGTCCCATGTCTCTATCCACAATGGATGAGCACATAAGGGTGATCAAGCAGAAGATTAAAAGGGGAGAGCTTGTGGATCTCCACTCACCATCAGAACAAGCTCAACCTGAAGTTGAGGTAAAGGTTGAACCTACAGAGACAACACAACCTGCACCTGAAGCTACACAACAGCCAACTTCATCTTCTGATCCACAGCAGGGTTCTCCTCCCTCTCCTTCTGAACCTGGGAGAGAGGAGATCCCAACTGAGAGGGAATCCACTGAAGAACCTGGTACTGAAGACCAACCCTCTTAGTTAAAATCATCTGGGAGGAAAAAGAGGATGGCCAAAAGAAGATCCTCTAAGAAGAAGAAAAGAAGAAAGGCATCCACCTCCCAAACTCAGGATGAGTCAAAACATCCTGAGGAAGTGCATGAGAGGGCTCCAACCAACTCCTATCATAGTAGAGCCTCTCTCTGTTGGAAGACCAATTCTATCATGGACATTTGCTGAAGATCCTGATAGATGGTATGTCACTAGAGATCAGGGAGAACAACATGTCTACTTCACTAGTGACATGCTTGAACTCCCTCTGCATGATCTCTATGACATGAGAAGGTACTTCATGGGTCTGAAGAATCCTGATCTTTTAATGAAGAAAGGAATTCTGAAGATTCTCATGTGGACTATCCCAGTCTGAAGACCTCTTTGTTTTGGTAGCATCAGCCTAGGGGGAGTTTGTAGGAACCTCTGAGGTTATGAGGCTAATGCAACCAAAGGATACCAAAACAACCAAGTCTTCCAACATGCACTATGGAACAAAGAAGAACTAGCTTTGAAAGTTTTACACACTCAAGTAAAATGCTAAGTGTAAAATCTTCCGAAGCCAATGTTCAGAAGAAACTACTGAGGAAACTTTACACTAAGTGTCAAGTCTTCGAAGCCAAAGACTCAACTCTTCCAAGGTTAAAGATGAAGTCTTTCGAAGCTCTCAAGACAAAGTCTTCCGAAGCTGAATAAAGATAAGACTGATTACTTTAGAAGAGAGAGAAAGACACTTTTTCTATCAACTTTATCATAAAGCAACCTCCTGTCCGCTGCATGCTCTGGTGGTTCACCAACTATCATAAGTTGGTGAAACTTCCATGCTTTATGATAAAGTAGATAAGGTCTTTGTCTGCAAGTTTCTGTATTTGTTTCTTTTTGGCTTTTTGTAATAGGAAAGTCAGTGAGCTATGGCCTGTCATAGTCACTAGTCAAAAGGCAATCTGCCTTTTGACTTTAGGCTGATCTTGTTGTCTAGATTAGTCACATCCAACTGCTTTTTGCATATTGATGGTTGTAGGTTTAGTATAAAGAGTCAAAGGTTCTTGTATTTCAAATGATCAGTGCAAAAACCTGTAATAGAACCTAAGAAGCAATATACTACTTCCTTGAAAACTATTTCTTATGTTCTTGCTCTTACTTTACTTGTGTTGTGCATTGTATCATCTGTTTAAAGTTCTAAGTTCCCCATTTGAATTGTTAAGTGATCCTAAAGATCCTCCTAAGTGTGTTAACTAAGTGCAAAGTCCCTTTTTAACGATCCTGCACATATTAACAATGTATGTGTTGTATGACAGGGTGTTTTCAAAATGATGCAGTCTTCAGGTATTTGAAAACCCATCTTGAGGATGTAGCAGTGTTGGAGTCAAAAAGAGTGGCATATCCTTTGTCATAGATTTGGATATGCTGAGAAGATTGAACTAGAGGTTGGAGTAGTAGTTGATATTTCAAAGATGATCAACCCATTTGATATTGCTCCTTCACCAGTTATCTTTCCAACTGTCTTATCTCCTCCAAAGGCTACATTTTCTGCATGTTTACTTTTAAAATCCCGAAAGAGGGAACAATTTCTAGTCATGGCCAGGAGCATCAGCTGTCAACATACCAATCTTGTCAGGCCTTCTTTGATGTCCCTGCGAAAAAAAGAAATTAGTTAGATGGTGCAACCCAAGCCAAGATGGTCTTGGGTTTTTCGTGTTTTCCCATTACGCAAATTTCTTCTAATGTGGCATTGTCTGCTGGCTTAGGAATTGTAGGCACACTAGATTTCTTTTGTGTGTTCTTAGCTCTGTCCGGAGAAGTGCTTTGTGCTCTTCTCCTTTCAGTGCTAATGTCTGATGTTTGTCTATTCTGAAACTTATGTGTAAGGTTATATTAGAAGGCTAATGCAACCAAAGAAGCCAAACAAACCAAGGAGCTTCCTACATGCATGCACTGATGTCGAGATAGAAGTTACTTTGGAAGTTTACACTCTCACAGAAATTATTCTATGTGTAAAATCTTCCGAAGCCAAAGTCCAAATCTTCTGAAGCCAAAGACGAAGTCTTTTGAAGCTTCAAAGGCAAAGTCTTCCGAAGCCAAATGAAGTGAAGACTGATTTCTTCCGAAGTTAGAGAAAACATGCTTTCTCTAATCTACTTTTCATAAAGCTGACTTACTTTTCGCTGCAACTTTGAAGACTCACCAACTTATACAAGTTGGTGAAAAGATCCATGCTTTTGTAAACTGTAGATTATGGTCTTGGGTCTGTAAGTTCATACTTTATACCTGTTATCCTTTTTATAATGTAAAAGGATGTGAGCTAAGGCATGTCATAGTCACTAGTCAAAAGGCAATCTGCCTATTGACTCTACATTGACCTTGTTGTCTAGATTAGTGTTTCTAGCTGGCTTTCATAGTATAGACGGCTATAGGATGTAGTATAAAGTATCTCAGGACCTTGTATTTCTTTTCATGCTTTGTAACACTTGTAATAGAACTTGAGAGCAATATACAACATCCTTGAAAACCATATTACTTTGTTCTTGTTCTTAGTTCTGTCTCAGTTTTACTTGTGTTCTTAGTATCATTTACATAAACACGGTTCCATTTGATCTGTTAAGGTTCTAAAACTCTCCTCATTATGAGACTGATTGTATTAACCATCCTTTTAACCAGTCCTGCAATTGGTATAAGAGCTTTTAAGGCTCTTGATTGTAAGATCTCACCATCTAAAATCCCTTTAGTTTCACAAAACACTTAACAACTCAAATGGCAGCTATCAAAAGGCTGATATGGAAACTGGTACTATGACAAAGTCTCCACTGATCACTCCAGATGACTTTGATACTTGGTGTCAAAGAATAAAAGGCTTCATCAAGTCTCAAGACTCCAGGATGTGGGGATCTGTTCTCTATAGACCTCATGTACCATCCACCTCTTTAGCTGCTGGTGGTGGTGGTTTGATACAAAGGAAGTGGCTGATTATTCTAATGAAGACTGGAAGAAGATTGACATAGATCAGAAGACCATGACCACCCTCCAAACTGCTCTTTCGAACTCTATCTACAGATGCGTCAAGAAGTGCAAGACTACCAAGCAACTATGGGATGCACTGAAGCTGATGTATGAGGGGTCAAATGAATCAAAAAAAAAAAAACTAGAAGGACCTCTTGAAGCAACAGTTTGACAACTTCACATTCAAGACAGGTGAAACCATGACTCAATAATACTTAGGTATGTTGAGATTATGGATAATCAAATAGATGTTGAAGTAACTCTTGAGAACAGGGACATTATGAGGAAGTTCATGTCCTCTCTTTCCAGATAAAGGACACACTATTGTGTGGTCATTAAGAGGACTGAGAACCTCAAGACCCTTACTCTCATGAGTCGTATGGTATCCTCAGTGTAACAACCGACCTCTAGGTCATAATTCTAACTTTAACCTCCTGCATCATTATCCATACAATTAATATTAATGTAATATCATTATTATTAGTATTATTAGTGTTATTATTGTATTGCTATTAGTGTTATTTTGTTATTCATGTGCCATTTTGCATGATTTAGTCAAATCTACCCTTAGCATAGAGTAACTTCGTGTTCCGGGAAAGTCAATTAGTCACCCTTGCGAAAATTAAATCTTAATTGAAACAATTAAAATGTGTGATATACACATAATTCACGGTTGAAATATACATATACATACTTAATACTTAATCAACTAACTAGAAATTACCCACTTAAAATACTACACAACAAAACAATACCACATAATAACAATTTACATTTAAAATTTAAAACAATTACACCTCCACAAGACTCCAATTTCGGCCGCCCCCTTGACCACCAATCCCCTCCCATATTCTCCACTACACACCACCACAACCCTCCTCCACTCTTCTTTCATGCAATCTCATTCAAACCTACACACACTCCTCTCACTCTCTTCTCTCCCTCTCGGATTCTCCAGCAGAAAAAACACACAACACACCACAATCCCTCTCCATTTCAGCCTCCTAATTGAAGTACAACCACAAACAACCATCGGCCAAGTCCAAGCAAGCAAGAAAGTGGAATTTTGAGAGCTTTTGATACACGGTTCTTGCAAGCTCGACTTCTCGAGCCCTTGTTCGAAGATTTCTAGACCATTTTGTCTCTCTACATTCCAAATCGTGAACCATACAAAGAGTAAGCTTCATCTTACTCGAAACAAACTATGTCATGTGTTATTCTTTCTTTTATCCACCAAAACCCTTACTTTCTTTGTTCTAACAGAATTCCACTGCTATCATCTCGTTCTATAGGAGATTTTAACTTCACTAGAGGTATCTCACATGATATATTGGTCATACTAAGGGTGGAACACAAGTTACACCTTGAAAACCCTCTTTTGGGTGATTTTGGCATCATTGAACCCTTTGTCTTGTAACCCTCCGAAACCCAAGCTTGGTATCTGCTTAAAAAGAGTTTTAAACCTCTTAATAACCTTTTTGAAAGTTACAAAATGTTTGGTGATGAATGGGTGCAATCTATGATGTTTTACACATGTGTAAAGGACTAAAATGGTGAAATCTCTCACCTACAATCTTATTTCATGGTTACATGTTAGATCCATGTGTTAGAGCTATTTTTCAGTAGGTTTTGGATGTTATTGGGTGTATGAAATGTTGTCAAAGGCTGAAAAATAGTAATAGTAGGGATTATAGGCATTTTGAACACATTCGGGGACCCGAAAGGTGGTAAATTGACTTAAAAATAGTAGGACATAGAGTATAACCATGTTAAAAAGAATTACAGGCTCTAAAAAGGTTAAAAAAGTAAATTGGTCGGATTTGTAGATAAATGGGTCTAAGAAAATTTAAATGAAATTTTTAGTTAAAAACGGGCCCTAACCGGGTGATTTTGGAAGAAATCATGGAAATGCAAGAATAAACCTAAAATCTATGGGACACTTTTATTTCAGTAAGTTGGAACTTTAAGACTTAATGATGGTGAAAAATTGGTCAAACATGACTTCGAACGGTCGATTTCGGGTAAAAACGCGTTTTAACGGGTTGAACTTAAAAACGAGACTTTCAACAAAAAGGGCTTAAGAATACATTCTCAACAGATTATAAAACTTATTAAAATTCCTTAATATAATATTTAAAGTTTTAAGACATAAAATTATAAGGTTTAATACTTAACCGTTAAAAACCTTCGGTTTTACCGTAACCGGTAACTTAAAAACATATGTTTACCAACTCAATTCTAAAGTTCTGAAAATTGGAAACTTAACTTGATTAAGATGTATTACTTAACTCCAAAAATCTGTTATTCGGTCATAAAGGCCATTAAATGTAAAGAAACAAAACTTTAGGGTAGAAATTGTAAATTTTGAAACTTGAGGGGCTAAACTGTAAATTCTGCCAAAACTCTATAAAACAACCCAATGGACATGTAATCACTTGGTAAACTTAATTTAACTGGTATCAATGACGTAATAGTGTAAAAATCTATATTTATCCATAAGAAACCATGACTTTCTGTAAAAGGAAACTTTCTAATGCAAGCCTTGGCAAATCTAAGCTAGTTGAACATTTAACCTCTTAACACATTTTGCCTACCTCGTATGACCCTATAATTAGTGTCTTATCACTTAATCTTGTTGGTAGGGTGCTTGACTTGAAACCTTCCCAGTACACGAAGAACCCGTTGCTTGAAACCCTAAGGTGAGTTCTAGTGTCCCCCTTTTTACTACTGTTTTTGGGATGAAGCATGCTCTGTTTAAACTGAATTAAATCTGTGCTATATGATGATGCCATATGTTGTGGAAGTTAGAACCTGCATTTACTTTTATCACTATCATTAATTCTTGTGTGAACCGCTTGTTTTATATGGGTAGATCTACTTGGGGAATCCCCCACACATAGTGACTTCCTTGGTGAACGGGAAGGGTACCACACTGAGATCCTGTGGGGTCGTTTGTGGCATGTGAAAAGTTTTAATAAGATACTAGGGTGAACCATCCGGCAGGTATGGTCCACCGTATGAGGCTCAGTTCTTCCTTCGGGATTAGCCGGTATAACATAACTTTAGAAGAGGCTAGCCGGGACTGAGTGCAGGGTTGATTGTGATCCCCACAACCATGATACTATGATTTATGATTTTTAAATCAAATGTGGATTCTTTTGAATCCTTTTGTTTTGAACTTTAAGCACTTGAATTCACCAACTTTTTAGTTGACACAAATTTCTTTTGAGCATGTTTCAGGTAATCCTTGAAGGGAGTCTAGCTGTGTAGAAGACTTGACCTAGCACCGTGACCCATGGCATTGGCTTGTTTTATTTTAAAACAACTTGGAATTTTTTTATTTACTATTGTTGGGAACAATTTGTACGGTTGAATCATATACTTGTATGGTGGCTAGACCTACAGCTAGCCCGATATTTCTTTAAACTTTAATGCCATGTGATGTTCTCTCCTTTTGTGCTCTTATGATGGTTTGTTTCCGCTGCCATATATTGTTACTAGTTTATGACGTCCCACCCTACCTGGGCCCGGGGTGTGACAGATTGGTATCAGAGCCAAAGGTTGTAGAGAAGTCGGGAATACCATAGTAGACCCTAGGCTACAACCCTGATACCTTAGGACCGTCCTCATGGGAAAGTGTTGGGATGATCGGGTGGGTAAATTGATGATTACACTTGATCAACGTAATCATGAACTTATCGGACGCGTAAATTCCAGCATGGACCGTTAGGCAATGATTGGACTTTTGTTTGAATGTTATAATTCTTAAAATTTACTTTGAGTGGTCTAAGGGTTTTCTTAAAATGAAACTACTTTATTATTATTATTTGAAGAAACTAATGATTTATGATACTATTGATTACTAATACCTCGGGTTATTGATACTGTTGGGATATCTATACTATTTCCATCACTACTACAATAAGTACTATTATTATTGCAATCATGAGCTATGAGAAACCAAATTACACATGATATTTCTTACAGGACATCGAGGCTATGGCTGACAAAGGGAAGGCACCTGCGTACCCAACTGACGGTACTGCACCAGCTGGGAGCCCTAAGAGGGCGACGCCACGGACAGAGTATGAAGAATACTTGAGGAGATGCGGACACCCAGGCTGGATATCCGTTACGTCTGATGACACTGAGCCATCAGAGGACTCTTCCTCGACATCTCCCTCCAGGAGCCGAACGCGCTCCCAATCACCGCATGTCGCAGCTCCTGCACACTCACCTATCCCGCTTATCAGGAATAGGGGTGCACGTGTTATCACCCGCCCACGCAAGAGTACTAGGCCAGGACCCTCAGTCTCCTTTAGGATGCCACCTCCTCCTCCACCATCTGTTAGGACATCGACACCTGCACCACCGATGTTTGACACGCTCCGACACCACCCACATGATGAGCACTGGATGCCACCGAGGCATAGCGTGTATGATGGCCCTAGTGTGCTAGTTGGTGACCGGTACTCCCAGTCTAGCCGCTGGGAAGCGACGTAGGTCCCTCTGATGCTGCATTGGACGAGATTCTGAAGACAGTCCGTCGTCACGAGCTGACACTCCAGCACGCCATTCGGACCTCCCAGTCCGCCCAGTTTCAGGCCATGATGGCTTCGCATGGGGTCCAGCGGTTGGAGCAAGAACAAAGGAAGAAGAACTTAGGGTGGCTAGGGTGGCTGAAGAAGAAATGGATGTGAGAGCATGGAGAAGATGTGGGATTGTCTGTCTCTTAGACAGTTGAAGGAAACAATTTTATTATTATCAAATACTATTATTATTATGTATTATGGGGGTGATGGAACCTTCCAATTTGTAAGAGTATAACTCTGATGCAATTCTATTTTGCTGATACTATTAACCCAATCTATCTATGAAACTACTTCTAATGGTGCTGATTCTGCAGGGTAATTTGTATTGAATTGCAATGTGATATGACATGTGTAGGAATTTTGTCTTGCGTTCTTTTTGGGTTGAACTGTCCTAAATTAATTTAATGGAACATATTAGAGGTATTTAATGGTATGTATATTACACTCCCTCCTGTTAAACGTGGTATATTAGGATAAGTGATGCATGGGCTGTTTGAAACCAAAAATTATGAGATGCTAAACGAATTTATCTGTGATGCTACCAGAATGCAACCAGACAAGGAACCCATATTGGAAGACCAGGAGCTACGAGTGGTCATCATAGGGAAGCTAGACCAACCGGCAACCAACCCCTTACTCCACCAGGAACTCCCCGTGGAGAGAATGTCAATCAGGGGAATGATGAGAAAATTGCCAACCTCGTAGCACAACAAATTGCTAACGCCATCCCGACCATCATCGCTCAAATCAATGCGGACGGAACAACCCTAGTGGTAATGATGGATCCGGGAACAATGAGGGCAACAATGAGGAAGCTAAGCACTAAGGAATGGATGCTCCTACAAAACTTTCATGGCGTGCAAGCCGAAGGATTCTATGGTACCGAGGGTGCGATTGAGACGTACCGATGGATTGATGAAATGGAAGCCGTCCTAGATATCAGCGAATGTAAGATGGAACACATGGTGAGGTATGCTTCCCAGTCACTCAAGGGATCAGCACTGGAATGGTGGAAGACTGTTACTCAGCCCAGGGGAAGAAACGCTGCTAACCAAATAAGTTGGACCGAATTCAGGGAATTGATAACCAACAAATACTGCCCCATCAATCAACTGGAGAAACTGGAGTCTGAATTTCTGAGCCTTGAAATGAAAGGCCCTAACTACACCAGTACATCAACCACTTCTTAGCCCTGGCTCGACTGGTGCCACACCTGGTGACACCGGAATCCAAGGGCGTAGCACGTTTCATCTGGGGACTACATCCCAGAGTCAGGGGTATGGTTCGATCCTCCAGGCCCTCAACCCTGCAAGCTGCGGTCGACTTCACCAGTAGTTTGACCGATGATCTAGTCAGGGCTGGTGGACTGAACAAAACAGGATAGAGGAAAGGAGGAAGTCGATGGGTGAGAAGAGAAAATGGTTTGATGGGAAGAAAGCAATTGGTAGCAGTAGTGGGTCAAGCAAGAAGGGTTTTGAAGGTATGAGGCGTGAAGACCAGGGTGGAAGGACTCAGAAGCTATACTCGGGAACAAGCCCATTCTGCAACAAGTGTAAACTGCATCATCAAGGGGAGTGCAACCGATGCCCTGCTTCCGATGCAAACGACCAGGTCATCTGATTAAGGATTGTACGTATGTGCCAGGTAAACAATGCTATGAGTGTGGAGATCCAGGGCACATGAGGAATAAGTGTCCTAAGCTGGGAGAGATAAGGACGCCAGACCCAATAAGCCCAAGGGACTAGCATTCGTGATGGATCCAGCCGGTGCTCGTAAGGAACCTGATGTGGTCAATGGTACATTCCTTATAAATAATCATCCTGCTAATGTTCTATTTGATACTGGAGCAACTGCTAGTTTTGTCTCTAACACTTTTAGGCCTTTGATTGACTTGAGTGCATGTGTCCTGACTGATACGTTTACCGTAGAATTAGTTGACGGTAACATCTTAGAAACTAATGAAGTCATCAAGGATTGCTTAATGAACCTAGAAGGTAGTACATTTAAGATAAACCTGATGCCTATTAAGCTAGGAGGATTTGATGTGGTTGTTGGTATGGATTGGCTGGCTAAGTATAGAGTCGAAATCGTGTGTGATGAGCGCCTACTTAAGATACCATTGAATGACGGGAAGGTGTTAGTTGTTCATGGTGAAAGAAGTAACACGCTATATCCTATGATATCCCATTTGAAGGAAACCAAGAGTCTCATGAAGG
Source organism: Flaveria sonorensis (assembly GCA_025506505.1). NCBI lineage: Eukaryota > Viridiplantae > Streptophyta > Magnoliopsida > Asterales > Asteraceae > Flaveria > Flaveria sonorensis. The sequence continues at coordinate 30,657,979 of CM046434.1, forward strand.
GATGCCCAGCTTTCATAGTTTATGTAATGAAAGCCAAAGAGGAAAAAAAGATTGAGGATATACCAGTGGTTTCGGAATATCCGTAAGTATTTCCCGAAGACCTACCGGGACTCCCTCCGACTCGTCAGGTTGAGTTCCAAATAGATCTATTGCCTGGTGCTGCACCAGTAGCCAAGGCACCGTACCGACTTGCCCTCCCGAGATGAAAGAACTAATGCTACAAATCCAAGAGCTACTCGATAAGGGGTTTATACGACCGAGTGTGTCTCCATGGGGTGCCCCGGTGCTATTCGTGAAAAAGAAGGATGGAACCCTACGTATGTGTATTGATTACCGGGAACTAAACAAGCTGACAATAAAGAATCGTTACCCTCTTCCGAGAATCGATGACCTATTCGATCAACTGCAGGGGGCAAGTTATTTCTCCAAAATAGACTTAAGGTCAGGGTACCATCAACTAAAGATAATAGAGGAAGACATACCCAAAACAACCTTTAGAACTAGATATGGACATTATGAGTACCTGGTCATGCCCTTTAGACTGACTAATGCACCAGCGGCATTTATGGATCTCATGAACCGAGTGTGCCGCCCATATCTAGACAAATTTGTGATTGTATTTATCGACGACATCCTGATCTACTCCATGGAAAGGAAGGCACGAGAAGCACCTTAGGCTGATTCTCGAGTTGCTCAAGAATGAACAACTATATGCCAAGTTCTCCAAATGCGAATTTTGGATGCGAGAGATCCAATTTCTAGGGCATGTCATAAATAAAGACGGAATTCAAGTGGATCCTTCAAAGATAGAGGCTATTAAGAACTGGAAAATTCCGGAAACTCCTACCGATATAAGACAGTTCCTTGGATTAGCCGGATACTATAGAAGGTTTATCAAGGACTTCTCGCGTATTGTACAACCGTTAACTGCCTTGATCAAGAAGAATACAGCTTTTGAGTGGGAACAAGAGCAGAATGAAGCATTCAAACACTCAAGGAAAAACTATGTAGTGCACCTATCCTCGCCCTCCCAGAAGGAGTTGAAGATTTCGTGGTCTATTGTGACGCCTCGCGTCAGGGACTGGGATGCGTGCTAATGCAGCGCAACAAGGTATTGCTTATGCATCCAGACTGCTGAACGATCATGAGAAGAACTACACAACGCATGATCTAGAATTGGGTGCCGTGGTGTTTGCACTCAAAATGTGGAGGCATTATCTCTATGGCACAAAGTGCATTATTTACACTGACCATAGAAGTTTGCAACACATTCTTGATCAGAAGATGCTAAACATGCGTTAGAGAAGATGGGTTGAGCTATTAAATGATTACTAATGCGAAATCCACTACCATCCCAGCAAGGCCAATGTAGTGGCGGATGCCTTGAGCAGGAATGAAAGAGAAGAACCCCTTCGTGTCCCTGCCTTAAGGATGAGTGTGTATACTGACCTTATTGTGAGATTAAAAGAAGCTCAAGGCGAAGCGCTAAAGGAAGATAAATTAGCAGAGGAGTTGTTAACAGGAATGGAGAAGCGGTTAGAGTTGAGCAACGATGGTATATATAAATATGAAGGAAGAATGTGGGTACCGAAGTACGGGGGAATTAGAGAGGTGATCCTAGACGAAGCCCACAAATCTAGGTACTCGGTTCACCCCGGAAGTGACAAAATGTACCAAGATCTAAAGGCACTTTTCTGGTGGCCTGGAATCAAGAAATCAATCGCCGTATATGTTAGGAAATGTTTAACGTGCGCCATGGTGAAGGCTGAAAATCAAAAACCATCAGGGACGTTACAACAGCCTGAAATCCCAAATGGAAATGGGATAACGTCACGATGGATTTTGTTACAAAACTACCCAGAACTTTCAGAGGTCATGATGCTATCTGGGTAATAGTTGATCGGTTACTAAATCGGCTCACTTCTTGCCGATTCGAGAGGACAACGACCTGACAAAGCTGGCCCAACTGTACATCGACGAAATAGTGACCAGGCATGGGGTGCCACTATCAATCATCTCTGACCGTGATAGTCGTTTCACTTCTCGTTTTGGAAGTCACTCCAGCGGGCTTTAGGAACCCGTCTGGATTTAAGCACTGCTTACCACCCACAAACTGACGGTCAGAGTGAAAAAACCATCCAAACCTTGGAAGATATGCTAAGGGCTTGCGTGATTGACTTTGGAGGGAACTGGGATAACCATCTTCCTCTAGTAGAGTTCTCCTACAATAATAGTTACCACACAAGTATAAAAGCAGCTCCATATGAGGCCCTATATGGTAGGAAATGCGATCACCGTTGAGTTGGAATGAGATCATGGAGACCACCGACATCGTGATGGAGACCACCGACAAAATATTTAAAATTAAGGAGCATTTAAGAGCAGCCAGAGACCGTCAGAAGAAATATGCTGACAGAAGGCGAAAACCTTTAGAGTTTCAAATAGGCGACAGGGTAATGCTAAAAGTAGCACCATGGAAGGGGACTGTGAGGTTTGGAAGAAAAGGAAAGCTAAGCTCGAGATATATAGGACCATTTGAGGTACTAGCAAGAATCAGCCCCGTGGCGTATCAATTAAAGCTACCGCAAGAGCTAAGTCACATACACGACACCTTCCATGTGTCAAATTTAAAGAAGTGCATGGTAGACAAAGACATGGAGTTACCCTTGAAGGAACCAAGGATTAATGACAAGTTGAACTTCATGGAAGAGCCTGTAGAGATTACTGACCGGCTGGTCAAGAAACTCAGGCGAAGTCGCATACCCAAGGTCAAGGTAAGATGGAATTCTAGGCGAGGACCTGAATTCACTTGGTGGGAGAATGTAACAACCGACCTCTAGTCATAATTCTAACCTTTAACCTCCTGCATCATTATCCATACAATTAATATTAATGTAATATCATATTATTATTATTATAGTGTTATTATTGTTATTGCTATTAGTGTCATTTTTGTTATTTCATGTGCCATTTTGCATGATTTAGTCAAATCTAGCCTTAGCATAGAGTAACTTTGTGTTCGGGAAAGTCAATTAGTCACCCTTGCAAAAATTAATCTTAATTGAAACAATTAAAATGTGTGTATATACACATAATTCACGGTTGAAATATACATATACATACTTAATACTTAATCAACTAACTAGAAATTACCCACTTAAAATACTACACAACAAAACAATACCACATAATAACAATTTACATTTAAAATTTAAAACAATTACACCTCCACAAGACTCCAATTTCGGCCGCCCCGTTGACCACCAATCCCCTCCCATATTCTCCACTACACACCACCACAACCCTCCTCCACTCTTCTTTCATGCAATCTCATTCAAACCGACACACACTCCTCTCACTCTCTTCTCTCCCTCTCGGATTCTCCAACAGAAAAACACATACAACACACCACAATCCCTCTCCATTTCAGCCTCCTAATCGAAGTACAACCACAAACAACCATCGGCCAAGTCCAAGCAAGCAAGAAAGTGGCATTTTGAGAGCTTTTGATACACGGTTCTTGCAAGCACGACTTCTCCAGCCCTTGTTCGAAGATTTCCAGACCATTTTGTCTCTCTACACTCTCCAAATCATGAACCATACAAAGAGTAAGCTTCATCTTACCCGACACAAACTATGTCATGTGTTATTCTTTCTTTTATCCACCAAAACCCTTACTTTCTATGTTCTAACAGAAGTCCACTGCTATCATCTCGTTCTTGAGGAGCTTTTAACTTCACTAGAGGTATCTCACATGATATATTGGTCATACTAAGGGTGGAACACAAGTTACACCTTGAAAACCCTCTTTTGGGTGATTTTGGCATCATTGAACCCTTTGTCTTGTAACCCTCCGAAACCCAATCTTGGGATCTGCTTAAAAATAGTTTTTAAACCTCTTAATAACCTGTTTTGAAAGTTACAAAATGTTTGGTGATGAATGGGTGCAATCTATGATGTTTTACACATGTGTAAAGGACTAAAATGGTGAAATCTCTCAACTACAAGCTTATTTCATGGTTACATGTTAGATCCGTGTGTTAGAGCTATTTTTCAGTAGGTTTTGGATGTTATTGGGTGTATGAAATGTTGTCAAAGGCTGAAAAATAGTAATAGTAGGGATTATAGGCATTTTGAACACATTCGGGGACCCGAAAGGTGGTAAATTGACTTAAAAAAATAATAGGACATAGAGTATAGCCATTTTAAAAATAATTCAGGCTCTAAAAATGTTAACAAAGTGAAATTGGTCGGATTTGTGGATAAATGGGTCTAAGAAAAATTTAAATGAAATTTTAGTTAAAAACGGGCCTTAACCGGGTGATTTTGGAAGAAAATCATGGAAATGCAAGAATAAACCTAAAATCTATGGGAGACTTGTTATTTCAGTAAGTTGGAAACTTTAAGACTTAATTATGGTGAAAAATTGGTCAAACATGACTTCGAACGGTCGATTTCGGGTAAAAACGCGTTTTAACGGGTTGAACTTAAAAACGAGACTTTCAACAAAAAGGGCTTAAGAATACATTCTCAACAGATTATAAAACTTATTAAAAGTTCTTAATATAATATTTAAAGTTTTAAGACATAAAATTATAAGGTTTAATACTTAACCGTTAAAAACCTTCGGTTTTACCGTAACCGGTAACTTAAAAACATATGTTTACCAACTCAATTCTAAAGTTCTGAAAATTGAAAACTTAACTTGATTAAGATGTATTACTTAACTCCAAAAATCTGTTATTTGGTCATAAAGGCCATTAAATGTAAAGTAAAAAAACTTTAGGGTAGAAATTGTAAATTCTGAAACTTGAGGGGCTAAACTGTAATTCTGCCAAAACTCTATAAAACGACCCAATGGACATGTAATCACTTGGTAAACTTAATTTAACTGGTATCAATGACCTAATAGTGTAAAAATCTATATTTATCCATAAGAAACCATGACTTTCTATAAAAGGAAACTTTCTAATGCAAGCCTTGGCAAATCTAAGCTAGTTGAACATTTAACCTCTTAACACATTTTGCCTACCTCGTATGACCCTAGAATTAGTGTCTTATCACTTAATCTTGTTGGTAGGGTGGTTGACTTGAAACCTTCCCGGTACACGAAGAACCCGTTGCTTGAAACCCTAAGGTGAGTTCTAGTGTCCCCCTTTTTACTACTGTTTTTGGGATGAAGCATGCTCTGTTTAAACTGAATTAAATATGTGCTATATGATGATGCTATATGTTGTGGAAGTGTTAGAACATGCGTTTACTTTTATCACGATCATTAATTCTTGTGTGAACAGCTTGTTTTATATGGGTAGATCTACTTGGGGAATCCCCCACACACAGTGCCTTCCTTGGTGAACGGAAAGGGTACCACATTGAGATCTTGCGGGGTCATTTGTGGCATGTGACAAGTTTTAATAAGATACTAGGGTGAACCATCCAGCAGTATGGTCCACCGTATAAGGCTCAGTTCTTCCTTCGGGATTAGCCGGTATAACATAACTTTAGAAGAGGCTAGCCGGGACTGAGTGCAGGGTTGATTGTGATCCCACAACCATGATACTATGATTTATGATTTTTAAATCAAATGTGGATTCTTTTGAATCCTTTTGTTTTTTAACTTTAAGCACTTGAATTCACCAACTTTTTAGTTAACACAAATTTCTTTTGAGCATGTTTCAGGTAATCCTTGAAGGGAGTCTAGCTGTGTAGAAGACTTGACCTAGCACCGTGACCCATGGCATTGGCTTGTTTTTATTTTCAAACAACTTGGAATTTTTTTATTTATTATTGTTGGGAACAATTTGTACGGTTGAATCATATACTTGTATGGGTGGCTAGACCTACAGCTAGCCTGATATTTCTTTAAACTTTAATGCCATGTGATGTTCTCTCATTTTGTGCTCTTATGATGGTTTGTTTCCGCTTCCACATATTGTTACTAGTCTGTGACGTCCCACCTTACCTGGGCCCGGGGTGTGACACTTAGTGGCTACCAGATGGAAATAACATGCAAAATCCATCTGGTAACTCCCAATCAGTAGAGTTCAGCCCTTCATGTGGTTGAAAGGGATTGCAGAGAACCACAACATCATCTCATCTGCTACCCTAACAATTCACAAAAGGGTCCTTTCATCACCTTCCCAGAAATACCAAGAGAGAGCTACATCCAAGGAAGCCTATTCCAAGAGACAAGCTCTTCACAAGACTTTGTGTCTATTGATGAAAGCATAGGCAACTTTCTTTTTACCCTTGAAGACCTTGACTGTGTCCATCCTGATGATCTAGAGTACATGGAAATAGTCCAGCAGATGGCTCTTCTCACTCACAGAGCCAAGAAGTTTCATAAGAGGACAGGAGGAAGTTTCCTAGCAATGCAACCAGTGGAAAGTTTGGGCTGGACAAAAGTAAAGTGAAGTGTTACAACTATAACAAAATGGAACACTTTTCTAGAGAGTGCAAGGCACCAAAGACAAATTTTGGCCAAACACAAACCAAACCAAACTTCGCTGATGGAGCTCCCAGAATAAGAAGCTCAAGCAGCAAGCTACAGTTGCTGTTGAAGAAGGAGGCTTTGACTGGAGCTTTCAGGTTGAGGATGCATCTCCAAACCAAGCACGGATGGCAGATCATGAAGAAGCCAAGGTATTGGAACATCTTTGTACCCCTGAATGTATTATTAAAGTTACAAAATATAGGTCCTATAACTTAGAGATAAGATCTGGTCTTATGTTCTTAAACATTTTAAAGCTGATCTTAAAAGAGTTAAAAATGATTACAAACTTAAAATAGAAGATTTAGAGAAAATCATTTCAACTCTTAAGCATGAACACACCACTACAAAACTCAAATTAAAGATCTTATCACTAACTTAACTGAATGCAGGCTGAGCTTATGAATAGCAAAGCCAGGGCAAAAAACATGTTCTTGAAGAAGAGACCTTCAAAAACATGATATCCTTATCCTTGCATGAAAAAGTTTGTTATCAGAATAAGCAGGGACTGGGATCTAGTAAGATAGCTCCTGCATACACTCTATTGTCTATAAGATCTCCAAGGTATGGAACTTGTGAAGATGAGCTTCCCCTTATAGGCCTCATAGATGAAGAGGATGAAGAGGAGATAGTGAAGGATGATTCTAAGAAGAGAGAAGAAGATCATCCTAAGAAGGGTCACTATTCTCTAGAGGAGAGAAAAGAATCTGGGATGACCAAGTCTATGAGTCAAAACTTGATTAGGAGAACAAAGATAAAATCAAAGAAGGCTCAAGAGATCAAAGCCACTTTCAACTCTAAGCAGAAACAATGTTTATCTCTGCAGGATTTGAAGTGGAAGGCTGAAGACTCAACTATGAACTCTATTACCAGTAGTTCTAGTTCATGTCCAAATCATTCCAGCAAAGAGAAGAAGGTTGATCAGCTGTGTACCACTGCTACACAGCCTGAACCATCTAGTTCAAGAGCAAGCCTCACCCTAAGAGCTTGCCTCATCATCTGTGCAGATGAAGATGGAGGTGGAAAGTGATCAAGTTCAGTCTTTCTCTTAAAAAGACTCTCAGAAGGAAGCAAATGGATTGCATCATGTGTGGTATTACTTCTCATCTTGCTAAGGATTTCATCTACAATCCTAAAAGTACTATTCATATGATCAAAGAGAAAACTTCTGAGAAGAAGAAGGAAAAGCTAGCTTCGAAAGGAAAATTTTTTCCCTTCAGAAGCTCCAAGGTGAAAAAGAAGACAAGTGAAAACTAGCCTTCAGAAGAAATTTGGTCTCGAAAGAAAAGGATGCTTCTGAAGTACTGAAGCCTGCTGTAGTGAAAGCAAGATCTTCTGAATGTCCAGTCTCCAAAACTTCCAAGTTGATAAAACTTCCGAGGTGTTAAAGGTCAAGTCCAATCTTTCAAAGATGGTATGGAAGATGAAGAAAGACCAAGTGACTGAAAGAGAAATGTAACCAATAAGGATCAGTTACTATTACATTGTCTTCAGATCACCTTGATAAGCCCAAGACCAATAAGCCTGGGTTTCCAAATGTAACCAACCACTTCTTTCTTGTGCAGGAACAACTAAAGACAAAGAGAAATGTATGGATCGTTGATAGTGGCTGTTCCAGGCACATGACTGGCAATGGTTCTCTACTTCAAAATTTTGAGAAAATTAATGGAGGGCCAGTTGCTTTTGGAGAAGATGCTAGAGGTTACATTACTGGAAGGGGCATGGTCACAAATGGTAAGCTTAGCATGAAAAGGTAAACTTTGTCAAAGAGCTTGGGTACAATCTACTGAGTGCATCCTAATTTTGTGATCAGAGACATAACATGCTCTTTACTAAGCATGAGTGCATTGTTCTCAAGCCTGTGGTGGTCATTCCTCAAGAGCATGGAACATGAACAAGATGGACTTGCAGGAAACATCTCCCTTAGGAGAAGTTTCTTGCTTTCTATCTAAAGCAAATAGAGATGAGTCTTTCCTCTGGCATAAAAGAATGTGCCACGTAAACTTTAAAACATGAATAAATTAAACTAAGAATGATTTGGTAACTGGAATGCCAAAGAAAGAGTTTACAAGTCATGACCACTGTGTTGCATGCCTGAAAGGGAGCAACACAAAGTGTCTCACAAGCCAAAGGAAAGGAACTCTATCACTACTCCCCTACACTTATTACATATGGATCTCTTTGGCCCCACCAGTGTAATGACTTTAGAAAGGACCTCATACTATTTGGTGATCACAAATGACTTCACAAGATTCACTTGGGTCTTTTTCCTTAGAACTAAGGATGAGACTCCTGAGATCTTGAAGAACTTCATTCTGAAAATAGAGAATCAATGTGATCACAAGGTCAAGACCATAAGATGTGATCAAGGAACAGAATTTAAGAACCAAATCTTTGATTCATTTTGTGATGAAAAAGGTATTACAAGACAATATAGTGCTCCCAGGACTCCTCAGCAAAATGGTGTTGATGAGAGGAGAAACAGGACACTTATTGAGGCTGCAAGAACCATGTTGTCTGACTCTAAACTGCCCATCACCTTCTGGGCAGAGGCAGTTAACATGACCTGCTATGTGTAGAACAAAATTTTAGTGGTTAAGACTCATGGTAAGAATCCTTATGAGTTCTAGCACAAAACGAGACCATTTATTGGTTTCCTCAGGTCATTTGGATGTCCTTGCACCATCTTGAATACCAAAGATCAAGTAGCCAAATTGATGAGAAATCAGATGATGGACACTTTATTGGATACTCTTCCTAAGCTAAGGCTTATAGAGTATATAATCTTAGAACTAGAGTAGTTGAGGAGTCAACCAATATGACCTTCAATGAGCACACTCCTAGTGTGAAAGGTTCCAGTCCTGATTGGCTATTTGATCTTGATTTAGTTACCAACTGTTTTAACAAATGTGTGAGAATGTTTCAGGATCTACAGGTAACTTATTGACAGGAGATCCTGACCCAAGATTTTAGTTGAGAAGACCAAGCAAGAATACTACTTCAGCTCCAGTGGTAACTAACCCTGCAAGTGAAGATCCTATCAGCACAAACATGACAAATTCAGCTGATACATCTGAGATGCCTACAAATTCCAGCTCAGAGGTTCAAAACTCAAGTTAAGGAACTTCAAATGTAGGAGGAAATGGAGGTGTTGATAGTGATCAAGAATTTCTTGATATTGATAACCACTCCATAGAAGACAACATAAATGATGTCACACACTCATTGGATCAAGCCTCTCTTGATAAGTGTGTCGATATGGTGGGGATACTCCATTGCCAGACTTGAATTTCTCAAATTTAGATCTTTCCAATCAACTTGCTATGATCCCTCAACTCAGGATCCACAAGTCACACCCCACCATAAACATCATTGGAAATATTGATATAGGGGTGAGAATAAGAGGACAAACCCATGACAAAAATGTTTGTCTATACTCTTACTTCTTGTCCCAGATAGCCAAAGAAAGTTGATGAGGATTTGAAGGATGGAAGTTGGGTTGAAGCAATGCAAGAGGAGCTGCTTCAATTCAAAATACAAAAGGTTTGTAACCTATGTCCTCTTCCTCAAGAGAAGACTACCATAGGAACCAAGTGGGTTTTTAGAAACAAGAAGGATGATAGAGGACTTGTCATCAAGAACAAGGCCAGATTAGTTGTTTAAGGATACACACAAGAAGAGGGAATCGACACAAATGTTTTTGTTCTTGTGGTAAGACTTGAAGCTGTAAGAATATTCCTTGCTTTTGTTGCATCCAAGGATTTCAAGGTCTAACAACTTGATGTCAAGTGTTGTTTTCTATATGGGGTGATTGATGAAGAGGTGTAGGTCAAACAACCACCTAGCTTTGCAGACCCAGATCATCCTGATTATGTCTACAAGCTTGATAAAGCTCTTTATAGGCTGTACCAAGCTCCAAGAAAGTGGTATGAGACACTATCTCAGTATCTCAGTCAACATGGCTACAAGAGGGGTACTATAGATAGAATTATCTTCATCGAAGTAACAAGGAATGACTTAATGCTAGTTCAAGTATATATAAATGACATTATCTTTGGGTCAACTAATTCAAATCTCTGCAAAGACTTTGAGAGGCTGAAGAAGAATAGATTAGAAATGAGTGCCATGGGGGAACTTAATTTCTTTCTAGGAATTCAAATGAAGAAAGTTGAAAATGGCATCTTCATAAGTCAGTCAAAATATGTACAAGAAATACTTACAAGTTCAACATGATTGATTGTAAGGTTGCAAAGACACCCATAGCCAGAAACCACTCCCTTGGACCCGATCTTAAGGGTGAGTATGTGGATGAACATCTCTAGAAGGCTATGATTGGGTCTCTTATGTATCAACCAGTAGGCCTGATATCATGTTTTCCCCATGCATCTGTGCAAGATATCAAGCCAACCCTAAGATGTCACACATGGTTGTTGTCTAGAGTATTCTTAAATATCTCAAAGGTGCTCCCAAGCTTGGCCTTTGGTATCCAAAGAATTCTGACTTCAATCTGTATGCTTATACAGATAGTGACTATGGTGGCTGCAACATGACTGCAAAGTCTACATCTGGAGGATGTCAATTCCTTGGTGGAAGGATTATCTCATGGTAATGCAAGAAACAATCCTGTGTGTCTGCATTAACTGCTAAAGCTAAATTCGTTGCTACTGCAAGCTGTTGTGCTCAAGTGCTTTGGATTTAGAATTAGATGCTGGACTATGGATTCAACTTCAAAGAGACTCCTATCCACATAGACAACAACAGTGCTATCTTTATTATAAAGAATCCTGTACAACACTCAAGGACAAAAATATCAACAACATGTATCATTTGATTAGAGATAATTTTGAAAAGGGATTAATCAAACTAGTCAAAGTTAACACAAATGGACAATATGCTGATCTGTTCACTAAAGCTTTTGATGAACAGAGATTCAAATATCTTGTATCAGCTTTTTGGATGACTAACTTTGAGTAGATTATCTTAAACTTAAATCAACTTTATTTCTAAAACCTATGTGTCCTAAGTTGTCTATTTTATCACCTTCAAAAGCCTAGTTTATTTTGGAAGAAAATCTTTAAAATGTTATTCCTTAGATTTTTGAAAATTTTTCCAAACATATTTTCTTTCGGAAGATTTCAAGTTGTCTTCGGAAGAAAATTATGTCTTCAAGTCAAATAACATCTTATAAGAATTTACCTTCGGAAGAAATTCTGAGATATCTTCCGAAGCTTAAATATACTTCTAAGTACTTACATGTATTTGAAGGACAATTTTCTTCCAAAAGCAATTAAGTCTTGGAAGATTTATTCTCTTAATAAAACTCCCAAGTCTTAATCTCTTCCGAAACCAAAAATGCCTCGAAAGCAGAATTCTCTTAATATTTTTCTTGCGAAGCAAAATTTTCACAAATCTTAAGAATATCTTCCGAAGCCAAATTGGCTTCAAAAGCTTTTTCTTAAAAGTTCTGAATCAAAATTACCTTAGAAAGATTTTCAACTTCCAAGAAAACTACCTTTTCGGGCACTTTTTTAGAGGTGGGACCGACATTCAGATTTCAAAGTTTATTCTTTTGCTTTAACTTTGTCTCAAATCCATTTCATATATATTCTCTCAATGGTTCCCCCCTCTTTTCACTATCCTCTTCATCTGCATTTTTCTCTAACCTAATTTTACCCACAAACCGCCTTTGTTCTTATCTTCCTTCTTTGTAAAGCTACCTCAAATGGCCAACCCTGACCGCAGAAACCAACCCAATTTCTCCATGCATCTTCACAAGCAACATAATCAAGTTGCTCTGTTAGACTCTGAGAAAGATCCTGGTTTCTCAGACGATTTCCATTACATTTCTTTGTCGAACTACTTCACCTCCCTCACCATTGATCCTCCCCTCTATGAGGATCAGTTGTTGGAATTCTAGAGGACCTGCCTAGAGGTCATCATGGATGGGGAAAGGCACTGTCTGCCACAGTATAGGGGAGGACAAGCTTCATCACTCCAGCCTCTATAAACACTCATCTTGAGCTGGATGATGTAAAGGTGATTTGTCCTTTCCAAAATTTGCTATTAACCACTCCTTTGAGCAGATGGGCTATGAAGGTGATTTCTCCGTCAAGACCTACAGAAAAGGGAAGGTTTCCTCTCAATGGAAATACCTTCTCCATGTCATCATTCACAGTCTATCTAACAAGCATGGAGGATGAGACCAAGTTCCAGAGGAGCTTTCCTATATAGTCCATGGGATGGTTCAAGGGTCAAGTTTAGGTATTCACAATTTGTTAATACCAATTTACTTTCAAACTTAGATTCCTTAGAGTATTACATGTTTCCTAGATATGTCTAGCATATTCTCAACTATGAACTGGGCTCACAGTTGAGGGGAACAGGAAATGTTCTAAAATGGGGACAGATGAAGCCCGACATCTTCAAGACTGTGAGGAAGCCAACTGTTGGGTTCTCAGGGGTAAAAACAACCCTTTTCCTAAAAATGTTAGAGCTTATTGCTCAAGGTGACAACTTAGCAGCACCAACTAGTGTTGAACCCACACCTTCTACTTCTCAACCACTAATACAACCAAAAATAACCATCACCTACCAAAAAAAATCCGAACAAACCCCTACACATGCTACTTAGTTTGTGCAGGCCCCTATATCATCACCCATACAGGAGGAAGTGGACACTAGAGCTCCCACTTCTTCTGAGGAGCAAGCCACTCCCATCTCACCAATAATCAGTGCTGAGGTTCCTCATGCTCAGCCTAATGAGCTCACAACCCCCATAGCCTTAAGCCTTCACTCAGAATCTCAAAACTCTAGTGAACAACCTTCAGGGGATAGTTACCATCCCCAGCCTCTTAATCTAAACCAACCAATCCCAAAACTTGAATTCTATGATCATGAAGACATGGGCTTTAGTGAGTATCATGAGTCTCTCTTCTCCACCCCTGGTCAAGGAGAGATGAGTACTCCTGTTTCTCCCATGTCTAGCCCACATCTTCCACCTACTACTGAGGTGGATCTCCCTAAACCTGTTCAGGAGGTCCATATGGAAAAGGCTATCACTTCAGCAAGTGACTACATCATTAAGACCTCAACCATTGCAACCCAGCCCATTGACACTTCACATGAAGCTGTCATGGTGCAGGGGAAATCCAGCAGCCAAGAACAAAGTGTTAGTGATGAGGAAGAAGACCTTCGTCCTATTCTCTCATCCCCCATGATTCTTTTGATGAAGATGAAGGGAGTCTAAAACTAAAGGTGCCAAAACTGACAAAACATGCACCTATTTAGTTTCAAAGATAAGTCACCTAGAATCTCAGGTGACTGTCTTACAAAGGAGGGTCAATGACCAACAACTTGAGATCACCGATCTCAAGGGCAAGTTAGCTGAGAGACCACTCTGAAGAACTCAACCAGGTCCACAAGAACCTATGGATATGACAGACCCAACCCCAAGCTCACCTATGCAAGAAGGTGATGCTACCAAAAAGGGGGAGAAAGTCCAAACAATCACAGAACCTGGGAGTTCTTCACAGAGTATGGACTTGAGGATTCACCACCCTCACTTTCAACCTAAGCTCTAGTCAGCACCCATTACCCTCAGTGAGGCACCAGCTGGTGTAGGTGCTTCATAACCTCTCTCTGGCCAGAGCTTGACTACTGACCAAGCAATAAAGGCCAAAGCTCTCTCCATCCTGAGTCACCAAGGCCTGTGCATGACAAAAGGAAAAGGAAGATGACCTCTGAGGAGATCGAGGAGGAAGAGAGAGAGAGTGGAAGAGGAAGCTAAGGGAGAGAGTTTAAGAGGGTCTCCAGGCTTCATGGAAGCTGCCATCAGGGCTGCCCCCAGGCCAAATACTCAGGATGATGAGTTGAGGGCAGCCAGGATAAATTACTTGGGGACCAAAAACTATAATGTGGATGAACTACTCTCTCTCACTTTAGATAAACTGAATGAACTGGCTGATAAAGAATTGTCCAAGGAGAGGAAGGAGGCAAAGGATACAGCATTGCTTCTCAAAATCAAGGAAGAAAGGAGATAGAAAAGGCTCTACAAGCATGCTCCTATCCTCTCCCCAATTCAGGAAAGTCCTGAGACAGAGGCTGTGGCAACTACACAACCTCAGGTAGATAAGGAACATGATAGACTGATCATGATCAACTACCTGAGTGCCACAGGACTCTAATAGGCATCTACACTTCTTCCTTTATCATATGAGTATGTTGAATTTGAGTATCTCAAGCAGCTAGAGCAACAAGTCATCAAGGAACAAAAGGCTGCTAAGAGAAAACTAAGGGAAGAAGCTCAAAGCCAAGAGCCATCATCCAAAAAAGCCAAAGAAGTCTGCTGACAGACAAAGGATGATGAGCTTCTTGAAGCTGTATGGATTCTCCAGAAGGATGCTTGGTCTAATGTCTCTATCTACTATGGAGGATCACATTAGAGTGATCAAGCAAAAGATTAAAAAAGGAGAGCTTGTTGGCTTTCATTCTCCACCAAGTCCAGCTCAACCTGAGGTTGTCATGGTTGAACCCCTTGAGACTACACCACCTGGACCTAGGGCTGAATCTCAGCTAACTTCATCTCCTGATACACAGCAAGGTCCTCTTCACTTTCCTTCAGAACCTGTAAAAGAAAAGAACCCAACTGAGAGAGACATAGTAGAACAACCTGGTGCTAAAGACCAGTCCTTTAAGTTAAAGACTTCAAAATAGAGGAAAATGATAGCCATGAAGAGTGTTTCCAAGAAGAAGACCAAGACATCCACCTCTACACCTCAGGATAAGTTAGAGCATCCTGAGGTAGTGCAAGAAGAGGCTGCGCGACCAACTTCAACTCAAGTAAAGCCTCTCGCAACTGGAAGATCCATCTTGTCCTAGACTTTTGTTACAAATCCAGACAGGTGGTATGTCATCAGAGATCAAGGATGTGAAGATGTCTATTTCTGGCAAGACATGCTTGATCTTCCTCTACATGATCTCCATGACATGAGAAGATATTAAGAGAGTCTAAGGGTCCTAACCAAATGATGAAGAAAGGTATGGTCTTGATCCTAATGAGGACTACCAACATGTAAATAACTTCTCTGTTTTTATAGCATAAGCATAGGGGGAGTTTGTAAGGTTATATTAGAAGGCTGATGCAACCAAAGAAGCCAAAACAACCAAGGAGCTTCCTGCATGCATGCACTGATGTACAAGGTAGAAGTTACTTTGGAAGTTTTACACTCTCCACATAAATTTATCTAAGTGTAAAATCTTCCGAAGCCAAAGTCTAAATCTTTCAAAGCCAAAGATTAACTCTTTCAAAGCTTCAAAGACAAAGTCTTCTGAAGCCAAATGAAGTAAAGACTGATTTCTTCCAAAGAAAAAAAGGACATGCTTTCTCTGATCTACTTTTTCATAAAGCTGACTTACTTTCTACGGCAACTCTGAAGACTCACCAACTTATACAAGTTGGTGAAAAGGTCCATGGTTTTGTAAACTGTAAATTATGGTCTTGGGTCTGTAACTTCCTACTTTGTACCTGTTATCCTTTTATAATGTAAAAGGATGTGAGCTATGCCATGTAATAGTCACTAGTCAAAAGGCAATCTACCTATTGACTCTATATTGATCTTGTTGTCTTGATTAGTGTTTCCAACTGGCTTTCATAGCACAGACGGCTGTAGGATGTAGTATAAAGTATCTCAGGTCCTTGTATTTCTTTTCATGCTTTCTAACACTTATAATAGAACTTGAGAGCAATATACAACATCCTTGAAAACCATATTACTATATTCTTGTTCTTAGTTCTATCTCATTGTTTACTTGTGTTCTTAGTATCATTTACACAAACCCAATTCTCCATTTGATCTGTTAAGTGTTCTAAAACTCTTTTCATTATGAGACTGATTGTATTGACCATCCTTTTAACCGGTCCTGCATTATGCTTCCTAGTTGGTTGTTTAAAGTTGTCATAATTTTTTTTGTCTTTGTTTAAAACAACTTTTGTATGAGAAGTTTGTCGTGGTACTCCTCCTTTGTTCTTGTTAGGAACAACTATCTATTTCTCAGTTGATTTCTCAACTTAAGGTGTTTTGTTTTGCTTCTTGTTTTTCTTGTTGGAAAAATAGTTTGCAGTACTGTGATTGTTTCTCTCACAAATAGAACAATCGTTGTGAAAATGACATGATTCTGTGCTGTGATTGTTCATGTCATAATACTTGCAATACTTACCATATTTGCATTTTTTTGTGGTCTGTGTGTATTGATCACACCACTCGCAGTATGGTAATTTCACAGTGTTTTGTTTGTTAATAACCTCTGTTTTAAACTTGACTTTAATGGTACATCAAAAGTTATTATTGTTTGTTTGGCTGAACATGCGCTTTGCCTTTTCCCTTGTTTGTTTGTTTAGGAGAAATGGTGGAAGATTTAGCCTATCTACCACCAGAGCAGATGTCAAAGCCTTGTGTCTGCTTTTGTTGTTTTGATGTTATGTCAACCACACTTGAAATAATTTAAGGTTCAGTAATTGATTGTTCTGACTCATCATACAATAAGTCTTCATCATCTTCATCTGTTGTTTGTTTATCAAACTCGTTGTTTTCTCCTTGATAAAAGTCAGTTGATTTTATTTGTGGTGAAGTTTGACTCTTAACAAATTTTATCAAAGGTGTTTTTGATATTAATGATGATTGTTTTGAGTCATCACTTCTGTCATGTGGGTCAAGAGACTCACCCTGTTTGTTGGTCCTAGAATCAGCAAGTGGGATATAAATGTCATTATAAGGTGGGTTGAACTTATCGTATCCCAAACCTGAAGGGTCTTTAAATGCCCTTTGCTGAGAAAGAAGTTCTTTAAACTTCTTGTTGCTTACCTGAAATTTCTAAAGTTTCACTTTAGTTTCAGCATGTAATGTTTTTGACTGAGTCAATGATTCAAAGAGTTGCTCTACTTGAGCTACAAGTGTTAACTTTTCAGACATCAATTTGTCCAAATCATTTATAATGAACGAATTTTATTCTCATATTGTTTGTTTTTTGATTTTAAACATTCATTTAAAATGTTTGTTTCAATCACTTTCTTAAAAAGTTTTTTTGCGTGTTCTCTGTATCTATTGACTTTGTCAATCCATGCTTGTGCACAGAGGCTTTCCCTTACCTTTTCGGGATTTTTGAAATTTTATCCTCTATGTTATCCATGAGTGCATGAAGGGAGATTAGATCTCAGCCTTGTACATACTCCAATCACATTCACCATCTTGTTTGATAATCATTGCAGATGATTTTGAATGTTGATTTGGGCTGTACTGTGTGATTTGAGCTGGGGTTAGTGCAGCAAGAATACTGATAGGAGGTGGGATTTGTCTGTTTGAGTGATAGCTACTTGAGGTTTGTGTTTTGTTGGTTGTTTCTGTCAACTCTAGGTTGTTGGCATTCTTTAGAGAAATGTCTATATAGTTGGCAGTTATAGCATCTCACCTTTGTCTTATTAAAACCAGTTTTGGTTTCCATATCCATGCTTAACTCCTGTTCCTTTGTAAGAACTTCTTGGATATGTATGCAATCATTGCCATTGACCATTGAAGATCCATTTCTTCAACCATATCAGGAGGCAATTCATCCAAATCTTTCTATATGATCTGTGATGGTATGATGTTAGCCCCTAAGTAGGCTTCAAAGCTTGTTGAAAAGGCTGCAGAAGCTGCCTTTTGTTCTTCACTTAGCAAGATGATTGTTAGTGCATCCATAGGTTTCTCAGATTTATGAATGTTTTGAGTCTTTGTTGAGCGCTATTTGTTAGAGATGGAAGAATGTGGATGTTGTTTGCTTTGAGGTGTTGCATGAACACCAGTCTTCTTTGACTTTTGTTTGTTGCGGGATGATTCAAGAGCGGAGAAAAAAGAAGTTGCACTTGAATCCAGAAACTCTCATCCTCATCTTCACCAGTGCAAGTTAAAAATGCATTGTCTGTTTGTTGTAGTTCCTTGAACTTGTATGATTCCACATGTCTCACTATGTTGTTATTTATGGATCTTTCATCTAGTTCTAGTGCCTCTACTTTGGCTTCTAGTGCAACTAGAGATAATCATTCTAGATCCAATGTTTCTTTCATCAGAGATACTGATTAAGTCCAGCTGATAGGTTCAAATGGATTGATCTGTGATGATATCGTAATGCAATGATCAATTCAAACACTAAGTAAACAAACACAAGCAATTACTTCAAAAATTAATAGATTTCATTGATAGTAAATGCTTAGGATACAAAGTGTAAGAGTGAGTTACAGTTGTTCAATTTGTTCTAACTATTTCGTTGTCTTAGTGGTACGCTACACAATACATAAACTATCCTATTTATACTATCAAAGAAAAACAAGGAACATATATTTACAAAATAAGTCCCTATACTATGACAAAACGCAAAAGGAAAATGTTAATCTTTTAAGAGCTCTAACAATACTCCCCCTAAGATTTACATTGTCTTCAGTCTTCATTGAACTCTTTAGGTTCATCTTTAATTTTGAATACCGGCTTTTCTTTGTAAAGATCAAATTCTCGCAACGCTTTCTTAATAGCTGACTTGAATTTCTTTGCAAGTATGGCTTGCTCAGGCTTTGACTCGTTTGTTTTAATCTCCATCTTGTCTATTGCATCAAGAGTTTCTTTTGTCAGACCTGCAATATCTATGTTGGCATAGAACTCATAAGGTTTAGGATGATCATGAGAATGAATTTCCAACACGCCTTTGCTTGAAATTCTCATAAAATCAATAGACTTTATGTCCTTCTTAACTATGTTAGCAAATGCTAGAGCTTTTCACAATGAAATTCGCTCCATCGTAGCATCCATTACCTTAATAATTGTCATAAAATATTTTCTATCATTATCTGCAACTTCTGACGCAACACGATCAAACTTCCAATTAGGCAAGAAAGTGATATAACTTGGATGTAGATGTTTAAGCTCAAAAACGCCAAATAATGAAATCATATCTTGATCCCAATCTTCCAATTTTCGAACTAGCTTCAACTGGAATGAGTCAGCATGATAGAACCATCTTAAAATTGGTTTAGATGTTTGAGTACCATCTATCACCTTCAAGCCTGGGAAAGTAACCTTTTCAAAGTGCTGATCACTATACGCATCCAAAAATTGTTCTTCTTCTTCTGGATGAGCAGCTATCTTCCTTTTACTCTTTAGAGACTTAAAATATTCTTTGTCTTCTTGATCACATCTAGTTTTAAGATAAGAATCCATTCTGGTAATGCCTCGATTTAGAAGTTTAATAAAATTTTCACCTCGAACTGATTTGGTAGGATTAATCAGAGGCACTTATTTAACTCCTTGAGATCTTGCTCTGGAAAAGCTATGATGCTTGTGTAAAAATGATAAACTTCACAAATGGCATTTACACGTTTAATTAGAAAGGCATCAAAAATCTCATCATACTTCCAGGCAGCTATCTTAACATTCTTTGTGTTATCCAGCACAATCATTGCATTAAGCAACTCAGAAATGGATTGGCCTTTCTGCAGTACATTTCTAACTAAATCTCCTACAGTTCTAGCTTTGTTCCATAGTTGTTTCTGTTCAACTGAGACTTTGTATGCTTGTTTCTCAGTCTCTGGGAACATCTCAATCAATTCTTGTCTCTTTTCATGACCACTTTTCGCTAACTCTATTTCTTTTATTTCTTGAGGCTTTAAGATTCTAGTTCTCTTTGTAATCTCTAAATACTATGGATTATCCATGTCTAGCATAATCATTTTATTGTTTTGCTTTTCTGTGTCTTGGAAACTTTTGACCAAATTTCTTAGAGACTCGGTTTGTAATTTGTTTAATCTCTTTCTTGGATAATTCCTTGATTGTAGCCACAGCCTAAGCTCAACCGTTATCATATTTTCAGGATCAGGATGATGCAATTCAGATGCTGGAAGGTCTTCAATGTTAATACTTTCTTGCATCGGATTCCACTCTCCATGTTCAATGATTATTTCATTTGGATCAACTGGAGCTGTTGACTCTGCTATAATATATTTCTCATACTCTTCATTAATTTGTGAAACTGTTAGACCATCCAAAAATACATGATTGCATTTCTTCTTGACCAGATAATTATATCTATCACCAATGTCTAAAGGGATTGTCTTCAGTAACAACTTCAATCGGAGAATATGCAGCTTCAGCAACGTTTTCTTCCTCCAATAGTTCATCATACCAAGCATCTGAAAACTCTGGATCTAAATCATCCAGTGCTCTGATTTGCTCTTGTATGTCTGCTTCTGCAATTTCCTGTAAAGAAGGATGACCTACATGTAGGGTTTTCACAAGTTTATCAAAGTCATTTTTGTTGGATCTTATATGCCCAAGACACATACAAGATTGATGTGGTTAGTACGTTATGATCCAAGTCGGGTCATACCTAATAACAAGCTAAACAAACACCAATAAATATTTATTTGTTGATATAATCAAGCAAATAAATATTGACACCAACTTAGAAAATGGGTTTTCTAAATTATTGCATTTGAGATAGAACAAATTATATGGATGTTTTGTTCATGAGATACCATTTGTATTGCTATTTAAATTAGTTAAATAACAATAGATAAAGTGTGTTTAAGTTATAAATTAAAAGGGGTTTAATTTTATAAACTTGTAACTTGTAATTAAAAGTGAAAATTTCAAAATGGTGGGAAACCATTTTGAATTCTCGGCCGCCCCATGTGGGTGTCTTGGGATTCCTTGTCTTGTTTTAATACAAGACATTAATCACTATTATTACAACACTCCATCATCTCTCTCTCACACACATGCAAGAACACTTCCATTCTCCTTTTCTCTCCTAGTAATTTTCGGATTTAGAAGGGATTTGAAGAAGGTTTTTGGTGTCAAACTTCCTAACAAGTTAGGTGTTTGCAAGGGCTTGTGGGTATACAAGCTTGAGGTCTTCTCTTTTGGAGGCTAGCCGTTCAAGAGCATCGTCTTCTTCCTCTCATCCATATCAAATATCCTTGTTCCTGAAAGGTAGTTTTAAGAACATCCTATGGTTGTTGTTTTTCGGTTTTGATAGCATTTCTTTTCATATATATATGATCCTTGTTCTTGGGTTTGTTTTCTTAAACATATAATGGTTTATTTTCAGAATCTAAAACAAGTTTTAACTCTCTAATATCCACTGCATTTTGTTGTTTAAATGGTTAAACATCTTTGTTAAAATTTGTAAGAAACCCAACAATGGCATCTAGAGCCGGTTATATGGAAAACTTGCTTCAAAAGTCCAAGAAAAGTTAGTTTTGTTGGATTTCTCAACCCATTAGGGGCTGTTTTGTTGTGGATGTATGAATCCCTTATCTTTCAAAGTTTTATCTTACATGCTTTAGAATAAACCTTGAAAGATTAACATCAAGTGGTTGATTGTTTTGTTTGGACAAAACCCTAAAGTTTTGGTTTATGTTGGCCGAAACTTTAAGGGTTAAAAGGGAGTTCATGGTTGTTCTTGGATGTTGTATTTGATACATATTTTGGTGCATAACATAGTCTTGACCTAATGTGTTTTGGATTTGGATGAATGTGTTTTGTCATGTTTGGTTTTATTCATTAAAGGGTTGTAATAATAATTTTGGTGTTTGTATCTTTTGGGTTGTAATTTATTTATTCATTGGTTATATAATAAATAGATTAGGTGCATTTCTTTTATTAGAAAAATTGTATTAGGATATGATTTTTGTAAAAGAAGATGCACAAGTTGGAGACTCAAAGGAAGGCACAAAGGAAGGGCACAAAGACATGGACACTTGAAGCCTTTTGGATGCGGTTTCAAGTGGGAGTTCATGGACTCTTTGATGTGTTGTTGTAAACCCTTAGGAAAGACCAAATGACAACACTTGTGATGGCAAACAAGTGTGGTCACCTTAGTGGCTATGGTTATGCACTTATGATTGAATGGTTGTGCTTGTTTTGATTGTTTATTTTATGTTGGTTGTTTGATATGTGGATATGCATAACAATCTAATTAATAATCATAACAAGCTGAAATAAAATGGTTCTTAATCATTAAGTGGTTAATAAAAGGTTATTAAAAGGATTAATGATTTTAAATAAAAGGGTTTTATTAAAAGAACCATAGGGTACCATGTGTTTGAAAGCATGCAAATACAAGGTACATAGAGTTTTCTAAACTAGAATTATGAAAACTTAAATTCCTTTTGAAAACAAGTTTAACACCGTCCTTTTACACAACATTTGAGTCACTTGAAAACTCTTAATGAGATAAAGGTCACCTAACCATTTTGAGGGAACTTGTGATTTGAGGTGGGAATGCCATATTTGTGGGATAAAGATCACCTAACCACTTATATTGATAAACTCACATGTGTGTGTAAGTAGGGTGACTTGATTTGCAAACCATGTTAAATGGATCACCTACAATGTGGTTTACAAAGGTGTTGATGGGATAAACATGCCGACTATACATATGATGTTTAAGTCGATCCCATACCTCTAGAAGTTGCAAAGGGTTGCAATTGTCAAACGTTGACTACCTTGTTAATTTAAATAATGGGATAAAGGTCACCTAACCACTATTTAAATGTAACGTTGGATTTAGAATTTTAATTTGTGTTTGACACATAAAAGGGTGTTAATATTTAAATATGATAATATCGTAAATACTAAAATTGAACTTTGTTAAATTTTGTAGATGGCCACCAACAACAATGAAAATAATGATATTCCGTCCGCTCATACCCTATCACTAAGAACCATTCTCCAAAAGGAGCGTCTAAACCATAACAATTTTATTGATTGGTTTAAACTTGAGAATTGTTCTCAAGCAAGAGAAATGGTCATATATCTTAGACGATCCGATTCCCGATGAACCTAATAGAAGATGAAGAGGCCTACATGAATTCATTGAACCATAACAATTTTATTGGGTTTCGAAACTTGAGAATTGTTCTCAAGCAAGAGAAACGGTCATATATCTTAGACGATCCGATTCCCGATGAACCCAATAGGAAGATGAAGAGGCCTATATGAATTGGGTGAAATACACTGAGGACTCGGTCCAAGTGTCTTGCCTCATGTTGGCAAGTATGACTCCGGATCTCCAAAAGGAGTACGAACATCACGGAGCATACGACATGATAACCCAGTTGAAGGAAACGTTCCAACAACAAGCAAGGGTAGAGCGCTTCGAAACGGTTCGAGCACTCCATGCATGTCGTATGGATGATACCCAATCGGTCTCGTCTTATGTACTTAAGATGAAGAGCCACATAGACCGCCTCGAAAGGCTGAATTGTCCCGTCTCGAAAGAGTTGGCTACGGATTTGATCCTCAACTCTTTGTCAAAAAGGTTTGACAATTTTGTTATGAATTATAACATGAACGGTTGGGACAAGAACATAACTGAGCTTCACTCTATGCTCAAAACAGCCGAGGCAGCCATGGGTAAAAGGGGTTTACCCGTTCTCACCATCAATGAAGGTGGGAACAAGAAGAAGCCTCACCCCGCACCCAAGGCAAGTTTTGCCAAAGGTAAAGGGTACGTTGGGGGAAAGGGAAAGAAGTGGTAAAAGTGCCACCACCAAAACCAGCGGAGAAGAAGCAAAAAGTTTCTTCGGATGACCCATGCTTTAAGTGTGGGGAGATAGGACATTGGGCAAGAAATTGTCCTGTCCATCTCAAAGAGTTGAAAGCTAAGAGGGATGCCGGGCAGACTTCAGGTACAATTTTTATGATTCATATTGATCTCAATTTAATATCCTCTAACACATGGGTATTGGATACCGGATGTGGGACTCATATTTGCAATTTGTTGCAGGGGTTCAAAAGAAGTAAAGACTTCAAGAAAGGGGATGTTAGCCTCTACATGGGAAATGGGGCAAAAGTTCAAGTTGAAGCCCGAGGGGACTACATCTTAAAGCTTCCAAATGGTTTGGAAGCAATTTTGAACAATGTTTTGTATGCTCCTAGTTTGACTAGGAACATTATTTCAGTTGCCCAATTAAGACAATATGGTTATGTTTTGACGTTTATTGAAAATGAAATTCATGTTTCTTTAAATAACATCTTTCATTTTAAAGCTACTCCTATTAATGGTATTTATGAATTGGTTCGTGAAAACACATTATATGATAGCTTGTTGTACCAAACCACCACCAAGAAGCTCAAATTAGATTTGAGTGACACCTATCTTTGGCATTGCCGTCTTGGTCATATAAACAAGAAGCGCATACAAACACTTCAAAAGAATGGTCTTTTAAAAGCAAGTGAATATGATTCATTTGATGTATGTGAATCTTTTTACAAGGCAAAATGACTAAGGCACCTTTCCGTGGCAAAACCGAAAGGGCAAAAGATTTATTAGGTATCATACATTCGGATGTATGTGGTCCTTTTAAGCCAATGACTAGGTATAATGAAAGATACTTCATTACCTTCACCGATGACTATAGTAGGTATGGGTATGTGTACTTGTTAAGACACAAAGATGAAGCTTTTGAAATGTTCAAAACCTTCCAAAATGAAGTAGAAAATCAACTCAACAAATCAATAAAAATTCTCCGCACCGATAGAGGAGGTGAATACCTAAGTGATGCTTTTAGAGATCATCTTAGAAGTTGTGGGATTGTCTCACAACTATCTCCACCTGGAACACCACAACACAATGGTGTGTCCGAGAGGAGAAATCGAACTCTATTGGATATGGTTCGATCTATGATGGCTAGAAGCTCATTGCCTCTATCATTTTGGGGTTTCGCTTGCTCTCTGCAGCCCGTATTTTGAATATGGCCCCAACCAAGAAAGTGGAAAAGACACCTTTTGAAATATGGCATGGAAGGGTTCCATCTCTATCATATTTAAAGGTGTGGGATGTGAGGCTTATGTAAAGACTCCCACCTCAAACAAGTTAGAAAGTCATTCCACTAAGTGTATCTTTATTGGATATCCTAGAGATTCTATGGGATATTATTTCTATGATCCATTGGAACAAAAGGAGTTTGTTGCCAAGAAGGGCGAGTTCTTGGAAGCCAAGTTCCTTATGGAAGGAGCTAGCAGTAGAACAGGGATCTTGAGGAGGATCAAGAACCACAACCCGATACACGTTTGGTTGACACTAGCACTCAACATGAGGATGTTGAGAATGATCAAATGGTTGATCAATACACACAAAACGTTTGCAAATCTGGTAGAACTAGTAATCCACCTGAAAGATATGGATTTTTCATGGATGGATGCTATGTGGTTGATTCCGATGAACCAATCACATAACATGATGCAGTGTCCAATTTGGATTGTGACAAATGGCTTGATGCCATGAACGTTGAGATGCAATCCATGTATGACAACCAAGTGTGGGACTTGGTTGTACCACCTCTTAACTCCAAGGTAGTTGGAAGTAAGTGGGTTTTCAAGAAGAAAACCGATATGCATGGAAACTTGGACTTATAAAGCTAGACTTGTAGCAAAAGGTTTCACTCAAACTCAAGGGGTTGATTATGATGAGACCTTCTCGCCAGTTGCAATGCTAAAGTCTATTAGGATATTATTTGCCATAGCTGCTCATTATGATTATGAGATTTGGCAAATGGATGTCAAAACTGCTTTTCTAAATGGATATCTTGAGGAAGATGTCTATATGGTTCAGCCTGAAGGTTTTGTCGACCCAAAACATCCTAACAAAGTATGCAAGTTAAAGAAATCAATCTATGGATTGAAGCAAGCGTCAAGAAGTTGGAATCACCGTTTTGATGAAGAGGTAATTAAATTTGGGTTCATCAAAAATGCTGATGAGGCTTGTGTGTATAAAAAGGCTAGTGGGAGCATCATCACTTTCCTAGTATTGTATGTCGATGACATCCTACTATTTGGAAATGACATTCCAACCTTGGAAGGTGTAAAAACCTGGCTTGGAAGTTGTTTTTCCATTAAGGATCTTGGTGAAGCCGCCTATATTTTGGGAATAAAGATCTATAGGGATAGATCAAGGCGGTTGATAGGTTTAAATCAAAGTGCATACATTGATAAGATCTTGAAAAGGTTCAAGATGGAGAACCCTAAGAAAGGTACGGTACCTATTCAAAGAGGAACGATATTGAGTACAACTCAATGTCCAAGCTCAAAGGATGAGCAAGATAAAATGAAGGGAATCCCGTATGCATCTGCTATAGGATCCATCATGTATGCAATGATATGCACTAGGCCGGACGTGTCATGCGCTTTGAGCATGACAAGCCGATACCAGCAAAATCCTGGAAATAGTCATTGGATGGCTGTTAAGAACATACTTAAGTACCTATGGAGGACTAAAGATATGTTCCTAATCTATGGATCTGGTGAGGAGGAACTCGTGGTAAAAGGTTACACGGATGCGAGTTTCCAAACTGATCGGGATGACTCACGATCACAATCGGGATACATTTTCATCCTAATTGGAGGAGCAGTCTCTTGGAAGAGAACTAAACAAGATGTGGTGGCATTATCAACTACAGAGTCAGAATACATCGCCGCTTCATTAGCAGCTCAAGAAGCTGCATGGTTGAAGAAATTCATTGCCGATCTAGGGGTTGTCCCTTCCATTCAGGACCCCCTAGAAATTCTTTGTGATAATGAGGGTGCGATTACTCAAATCAAGGAACCCCATGCATATCAAAAGACTAGGCACATTGAGCGAATATTCAACTACATAAGGGATGAAGTTGAAAAGGGAAAAATATGTATTCGCAAAGTTCACACGGATCAAAACATTGCGGATCCACTCACGAAGCTTCTTGAAAAGGCAAAGCATGAGGGTCATACTTGTGCCATGGGACTTTGATATTCTAGTGACTGGATTTGATCTTGTAATCTTGTATTTGGATATTGGAACCATTTTATTACTTGAATAAATTATTTGGTTATAATGCTTCAACTAATGTTCCAATTTTGCATGTTTATCCATGAGTAAATCATTTACTCTAAACGTCCGTAGTCGTTCATACTTGTGGGAACAAGTATGAGGGTAAGACTATTATGAACTTGGATTGGTGGATATTCATATGGATGAATATAGAGCAAAGGGTTGCTGCCAAAGTTTATAGATATTTGTGGGATACAAATATTGGACTGACCCGCATCTCAAATATTACTACATGGAATCTTCTTGATATCATAAGTAAATTTGAGTAAAGGCGAATATCATTTGGTATCCTCTGACCTGAGATACATATAGGGTCTTGATATTCACCGGGTATTATACTTTGACTTAGTTCTTCGCTGTTCTGAAACATGACAGTACATAAGACTAAATTCAGGTATAGCACGAGGTGATTGTGAGAGACGTATGTAATCAAGATGGGATTTGTCCCTCTTATTCGTTGAGAGCAAGATGTCTAAGGCCTGCTAAAGTTAAGTCAATGGAGAATGATCATTCTGTGTCTCTAAGATTTAACATGACATCTATGACAAAAGGATAGATGATTGATTCACCTAAAACATTTTCAGTAAGATACTTGAAGGGGATGATGTTATTGAATGGCTCTTAGTCATAAGTATTAAGGGTAGTGAACCGTTGTTAGGAGGTATTTACTGCTTGCATCAATCTTCTATGAATCTTGTGCAAGTGGGAGATTGTTGGATCTTATATGCCCAAGACACATACAAGATTGATGTGCTTAGTACGTTATGATCCAAGTTGGGTCATACCCAATAACAAGCTAAACAAACACCAATAAATATTTATTTGTTGATATGATCAAGCAAACAAATATTGACACCAACTTAGAAAATGGTTTTCTAAATTATTGCATTTGAGATAGAACAAATTATATGGATGTTTTGTTCATGAGATACCATTTGTATTGTTATTTAAATTAGTTAAATAACAATAGATAAAAGTGTGTTTAAGTTATAAAATTAAAAGGGATTTAATTTATAAACTTGTAACTTGTAATTAAAAGTGAAAATTTCAAAATGGTAGGAAACCATTTTGAATTCTCGGCCGTCCCATGTTTGTGTCTTGGGATTCCTTGTCTTGTTTTAATACAAGACATTAATCACTATTATTGCACCACTCCATCATCTCTCTCTCACACACATGCAAGAACACTTCCATTCTCCTTTTCTCTCCTAGCAATTTTCGGATTTAGAAGGGATTTGAAGAAGGTTTTTGTTGTCAAACTTCCTAACAAGTTAGGTGTTTGCAAGGGCTTGTGGGTATCCAAGCTTGAGGTCTTCTCTTTTGGAGGCTAGCCATTCAAGAGCATCATCTTCTTCCTCTCATCCATATCAAATATCCTTGTTCCTGAAAGGTAGTTTTAAGAACATCCTATGGTTGTTGTTTTTCCGGTTTTGATAGCATTTCTTTTCATATATATATGATCCTTGTTCTTGGGTTTGTTTTCTTGAACATATAAATGGTTTATTTTCAGAATCTAAAACAAGTTTTAACTCTCTAATATCCACTGCGTTTTGTTGTTTAAATGGTTAAACATCTTTGTTAAAATTTGTAAGAAACCTAACAATTTTATCCTTATAAAATGAAAACGCAGCGGAAATGGTATGAAAAACTTGTTACAGTTAATATATGAACCAATTTCAATATCTGTTAAAAGAAAACCCGTAATGGATCGTTATATGAAAAACCATGCTTACAAACAACCATAGGTGTTTAGAAATCTACCTCTCGAATGGGACAGAGGAAGAATGATGAAATCAACTTTTACAACAACATACTGAACATGAAAATATTAGAACAATATTCAACATGAATAAGTTAATTCCCCCAAGGACCTTTTCAATATCTCTCAATAATCAACAAACAAGAACCATGGTGCGGAAACCCATGATTCAAGTGTATGAAATCAGTGTGTGTGTGTGTGTGTGTGTTTTTGTATGTTTGAATGCTCAAAAATAATAATAACTGATTGTTTGATTGATTGTTCACAAGCTTACAAAGGATTAAGGTAGTGTGCTATTTATAGCCTATACACAAAAGCTATATACAATTACTGAACTACCCTTATGTAAACGAATATTACATAAATAATCCTAAGTGTCTAAGCTATTCACTGTGGAATTAAGTCATCCGCTATGGAGGTTTCTCATGCGCTGTGGAGAAGACTATTCATCCGCTGTGCATACTTGGTTGTTCATCCGCTGTGGATGTTCATCCGCTGTGGATGAACATCCGCTGTGGAATGTTCATCCGCTGTGGATGTTGTCCGCTGTGGAATGTTCATCTGCTGTGGATGAACATCCGCTGTGGATAGTTGTGAGTTTTCTTGTATGTTGTTCGCTGTATGTTCTTCATCCATTGTGGGATTCTTTCATCCGCTGCACACACTTAGATGAATTTTCTTTATTCACTGCTGATGATCTTCATCCGTTGTGTAGACTCTTCATCCGTTGTGAACACTTGGTCAAAATTTCTTTTATCTACAAATCTAAAAATGAAATTTAAACAAATGTTAGTGATTGTTATGAATGTTAATAATGTCAATGTGTTATAAATGATTGTTTTGTATGTTAAAACACATTTTTTTTGATACATGCTTTGGCAAGCATCATACTTTTTCATGCATTAAGTTTAATGCAATTGTTCAGTCCAACAATACTCCCCTTAAGTATGATGTTGCCATAGTTTTCTGTTTGTTTGATAAATGTTTTGTTTAATAATGTGTGTGTGTGTGTTTATTATGAAAGATAGTTGTTTGTTGTTTGTCTTGAATGTTTGCATATTTAAGAATGATTGATTGATTTCTAGTGTTATTAAAATAACACAAGCATGAATGTTTGTATGATAATATCGATGTATGATTGTAAGATAAGAGACAAGGAAATATGTTTGTTTGTTTGTTTCCCAGTTGTCTGTTTAGAAACCTCATGATTGAGATGGTCCTGCTTCTTCAATTTGTTTCTGAGCCTCTTCATAGCCTTGAGTGTATCTTCAATATTCTATTGCTTGGTCATCTTTAGCTTCCTTAACTTGATCTTTTAGAGCAGATATCTTGAATGCATTCCTGTAGTTGACTATATGTTCAATAAAATAGTCAACTGCACTCCTTTGATCATCATACTTACTTTCTATAGTTAAATGAACCATCTGCTCTATGGTTGATTGATCGAGGCTTTGAATGTCAATGTTACTCACCAAGGTGGTGACAACATCTTTTCCTTTAAGAATTTCCAGGTTGTTATGTTCAGAAATCCTCATTCCTGTTATTCCTTTAATATGAGTAAGGGGCTGATGTTTTGTCTGTAATCTGTGTTTTAAGGCTGCTTTCACATATATATTCTAAGAATTCTTGGCATGTGAATGAAATAGCAGCAGTCACCTTTACACATCACATCTTGAATATCTAGAAATGATTTGGTCTTTAAAAATGAAACATAAGATGGGTAAAGAAGTTTAATCTCAACTAGATCAAATAATCTTATGTCCTCAGCTTCTTTTCCTTCCAATTTTCTCTCCAACAACACTTCAAATGGTTTTCATCATAATACCATCGGGTGATAGGATGAGTGTACTGATTTCCTTCTATCTTCTTCATTATCAACTTAAGTTCAGAAGGTCTAAGAGGATATCCTAATCTTTCAAGTAGTTCAGTGTCAACTTGTTCTGTTTGATCTGGTTCGGGCTGTTTCCCCTTTTTGGCTGCCCTCTGCTCTCTCCTCAATTTTTCTATATGCAGTTTAACCTCTTTGTCTGCTTTGGCCTTCAATTCATGATGCCTTCTGTTCATGTATGATCTCAGAATATGAAAGAAGTCTGCTCCCCTTGGATTGTTTGTGTGATTTACCATTCTCAATTGGAGAAGGTCCAGTCTGTCTTCATATGAGAGGGAGCCCAATTGGGATATGTATGATAAGTACTGGACAAGTCCAGATACTCTTTTGATGAGCACAACATCCCAGACTTCATCATATTTCCAAGCCACAATCTTTGTTTCATTTGCCCCGGCTGTCAGAGAGATTTTGTCATATAATTTATCAAAGTTAGTCTTCTCACTAATCATCTCTCTGACCTCATTTCCTTCAGGCCATAGCCTGTGGGGCATGAACTCTCTAGGTTCTTCAATTGGATGCAGTTTAGGAGGTGCTTGGTGATATGTTGAGAGAGAAGCAGCTGGATGTGGTTTGAAAACTTGTGGCTTTAGGGCATTTGATACCTATTCTTATAGATTTCCCTGGCCATATCTTTCATTTATGATAAAGATCTTCCAGCATAAGATCTGTAAGGAATCCTTATGTGACTTAACCAACTCTTGATTTGTTGGTAAGTCATCTTTTCAATTTGAGGATCCTTAGGCAGATTCTTTTGTAATTCTTGTTGATCTTTGATTTCTTTATATCTCTTGTAGGTCTGCACTTTCATTCTTCAAAACTTCTTGAAATTCCTTGAGCAGATCCTTTACTTCAGTTACGTTCATGGTCATGAATGCATCATATGGGAAACCTCTTGAGATTAACTTAATTCCCATAAGAGTTTCAGGATCATCTGAGAATAGATCCTGAATGTTTTGAATTTGATCTTCTTCATCATCTTCTTCTCTTTCCTCATCAGATTCTGATATGATTATAATTGGTTGTTGATCAGAAGTCTGTGCTATCTCACCTTCTTCCAGTTATGTTTGCTCAACATACTCAGGTTCTTCTTATTTTACCTTAAGTAGCTTGTAAGGAGGTGATTTTAGTGATTCAGGCTCTACTGCTTATTCTTTGCCCTTTGATGAAGAACCTAAATAGGTTCTTTTCTTTTTCCTCTTATATGTCGTTAATTGAGGAGATGATGATGATGCTTTTGCTGTAACTTGTTCAGGTTGCACAGAGGCTGATTCAGCAAATTCTCTGATTAGTTCTATTTGCTTTGCAGTAAAAGGATTGTAAGGAACTATGCATGTTTCTTCTGTGACTGGATTAGGAGTATGGAAATGTTGTTTCAGGATGGGAGAATAATGAATGTTCTCATGTGGATTAGCCTCACTAAATAGCTAATCCATTGTGTATGTTTCTTCGGGAATAATCAATGCTAGTTCAGCTTTTTCTGATTGGGTTTGTTGTGGTTCTTCTCCTTTAGACTCACTCAAATCTTCAACAATATCATCTGAAAGTTCTTTTTCATTCAGTTGAGAGTCTACGTGCTTAATCTCTCTGTTTAGCCTCTTTATTTCTTCAGCTTGGGCTTTAATTATCTTTTTCAGTTTATCAATTTCATTTTCACTTGATATTGATTGGTTAGCCCAGTAGTCAACTTCAGCATTAGCTATTAGAAGCTCATTATCCTTGACTTTTAGATCTTTTTGAGTTTGTTCAAGATGTTGTTCTACAAACTTAACAATCAGCTTTTGAGCATTTTCATCAGCTTTAAGTTTTTCAATCTCTATATCTTTCTCCTTTAGTTTGTCTTTCAATTTCTTTGTTCTTGTGTTTGATCTTTCAATGAGTTTATTGTACTCAGTGAATAGAAAGACTTTTGAATGCTCTATGTCTTCTTCTGTTAATGTTTCACTGTTTGGTTCACCCATTTCAGCAGATATGAATGTTTGAGCAGTTTCTGGCTCATGTCAAGAAGTACCAACCTCTTCATGTTCTTCTGGAAGTTGCTCAAGAGTTGTATCTATATCTCTTAACAGAGATGATAGTGTTTGTTGATCAAGAGGTTTGGGTTGTGTGATAGTTAGGGCTAGGTGGATGTTGTGGGCTTAGTGGTTGTTCTGGTTGGATTGGTTGAGGAATGATTGGGTCATGTTGTATGATTAGGGCATGGATGATTGGTGCTGGCTGTATGATAGGGGCTTGGTGAATTGCATGTTGGAATAGCATGAAAGGCTCATCTTCACCTGGTATCCTCATAAACTCATCAGGAACATGGAGATCATGATCAATCATGTGAGGAGGCACATGTACCTCATCTCCTTGATAGAGGCTTGATTTGATCCTGGTAAATACATGTTCATTGAAGTGTACAGGCTGAAATATGGCTCCTTCTTTTGGAATGGTTGGTAGCAGATTATCAATAATCATCTGTAGGAATCTTGGAAACATTAAGAACTTGTTCCTCACCTCTGTGATGTTGTAAACCAACCCATTTAGGATCTGAGCACCAAAATTGAATGGTCTCCTTGCAATAATGCTAGCAATAGCACATGAAGCTCTTAGAGATGTAGCATCCCATCCTGTTTTCCTATTGGTAATAGTTTTCTGATATGTATGCATCAAAAACCTAACTGAGCACACATGTATGATTTCTTAATCTGTTTCTTTTCAATAGTGCCTGTGTATCCAATCAGTCTAAATACATGTAGCACAAAGTTCTCATCAAATTCTATAGGGCCTTCTGCATCAATATCTCCCAATTGCAGAATCCTCCTTATAACTTCCTCAGTGATAATGATTTCTTGGTTATGCATAGTAGATATTACTACTTGCTGATCATCAACCTCTCCCAGGTGTGCATTGGTCCAGAACTGGACTATATGATCTTCACAGATGTCTAGTCTAGCAGTCATTGCATGGACCAGTCTAGTCTGTCTAATGGCCTGGATCATGTCTCTATAATTCTCTGACTTGGGAGAGTCAGGATCTAGGAATGCACAGATGTTGTGATCCCTCACAAACACCAAGTTTGCCATAACTGCATAAAAGAAGACAAATGTTAGTGATTCTTTATGATATATGTATAATTGATTGAAATGATGAAATGTTGATTAAGTGTTCATTTGTATGATTTTATATTGATAACTTATGTATACTTAGAACTTGTTGTTTGATTAAAAATGAATGATTTGGGTGTTTTGAATGAAAATAACAGATTGACTTTTACAAGTCAATGTTGAATGATTTTGATTGTTTAAAAATTGTTTGTTGTACTCTTTTATGATTCAAAACTGATTTCTGATTAGATTTGATGATATATCATGATTAACAAGTTCATGAACATGCATAAATTGCTCAATATATCTAATTGATTTTTGAACTTCAGATTGACCTTTAGAAGTCAAAACAATGTTTGTATGAGTTGTTTCTGCCAAAATAACTGTTTGTTATGTGGTTATTATAAACTTTTGAATATGTTTAACAAGT
Source organism: Flaveria sonorensis (assembly GCA_025506505.1). Taxonomy (NCBI): domain Eukaryota; kingdom Viridiplantae; phylum Streptophyta; class Magnoliopsida; order Asterales; family Asteraceae; genus Flaveria; species Flaveria sonorensis. The sequence continues at coordinate 30,692,521 of CM046434.1, forward strand.
TATAACATAGTATAAGCATTTTTGAACATTTCAAAGATCAAACAGTGTTTTTGTTCAATTTTGGCATGAACACCCTGTCTGTTCATGTTCATCATGAACACTTAATCAAATTTCACCAAATAAACAGCCTAAGTACATTCGACTAAGCCCTAAACACATCATTTCAATGTTTAATTTGATTATTAACATCAAATTACTTATTGTTGATTAACGGTTCTTAGTTCGACTGAGTCGAACAATGTATGAGTCTGAAATTGATTAAATGGAGTCAAAATGGAAGATTTAAAGTTTCGAACATATGATTATACCTTTTGAATCAACAAAACGATGATAAATCGGTATTTGTTAGTGTTTGGATTTAATCAAGTAACAAGGGTTTACGAAGGGTTTTGTTGAACAAGGTTTGAAATTTTGAATTTTTACTTTCTCTCTCTTTACTGGTGAAAAAGTAAAAATGTGCAAGTGTTGTTTAAATATAAGCGGACAATGAAATATCCGCTGTGGATACAGTGGATATGCGCAAACTATCCGCTGTATGAACAGTGGTCATGCGTTGTGCAAAAATGACTTAAAATAAATTTAGATCATCCGCTGTATGAACAGTGCACACAGCGGATGAACAATTTGTTCATGCGCTGTGCACTAACTTGTATGCTACTTGACACTGTTTTCACAGCGGATGAACAATTTGTTCATACGCTGTATACCCTTTGTCCATTGTACTGATTGTTCAAAGCGGATGAACATTTGTTCATGCGTTGTAGATCCTTGGATCATATGTTTGATATGTTCACAGCGGATGAACAACTGTCATGCGCTGTGGAACACCTGAATGTTTGAATGAATATACACAGCGGATGAACCTTATTCATGCGCTGTGGACACTGTGGATTGAATGCTTTGTTCACAGCGGATGAACAATGTTCATGCGCTGTGGAACACTTGGCAATTTATAAATGAATATTCACAGCGGATGAACCTTGTTCATGCGCTGTGGATACTTTACTGTTATTGAGAGGATGTTCACAGCGGATGAACAGTGTTCATGCACTGTGGACACTTGTAATGTTTTGTGTGGTACTGTTGCCACAACGGATGTTATATTTGTTCATCCGTTGTGTGAATAGTTGACAAAAATTAAAAATTTTAAAAATTTTGTATGTTTTGAAGTCATTTCTTTGAAGAAATATTTTGCTTCCGAAGGAAATTTTTTTTTCTTTTAAAAACAAATTTGTTTGTTTTTCTTCCAAAGAAGATTTTGAATGTTAAAATATTTGAATTTTAACATATTCAATATATGGATGTTTTGATATCACTCATAAGCAATATTGTGCAATAAAATAAGCAAATGTATGTGTGTCAACCTGCTGTTTGTTAGTGTTGGCTTGACTTGGCTTTGTTTATTTTTCAAAATTTGAAAATATCAAAATTTAAAATGTATGATAATGCACAATTCTGCTGCCTTTGATAATTCCATGTTCAATTTCTCCCCCTAAATTTTTGCATAGTTATAAAAATCTTTTATAAAATGACAAATTTATATGTTGTAATATGGAAATTATCAAAGTCCAATTTGCTTGTTTGTTAATCATTTAGCAAGAGAAGATATTATCTTACTAAAAATGAATGTTGATCATGTTTTACACATGAATCTTTTGCACATACCATGAGATCATACTAGTCTATAGTTCTCACTGAGTTGTTTGAATGGTTTTGAGAATAGACATAGACAAGTACAATGTTGATTGCAGATATTGTGATCCACTTAAACTCATGCATGGTATTAATGATTGATTTAAAATAGTGAGTGATTATCATGTTTTGAATTGATTGACATGAGATGTATGTACCCCACATCTGATTGTATGATTGGTACAACCCTCCTCAAGATATGCTAGAAAGCACTTTCAATACTTAAAACCTAGCTACTTAGGAGTATAAATGCTCAATTTGATCCATGATGGTTGATCCGCATTGGGATTCTTTTTCACTTCACTTTGGAAGGTGATCCTCTTTAGGATTCTTTTGATTCATTCACAAGGAATGTAGTCATAAAGACTTTATTGGTTATGCATCCAAGATGGATGTGTTCCTCTTTGGGAATCTTTTTGGATCATGATTTAGGTCATTCAGGTCTGTGCTTAGCACAACAAAGAATGCCTAGGTGTACTCCAGGTCTATGATTATCATAAAAGGAGACACTTGTATGATTGAGCAATTTATAAACTGTTTCACTTGGTGTATTGTAGTTACTTTGAAAGCAACCTATATTGGATAGATCAATACTCACCATAAACCAAGATGTGTTGTTAACCACACAGTCATGAGAATTTAGTTCTTCACTGTTTTATCTGATTTTATGTGTCCCATGCTGAGCCAATCTACATACCAAACAAAGAATTTGTCAGTCTTTATTAGTGGAAAAAGACTCAAGTGAAGAATTATGCTAGTGTACTATCATTTCTCATGAAATGTATGTGCGATTCAATATTATCAAAATGAATGATTTGCATGATATCTTGATTTTGAAAAAGGGAAAGCTGATGGTAATCATGGACATTGACAAAATCAAGTATGTCTGATTTGAATGTTTTGAAAATATTAATTTGTTGTTTCATAGTTGATCATACCAAGAGACTGAACCAAAAATTCAAATCGTGTTGAATCAAATGGTTTTGTAAAGAGGTCAGCCAATTGGTTGTCTGTGTGGACCTTGATCAACTTGATCAGACCCTTTTCTGAGCAATCTCTCAGAAAGTGATATCTGATCTCTATGTGTTTGGTTTTTGAATGTTGAACAGGATTGTCTGTTATAAACATGGCTGCAAAATTATCAATGTGTATGGGTGTTTTAAGAAAATTAAAGCCATAATCAAGCATTTGGTTTTGAATCCATAACACTTGAGAACAACATGTAGAAGCAGCTATGTATTCTGCTTCAACTATTGACACAGAGACATTTGTCTGCTTCTTGCATTGCCAAGAGATCAATCTTGATCCAAGAAACTGGCAGCCTCCACTGGTTGATTTTCTGTTGTTATTGCATCCCCCAAAATCACTATCTATGTATGAACATAATGAGAAGTCTCCATCTATAGGATACCACAAACCAAGAGCTGGTTTGCCTTTCAAGTATCAGAAGATTCGTTTTACAACATTTATGTGTGATTCCTTGGGATCCGCTTGATATCTTGCACACATGCATACTGCATACATGATATCTGGTATGCTTGCTGTTAGGTACATCAGAGAACCTATCATAGATCTGTAAAGTTTCTGGTCAACTGATGTTCCTTCTGGATCTGGTCCAAACTTCAATCCAGTTGCAAATGGTATCTTGCTCGAATTGCAATCAGTCATGTTATACTTCTTGAGGATCTGATGCACATATTTGATTTGATTGATGAAAATTCCATCTGTTGATTGTTGGACTTGTAGACCTAGGAAGAATGTGAGTTCTCCCATTGAGCTCATCTGGAATTTTGATTGCATAAGAGTTTCAAACTCTATGCAAAGCTGTGTGTTTGTGGAGCCAAATATAATGTCATCCACATAGACTTGCACTACTAACAAGTCTTGTTCTTTTCTTTTAAGAACAATGTCTGATCAATTTTACCTCTGGTGTAACCATTCTGTAGTAGAAACTTTGATAGAGTTTCATACCATTTCTTGGTGCTTGGTGAAGACCATACAGAGCTTTGTCTAACTTGTATACTCTGTGAGGGAAATCTGGATCTTCAAACCCTGGAGGTTGAGCAACATACACCTCTTCATCTATCTTACCATAAAGAAATGCACATTTGACATCCATTTGGTAGACAGTGAACTTCTGTGATGAGGCATAAGCAAGGAATACTCGGATGGCTTCCAATCTAGCTACAGGAGCAAAGACATCATCATAATCAATGCCTTCCTCTTGAGTATATTGAGCTATAAGCCTTGCTTTGTTTCTTATGACAATCCTCTGTCATCTGCTTTGTTTCTGAATAGCCACCTTGTGCCAATTGCATATTGACCTCCAGCTTCCAAACTTCTTGCTTCTTGAATTGCTGTAGTTCCTCTTGCATGGCTTCTATCCAACTGTTGTCCTTTAAGGCTTCAGTGATTTTTTGGGTACAGTTAAGGATAAGAAACAGGAATACAAACAAATGTTTGTTGTATCAGATTGAATACGAGTCAATCTGGTGTTGAGATCACCTATGATGTTTTCGATGGGATGATCTTTGTGAATTCTTGTTGTGGTGATCTGATCAACATGGATTGTTGAATCAAGATTGGTGATTGTCTGATGTGTGTCGGGTAGAGAATGGTAGTCATCATCATCTTCAGGTTGTTTTTGTTGGTATCTTGTGATTGAGTGGGTACAGGAGATGAAGATACTAGAGTGTCTGATGATGTTTCTCTTGAGGTGTTTGGTTGATCAGGAGGTGTTGACACAGTTGTGCTTGATTTTGTGTTAGTGATTCTCCTTGGAGGATCAGCAGTCAATGAAACATCAATGGTTGATGGAGAACCATTGGATACTCCTTGTTCTCCTTTGAACCTGAAACATCAAAATATGTGTGTCAAATGATTTGGTTAATGCATCAATATCAAACAGCCAGTTAGATCCAATGACTTTCTTAGTGAAAGAATGTTCATTGAAAAAACATCTGTTGTTTCTTCCACTATATTTAGCCTTGGATTGAATACTCTGTAAGCTTTTGAGCTTCCAGAATATCCAACAAAGAATCCATCATCTGCTTTTGGAGCAAATTTGGATAATTGTTCTCTGGTGTTTAATATTGAAACAGAACATCCAAAGGCCTTAAGAAATCCTATATATGGTTTTCTTTTAAACACTAATTCATAAGGCGTTTTGGAGTGTTCTTTGATGATTAATGTTTGTTTTGTATGTAGCATGCTGTGTTTATGGCTTCAGCCCAAAAGGATATGGGCAATAGAGAGTCAGCTAGATGGTTCTAGCTGCTTCTATTAATGTTCTGTTCCTCGTTCAGCTACTCCATTCTACTGAGGAGTTCTTGCTATGCTGAATTGATGACTTATTCCTTTTTCTGCACAAAAAGAAGAAATGTAGTCATTCTTAAATTCAGTGCCATTATCACTTCTTAAAGATTTGACTTTAAGATCAAGTTGATTCTCAATCTTTGTGATAAAGGATGTAATGATTTGTACTGTTTCTGTCTTGTGTAGTAGAAAGAAAACCCATGTGAATCTGGAGTAATCATCTACTATGACAAGACAGTATTGCTTCTTTACTATGCTTAGGATGTTTGTTGGGCCAAAAAGGTCCATATGAAGCAATTTGAGTGGTGTTTTGTTAGAGTTAATCAATTTTGATTTATGAGAAACTCTATGTTGTTTGCCTTTCAGACATGCTGTGCAGTGGTCTGAACAGAAAAATTCCTTTTGTGGCAGACCTATGACTAGATCATTTTTAACAAGTTTGTTCATTCTGTTAAAATTAGTGACCTAATCGTCTATGCCACAATTGTGATACATCTTCTGTGGCTTTTGATAAAAAACAAGTTTCAGGGGTTGATGCTGAAACATTGTTCATATCAACAATGTATGTGTTGTTTAGACGAGGAGTTTTCAAAAGGATATGATCTTCTGGAATCTGAAAACCCGTCTTAAGGATGTAGCAACTGTTGGAGTCAAATAGGGTGACATATCCCTTGTCACAGATTTGGGATACACTCAGAAGATTGAACTGAAGATTGGATCAGTAGTTGACGTTCTCAAAGCTAATCAACCGTTTGTTACTGTTCCTTCGCCAGTTATCTTCCCACCTGTTTTATCTCCTCCAAAGGCTACATTGCCTCCATGTTTGTTCTTAAAATCCCGAAGGAGGGAACAGTTGCCTGTCATATGACGGGAGCATCCACTGTCAACATACCAGATGTTGTCAGTCCTTCTAAGAGTCCCTGAAAAACAAAAGAAATCAGTTAGTTGGAGCAACCCAAGCCAAGATGGTCTTGGGTTTTCCTTCTTTTCCAACAATGCAAATTTCTTCCAAGACAGCATTGTCTGAAGGTTTTGGAGCTCTAGACACACTAGATTTCCTTTGGTTTGATTTAGCTCTATTTGGAGAAGTGCTTTGTGCTCTTCTCTTTTGTGAGCTAGTGTCAGTGGTTTGTAGTTCTGAGACTTATGTCTCCTTGATGTGTGTTGAAAATTGTCATAAAAGGTTTTATCATTATCTAAAACAATTTTCTGATGAGGAGTATGTTTAGGAACTCCTACTCTGCTCTTATTTTGAGCAACAGGTTGTTTTTCAGTAGTTTTCTCAACCTGAGCTTGTTTGTTTTGTTTCTTGTTTTTCTTGTTGAAAAAACAATTTGCCGTGCTGTGATTGTTTCTTTCACAAATGGAGCAATAATTGTGAAAATGACATGTTTCTGTACTGTGATTATTCATCTTACAGTACTTGCAGTACTTGCCATATCTGAATTTTCAGTTGAATGTGTGAATTGATCACACCATTCACAGTATGGCAATTCTGTTTTTGTTTGTTTGATGAAAACTTTTGATTTCAAATTAGATTTTGATGGAATTTCAAAAGTTACTGACTGTTGTTTTGGCTGAATTATGGCTTTGCCTTTCCCTTTATTTACCTGTTTGGGAGGGGCAATAGAAGTTACAGCTTTCCTTCCACCTGAACAGATATCAAATCCTTGAATCTGTTTAGATTGTTTGTTTGATGTATCAGCCACACTTGAAACCTTTTGAGTTTAGTAATTGGCTGATCATCCTCATCATCTAATAAATCATCCTCATCATCATCTGTTGTTTGATTATCAAATTCATTATTTTCTCCTTGATAAAAGTCAGTTGATTTGATTGATGATGGTGTTGAACTTTTAACAAACTTTATCAAGGGTGATTTTGATTTTAAAAGTGATTTTGATGATGATGATGATGATGTGTTTAGAGTCATCAGTCTTTTCTTGAGAATCATGAGATTCATCCTGTTTGTTGGTCATGGAGTCAGGTAAAGGAATATAATTATCATTATAAGGTGGACTTACCTTATTATATCCTAAACCTGAAGGGTCCTTAAAAGCCCTTTGTTGAGCAAGAAGTTCTTCGAACTTCTTATTGCTCACCTGAAACTTCTGAAGTTTCACTTCAGTTTCAGCTTGTAATGATTTTGACTTAGTTAATGAAATAGAGAGCTGCTCGACCTGAGCTGTCAATGTAATTTTTCAAAATTGTCTATGTCTGATTGTAATGAAAGTATTTTTGTAGCATACTGCTTTGTTCTGATTTTAGACTTTATTACGAATGTTTGTTTCAATTACTTTCTTTGACAGCTTTTAGCATTCTCTCTATACCTGTTTACCTCATCAATACATGCTTGACTGCAGAGGTTTTCTTTTACCTCTTTCGGGATGTCTATAATTTGTCTTCAATATCAGCCATGAAGGCATGATCTGAAGGTGATGGTATTTCAGCCTCATAAAGGCTCCAGTCACATTCTCCATCCTTTTTGATTATCATTGCAGAAGATGTTGGACGTTGAGTTGGACTGAATTGTGTGATCTAAGGTTGAGTTGGTGCATTTGAAATACTGATTGGTGGAGGCACTTGTCTGTTTAATTAATTCCACTTGAGTGTTGTGCCTGATGAGTGTTTCTATCAACTCTGGGTTGTTGACATTCTCTGGAAAAGTGCCCATAAAGTTGACAGTTATAGCACCTAACTTTGGTTTTATCAAAACCAATTCTTATTTCTTGTCCATGGTTAAACCTCTATTTCTTTGCAGAAACCTTTTGGACCTGTATGCTATCATGGCCATTGACCATTGAAGATCCATCTCTTCTACCATATCTGGTGGAAGTTCATCCAAATCCTGTTGGATGATCTGAGATGGAGTCAGACTTGCTCCAAAGAAAGCTTCAAAGCTTGTTAAAAAGGCTGCATAAGCTGCCTTTTGCTCTTCACTTTGTAGAATAATAGTAAGAGCATCCATAGGTTTTTCAAGCCTGTGTATGTTTGATGTTTGAGGTTTGACTGTTTGTTTGAGGTGGAGTTATGAGGGTGATGCTTGCTTTGAGGTGTGACTTCATGTGAAGCATGAAATCAGTCTTCATAGACTTGTGTTTGTTGTTGGATGATTCTGGTGCTGAGAAGAATGATGTATCATGAGAATCCAGAAATTCTTCTTCTTCATCTTCTCCAGTGCTTGTGAGGAAAGCACTGTCTGTGTGTTGTGGTTCTTTGAACTTGTAGGCCTCGACATGTCTGATTTGGTTGTTGTTCTGGATTTTTCATCCATTTCTGGTGCTTCAACCTTGGCAACAAGAGAGTCAAGGATAGTCCCTCTATGTCCAATGTTACTTTCATGAGAGACACTGACTGAGTCTAACTCTCAGGCAATGTATGCAACATTTTCTTGTTGATTTCAGCAGTGTCATATTTAAGTCCATATACTATCATTTCATTGACCAATTGGACATATCTGTGTAACTGTTGAGGAATTGATTCTCCATGGATGTGGTGGAAGGTGGACATCCGGTAATTTTCCATTACCAAACTCCGTTAGTTCCGTTAGGTCTTGCATACACGTGTCGTTAGCACACACTAGTTGTCGTTGAACGTTGGTGACTTAATAATAATCAATAATGATAAACAGATAATTATTTAACTAATAATGTTGGTTATTAGTTGTGCTTATGCGATTTAATATTATTGTGGATTTTATCTTGTAACGTGCTAACGTGTGTATTTAATTCGTGTATTTTTGTGACTAGTAAAAATAATGCATATGATTATTATTGTTGATTAATAATGTTTATATTAGTAAGTTAAACCTTTAAAAAGTGTTTAAAATTTTAGTTTTATAAAATATAAACAAAGGGGGTTAAGTGTACTTACCTAAAACTAAAACTTAACAAAATTAAACCCAACCCTAATCCCAAACCCCCCATTTGGCCACGACCATCACACACGCACACACATCATGATTTTCAGCAAGAACAAGCAAGAAAGCTTCGATTTTGATCATGTTTCAAGTGTTTCTACACGTTAGAAACATCAATTCTTGTCCAATACGCGATTAAAGGTTAGATTTTTATGGGTTTTTCATAGTTTTGATGTGTTGGCCGAAACCCTAGTCGACTTTATGAGGGGATGTTGATTTTTGATTAGTTTGATGAATGTATGATGTTAGTTAGATAGCATTGTTGATGGTTTACGTGGATATGCAAGTAGTTCGTGGATTTGATGCGTTGTTCATACATTACTATGAATAGAAACTTTATTGCATGAAGTTGGTGATTTGATGATGAATTGATGATGTATGGTGTTTATGATGTTGTATGAATGTTAGAATGATGATGATTATCTAAATCCAAGAATTGTTAATGTAGTTCATATCTTACTAAAAGTAGAAACTTTTGGATATGGGTTTTGTGAATTGTGATGATTTGATGGTGTTGAACATGTTTAAATGAAATATATGAGCTTGAATTGGTATATTGTTAATGAATTCAAGTATGTATTGGGTGTTGGAAAGATTTTGGGATGTACTTTCCCGAAAGGGAAACTTTAATTTCATAGAATCTTAGATATGATGAATTGGGCATGTTTGTAATGTTAGGATCATGTTAGAATGTTCATTGATGGTGTCTAATGTGGTGGAATGGATTAGTTGGGTCATATGGATGATTGTTTGGTTATTTGGAGATTTGATCTCTTAGTGGGTATACATGGTGATGGATTATGTGGGTTATGATAGGATCATGTTTGGGATTGTAATAGATCATTGTTGGATATTTTGGTTGTTATGAATCTTGTTGAATAATGTGATGGTGATCGTCATACACGCGTGCGAATCTAAAGCCCCTACTTAGTAGGATTGGCAGGGTTTAGGGTGTGAAGTTGTGAATGGCTTCACATAGCATGTTGTGCATGATTGGACTCTATGTATGATGTATTAGTTATGATGTAATATGTTGAGCATGATGATTACTTGAGATTCACATGAGTTGTATGATAATCTAGATGTATGATGATCTAGGTAGAACAAGTGGTTGTTGAAGTGACATACGTGAACAACTTGTATGATAACCATGTATGATGAACTGTTATGCTTGATTAAATGGAATTTCAATTAATATGTCACCAACGGGTCAAACGGGTCAATTGGGTCAAATGTGTCTTGTTTTCTAAAACCTTTGGTCAATGTGTTACTGAGCACTTAGGGTTGTTATGGTTCTGTGTACACGTACTCATGTACTTGGTGTTCTAGTAACCTCTGAAGGTTGTCTTTCCTCTCTCTTTCAAGTTAGATTTTATATCATTCGTGTGCATACTAGGTGAGTTCATGCCCCACTCTTTATACACTCTCTTTTGGGCGAGATAGCATACTGACTTACAACGCTTTATTATAATTAGATGTGTAAAGTATGATATAGTGTTGAATACCATGAATGTCCTCACCTTTTGGATCGTTAATAATGGTAGCTAGCGGGAAATATTGGGTAGTACTACTGGGTCTGACGAGCCCCACCTGTGCGACTCGAGGTCAAACAGGTGCAATTTGTCCTAACATAAACATTGTCACGACTTGGTAAGTCGTGACGATAGGCAACAAACGATACACAGTCAGCTTCGATCGCGAATCACTATGATTATTACTTGTGAATTTAGATTAGCTATCTAATTCATGCACTCTTATATTTTATGCTGATACAGTTATGTTTTACTGAAACTCTTGAACTCACCAACCGTTGTGTTGACTCTTTTAGTATGCTATTCTGCATAGGTGCATATTCACGGGTCAGCATTGTAGATGTCAGCGTTGTTGGAACCCTTTGCTGTTTTTTTTTTGGTTGTTAAGCACTTATGTATTTGTTTTGCACAACGTTGGGTGTGTGTTTGCGCATGATTACATTATGATACATTATTCTGGTTTTCATATTTGTTAAACGCTTCCACATCATTTTAAAGTTAAACTCTGATTTTGGTTGTATGTCATATAGAGTCGTTCTGAGTAACTAATGACTAAGATCCTGGTTTGTTCACACGCCTCGCGGTAAAACCCCGCACGTGGATTTTGAGGGTGTGCAGAAGGTTTCATATTGAGTTCTTAATTTTTCTTTTTGATATCTATTTCCTCACTTCCTTCACACATGGTGTGAAGAATCTTCCACAGCTCATGGGTTGTTTTAAAATTTTCGACCCGTGTCAAAATTTCAAAAGGCAAGGTCATAGCTAGAATATTGTATGCCTTCATGTCTGTTTTGACCCGCTTGAGGTCATCGCAAGCTACACTTTTTAGACTAACTGGTTTTTTGTATGTATAGTCTGGTCCTAAAGTCACTGGAATGTAAGGGACCTTCAGTGATTGATGTCCATAGATCTGGATCTTGATATGTAATCCAATTCCTGAACATGATTTTCCATTGCTTGAAATCTGATTTGTTCTCCAACCTTGGGGGTTTTAGTCCACTGTTTGAACTCATCATATCATCAGCCATGTTTGTTTGATTTGATTTTAACTTAATAATAATTTTTAAGTTAAATTTGTTTGATTAAAATTTTAGGCCGGTGCTAAAATTTAATTAATCCTAATTGTCTCTAGGATTTGTTGTTAATTTGATAAACTAATTTGTTTTAATTGTTTACCAAATAAAGGAATTAATTAATTAATTAATTAATGTCCTATGAAATGTTGCTTTCTAGGTCACGGTGACAAGAAAGATTGTGGATGATAGGAATATTTGTCTTTAGTGAAAAAGTCAATATTCTTTTTGTAAAAACCTTACAAACAGATTTTGTCTTATGTAAAACAACTTTTTGGATCAAAAATTTGATTCTGAAACTTTTCAAACAAGATAATTTGTTTACGATGATTTTATCAAAACAACAACAATTCCCGTGAATTGTGTTCTGCAAAAACTAGTGTTTTCCTAGGGTTTTTGCGGTAAAGATTTTTAAACTATTCAACCCGATGGTTGAACAATGAACAAAATATGTTTCTAGTGAGATTTTCACTAGTTTGTGATGATTATGAACAATCTGACTAGTTCAGAATGTTCAAATACAAATTTGTTTCAAAGAAAAATCAATGAAACAGTGTTTAAAAACAAAACCCTTAAATCGATTAGGGTTTTAAAGTTTGAATGATGTAAAAAGTTAAAAACCTTTTGTTTAAAGGATGTTTAACAATGTATGAACAATACTCGTGTATTGTTTGTTGCAAAAACCATTGAAAACTTGTGTGGTAGTGTGATGTTCAAGCAAATTAACAACACTTCTTCAAATGCACAAAATGATTCAGTAATCATGATGTTTGCATTTAATGAATGTTTATGAGAAGAAGATGATGAGTTTGATGCTTGAATGCCTGTTTTTGAAGCTAATGAACCACTGAAATCAATGTTGTTGAATAAGAGGATCGAAATCAATGAATGATTGAGCCAAAGCTCTGATACCACCTGATGAAATCAACTTTTACAACAACATATTGAACATGAACATATTAGAATAATATTCAACATGAATAAGTTTATTCCCCCAAGGACCTTTTCAATATCTCTCAATAATCAATAAACAAGAACCATGGTGCGGAAACCCATGATTCAAGTGTATGAAATCTCTGTGTGTGTGTGTTTTTGTGTGTTTGAATACTCGAAAATGATAATAACTGATTGTTTGATTGATTGTTCAAAAGCTTACAAAGGATTAGGGTGGTGTGCTATTTATAGCCTATACACAAAAGCTAATAGAATTACTGGACTACCCTTATGTAAACGAATATTACATAAATAATCCTAAGTGTCTAAGCTATCCGCTGTGGAATTAAGTCATCCGCTGTGGAGGTTTCTCATCCACTGTGGAGAAGACTATTCATTCGCTTTGCATACTTGGTTGTTCATCCGCTATGGATGTTCATCCGCTGTGGATGAACATCCGCTGTGGAATGTTCATCCGCTGTGGATGAACATCCGCTGTGGATGTTGTCCGCTGTGGAATGTTCATCCGCTGTGGATGAACATCCACTGTGGACAGTTGTGAGTTTTCTGTTATGTTGTCAACTGTATGTTCTTCATCCACTGTGGGATTCTTTCATCCGCTGCACACACTTAGATGAATTTTCTTCATTCGCTGCTGATGATCTTCATCCGCTGCGAACACTTGGTCATAATTTCTTTTATCTACAAATCTAAAAAAGAAATTTAAACAAATGTTAGTGATTGTTATGAATGTTAATAATGTTAATGTGTTATCAATGATTGTTTTGTATGTTAAAACACATTTTGTTTGATATATGCTTTGGCAAGCATCATACTTTTTCAAGCATCATAGCTTCCAAAGCAGGAAACCTCAAGCTTGTCTACCCCAAGCTTCCAAGAATACACCAGGTTACTAGGATTTTCTTTACTTGAATCGGGTTCTGTTCTTGGTTTTCCTTGACTGATCGAGAGAAAAGCTAAAGGAACACCGATTTGCACCATTGTGTGTGTTGTATGTTATCAGAGGGAGTGGTTGATTGCAATCATATATTGCACGTCCTATGAAACTGATTTCACAGTAACAGAAAAGTGGGAGGGACCATCCCATTAACCCATCCGCATTTCTCTAATATTCATCCGCATTAGTAAATGCGGATGAACAAACTCTAACCGCATTTGTAAATGCGGAAGAGGGAACTTCATCCGAATTTCCCAAGTGTACATCCGCATTTTCAAATGCGGATAAGTAACTCCATTAGCATTTCCAAAATGCACATCCGCATTTGTAAATGCGGATGATCAGTTTCCTAAGCATTTCCTTAAATGCTCATCCGCATTTACTATCCGCATAAGTAAATGCGGATGAAGTAATTCCTTCAGCGTTTCCCAAAATGCACACCCATATTTGCTAATGCGGATGAGGAACATTCATCCGCATTTCCTCAGTAACACATCCGCATTGGTAAATACGGATAAGTAAAAGAAATGCAGATAAAACACTTGTATTGTTTGTTCAACCATTTGAATAACAATACAAAATACACTCTCTTTAGAATAAATTATCCATATAATTTATTCATAACACTAGTGCAAATATTTAGAAACCCAATTTCTAAATACTACAAGTGTCAATATTTATTTACATGATCATATCAAAAAATAAATATTGTGGGTGTTTGTCTAGCTTGTTATTGGGTATGACCTGACTTGAGTCATAACGTACTAGCCACATCAATTCAATATGTGTCTTGGGCAGACCGTTTCCAACAATCTCCCACTTGCACAAGATACATAGAGAATTGATGCAAGAAGTAAATACCGCCTAACAACGGTTTACTACCCCTAATACGCATGATGAAGTGCCATTCAATAACATCATCTTCCTCAAGTCCCTTACTTGAAATGATTTAGGTGAATATATCATCTATCCTTTTGTTACAGATGTCATGTTAAATCCAGAAACATAGAATGATCTTTCTCTGTTGATTTAACTTAATCAGACCTTAGACATCATACTCTCAACGAATAAGAGGAACAAATCCCATCTTGACTACATATGTTTCTCATAATCACCTTGTATCACACCTGAAACTAGCCTTATGTACGGTCCATTATTTCAGAACAGTGAAGAACTAGATCAAAGTATAATATTTTGTGAGTATTAAAACCCAATATGTATCTCAGGTCGGAGGATACAACGATATTTGCCTTTACTCAAATTAACTTATGATCAATTACATAATTCCATTCAGTAAAATTTGAGAGCGGGTCTGTCCAATATTTGTATCCCACAAATATTTATGAACCTTGGTAGCATCCTCTTGCTCTATATGCATACCGCATGAATATCCACCAATCCAAGTTCATAATAGTCTTACTTCATATTTGTTCCCACAAATATGACCGACTACGGACATTTAGAATAATAAACATATTCATGGATTTAAACATGCTAAAATGGAACACAACTCATAGTATCATAATCATAAATATATATATATGAGTCAAAATAATAATTGTTCCGATATTTAAATTCAAAATAGATTAAATCCAATCACTATAATATCGAAGTCCTAAGGCACAAGTATGACTCTCATGCTTTGGCCTTTCAAGGAGCTTCGTGAGTGGATCTGCAATATTTTGATCGGTGTGAACTTTGCAAATACATATCTTTCCTTTTTCAACCTCATCCCTTATGTAGTTGAATCTCCGCTCAATGTGCCTTGTCTTTTGATGTGCACGGCGTTCCTTGATTTGAGCAATCGTACCCTCGTTGTCACAAAAGATCTCTAGGAGATCTTGAATGGTAGAGACAACACCTAGATCGGCAATGAATTTCTTCACCATGCAGCTTCCTGTGTTGCCAATGAAGCGACGATGTATTCTGATTTTGTAGTGGACAATGCTACCACATCCTGCTTTGAACTCTTCCAGGACACTGCCCCTTCATTCATAATGAAGACATACCCCGATTGTGATCGAGAATCATCTCAATCAGTTTGGAAACTCCCATCCGTGTAACCCTTTACAACGAGTTCCTCTTCACCAGATCCGTATATTAGAAACATGTCCTTAGTCCTCCTAAGGTATTTCAATATACTCTTAACAGCCATCCAATGGCTATTTCCTGGATTCTGCTGATATCTGCTTGTCATGCTTAAGGCGCATGACACGTCTGGTCTAGTGCATATCATCGCATACATGATGGATCCTATAGCAGATGCATATGGGATTTCATTCATCCTTTCTTGCTCATACTTTGAGCTTGGACATTGAGATGCACTCAATATTATCATCTTTGAATAGGTACCAAACCTTTCTTAAAGTTCTCCATCTTGAACCTTTTCAAGAGTTTATCAATGTATGCACTTTGGTTTAAACCTATCAACCGCCTTGATCGATCCTTATAGATCTTTATTCCCAAAATATAGGCGGCTTCACCAAGATCTTTGATGGAAAAACAACTTCCAAGCAAGGTTTTAACACCTTCCATGGTTGGAATGTCATTTCCAAATAGTAATATATCATCAACATACAATACTAAGAATGTGATGATGCTCCCACTAGCTTTCTTATACACACAAGCTTCATCAGTGTTTTGTTGAATCCAAACCTTTTGATCTCTTCATCAAAACGTTGATTCCAACTTCTTGATGCTTGTTTCAATCCATAAATTAATTTCTTTAACTTGCATACTTTATTAGGATATTGTGGATTG
Source organism: Flaveria sonorensis (assembly GCA_025506505.1). NCBI lineage: Eukaryota > Viridiplantae > Streptophyta > Magnoliopsida > Asterales > Asteraceae > Flaveria > Flaveria sonorensis. The sequence goes on from CM046434.1 coordinate 30,708,703, forward strand.
ACAAAACCTTCGGGCTGAACCATATAGACATTCTCTTCGAGATGTCCATTAAGGAAAGCAGTTTTGACATCCATTTGCCAAATCTCATAGTCATAATATGTAGCTATGGCAAATAATATCCTAATTGACTTTGGCATTGCCACGGGCGAGAAGGTTTCATCATAATCAACCCCTTGAGTTTGAGTGAAACCTTTTCTATAAGTCTTGCTTTATAAGTATCCAAGTTTCCATGCATATCGATTTTCTTCTTGAAAACCCACTTACATCCAACCAGTTTGGAGTTAAGCGGTGGCATAACCAATTCCCACACTTGGTTGTCGTACATGGATTTCATCTCTACGTTCATGGCTTCAAGCCACTTGTCACAATCCAAATTGGACATAGCATCATGGTACGTAGTTGGTTCATCTGAGTCAACTACATAGCATCCATTCATTAAAAATCCATATCTTTTGGTGGATAGCTAGTTCTACCAGATCTGCCAATGTTTTGTGTGTATTGATCAACCACTTGATCATTATCAATAACCTCTTGTTGATTGCTAGTATCAACCAACCATGTATCGGGTCGTGGTTCTCGATCCTCATCAAGTTCCATAGTTCTATCGGTAGTTCCTTCCATAAGGAATTTAGTTTCCAAGAACTCAGCCTTTTGAGCAATAAATACCTTTTGCTCTGTTGGATTGTAGAAGTAATATCCCATCTAGTCTTTGGGATATCCTACAAAGATACACTTAGTGGATCGGCTTTCTAACTTGTTTGGGGTGTTTTGCTTAACATAAGCCTCACAACCCCATACCTTTAAATATGATAATGATGGAACCCTTCCATGCCATATTTCAAAAGGTGTCTTATCCACTTTCTTGGTTGGGGCCATATTCAGAATACGGGCCGCGGAGAGCAATGCAAAACCCCAAAATGACAGAGGTAGTGTGCTTCTAGCCATCATAGATCGAACCATATCCAATAGGGTTTGGTTTCTCATTTCAGACACACCATTATGCTATGGTGTTCCGGGTGAGCAAGCTGTGAGACAATCCCACAACTCCTAAGATGATCTTGAAAAGCATCACTAAGATATTCACCTCCTCTATCTGAATGATGAACTTTGATGGTTTTGTTGAGTTATTTTCTACTTCATTCTTGAAGATTTTGAACATTTCAAAAGCTTCATCTTTGTGTCTCAACAAGTAGACGTAACCATAACGACTATAATTGTCGATGAAGGTAATGAAGTATCTTTCACCGTTCCTTGTCATTGCTTTAAAAGGACCACATACATCTGAATGTATGATTCCTAATAAGTCGTTTGCCCTTTGGTTAGTACCACTAAAGGGTTCCTTGGTCATCTTTCCTTGTAAACAAGATTCATACTTATCAAATAAACCCTCTTCATTTGCTTCCAAAGACCATTATTTTGAAGTGTTAGAATACGATTCTTGTTTATGTGACCAAGACGACAATGCCAAAGATATAATTCACTTAACCCATTTTAAGTTCTTGGTGCTTGATTGGTATAATGAGTTATTAAAGGATGAGTCATCATGAACCAATTCATAAATACCATTAAAAGGCATAGCCTAAAATAAAATATATCATCCATAAAGACACAAATACCATCCTTTATAAACTTTAATACATAACCAAATTGTTTTAAAAGGGAAACAAAAATTATGTTCCTAGTCAAACTAGGAGCATACAAAACATTCTTCAAAATGACTTCCAAACCACTTGGAAGCTTCAAGATATAGTCTCCTTGGGCTTCAACATCAACCTTTGCTCCGTTGCCCATATAGAGACTAGTATCCCCCTTCTTAAAATTCTTATTTCTTTGGAACCCCTGCAACAAATTGCAAATATGAGTTCCACATCCGGTATCTAATACCCATGTGTTTGAAGAAATAACATTAAGTTTAATATGGATCATGAAAGCTATACCTGAGGTCTGCCCAGCATCCCTCTTGTTTCTCAACTCCTTGAGATAGATTGGACAATTACTCTTCCAATGTCCTATCTCACCACACTCAAAGCATGGATCGTTCTCCATAACCTTTGGCTTCTTAAGCCTCGGTTTTGTGGTCCCGCTTTAGTCTTTCCCTTACCCTTTCCTTTGAAGTACCCCTTCCTTTGGCAACATTTGCCTTGGGTTTGGGGTGATGCCTCTTCTTGTTGCCACCTCATTGATCATGAGAACGGTAAAACCCTTTTACCGATCCCTGCCTCAGCTGTTTTGAGCATTGCATGAAGTTCCCTAATGCTCTTGTCCTATCCATTCATGTTATAATTCATGATAAAAGTCTCAAACTTCTTGGTTAGACCATTGAGGATCAAATCCGTGCCAAGTCTTTTGAGACGGGACAATTTAGCCTTTCGAGGTGATCAATGTGGCTTTTCATCTTCATCACATAAGATGATACAGATTGGGTTTCTTCCATTCGACATGCATGAAGCGTTCGAACTGTTTCGAAGCGCTCTACCCTCGCTTGTTGAAGGAACATTTCCTTCAGCTGGGTAATCATGTCGTATGCCCCGTGATGTTCAAAATCCTTTTGAATCTTGGGAATCATGGTTCCCAACATGAGGCAAGAAACCTACATAGAATCCTCAGTGTGCTTAACCCAGTCCTTATAGGCATCAACATCATCAATGTTGGGTTCATCAGGAATAGGATCGTCCAACACGTATGATTTCTTTTCCTCCTTGAGAACAATTCTCAAGTTTCAAAACCAATCCATGAAATTATTGTGATTTAGACGATCCTTTTCCAGGATAGTTCTCAGTGACAGGTTATGGACAGTTATGGAGGTAGCGTGGTTATTATTAGCGGCTATTACTACAATATAAACAAAGTTCAATTTCAGTATTCATAAAATGACATTTTAACTATTAATACCCTTTCATGTCTCATAGACAATTAATAATTAAAATCTAGAATCCAACGTAACATTCAAATAATGGTTAGGTGACCTTTATCCCATTATTTAAATTAACAAGGTAGTTAACTTTTGACAATTGCAACCCTTTGCAACTTCTAGTTTATGGGATCGGTTAAACGTCTTTATGTTTAGTCGGCATGTTTAATCCCATCAACACCATTGTACGCCATGCTTCGGTGACCCTATTCACATGGTTTCCAACTCAAGTCATCCTACTTACACACACATGTGAGTTTACACATACAGGTGGTTAGGTGACCTTTATCGTACAAATATGTTAAATCCACTTCAAACACACAAGTTCCATAAATGTGGATAGGTGACCTTTATCCCAGAAATAGTTCCCAAGTGATTCGAGTGTTGTATAAAAGGATGGTGTTAAACTTGTTTAAAAGGGATTTTGTTTCCATTAATTCTAGTTATGAAAACATTTTGTACCTTACATTTGCATGCATTCAAATGCGTGGTACACGAGTGAAACCAATTTCCAAGGTTCTTTAAATAAAACCTAATTTTATTGCAAAAACATTAACCTTTAATAAAACCATTTTATTACCCATGTTATTGTTTCCAAAAGAACCGTTTGCAGCTTGTTGTTGATTTGAAATTGTTTAATAGTGCATATCCAAATATCACATGAATAATAAATTAAATCAACCATACAAGCAACACATACAACAACAAGTTCATAACCATAGCCAACCAATTTAACATCACTTGTTGACTAAAACAAGTGAGTTATTAGGTCCTTCTTAAGGGTAACACTTGTGTCGGTGAACTCCCACTTGATCCCGCATCCAAATGCTTCAAGTGTTCACTTTGTGTTGTGATTCTCCCATTCGATTTGAGCTTCCAAATGGACTTAAAATTCTGCACCAATCCCCTTTGGGCCTTCAAAATATGTTTTCGGTTATTGGGATTAAATCCCATTAAGAGCTATGAAGCCTTTTGGGCACAAAATTAGCCCAAACCAAAAAACATTATTGTTGCATCTTCTTTTACAAATTATATATCCTATATACATTTTCTAGTTAAAGTGAAATGCAACTAATCTATTTATTTTACATACCAAATGAAAATAAATAAATTACATAGCCAATACGAAGAACAAATAATTTTAATTATTACAACCCTTTGAATAATTAAATACAAATCATAACACAACCAAACATAAGGTCTCGGCTAGGTTATGAACATCAAGATAAATATCCAAATATGTAAGCAAAATCCGAGAGTTTTCCCCTTAAATACAGACTTTCGATTAATGTATAAACAAATCAAATATCATGATTCTTGTCCAAACAACTTAAATCATCCAAATAATTAAAATTTTCAAGATTACAATATGCATGTAAAGTAGAATCTTGAAAAACAGGGGAAACATAGACCTGAATTTTCGGTTTGTTGGTGAATAATAGCAAGAAATTGGGAATTCAGTCCAGATGAAGCATGTATCCATATACCCGGCTCTGATACCACTGTTGGGTTTTCACAAGTTTATCAGAGTCATTTTATCCTTATAAAATGAAAACACATTGAAAATGGTATGAAAAACTTGTTACAGTTAATATGAACCAATTTCAATATCTGTTAAAAGAAAACCCGTAATGGATCGTTATATGAAAAACCATGCTTTGCTTACAAACAACCATAGGGTGTTTAGAAATCTACCTCTTGAATGGGACATAGGAAGAAGATCTTTGAACGGTAGCTTCCAAAGCAGGAAACCTCAAGCTTGTCTACCCCAAGCTTCCAACAATACACCAGGTGCTAGGATTTTCTTTACTTGAATTGGGTTCTGTTCTTGGTTTTCCTCGAGCGATTGAGAGAAAAGCTACAGGAACACCGATTTGCACCTTTGTGTGTGTTGTAAGTTATCAGAGAGAGTGGTTGATTGCAATCATATATTGCACGTCCTATGAAACTGAATTTCAGAGTGAGAGAAAAGTCGGCGGGACCCATCCCTGTTGGACCAAAAGAACCAATGAGCCTGATCAGAAAAACCTTTAAGTCCCTCAGACATTACAACAACTGAAATAGTCTGCAACAGCTGAAGACATCAACTGATAACAAGGTCTGAAGACAAAGTCTGAAGTGAAAGAGCTGAAGACAAAGTCTGAAGTGAAAGAGCTGAAGACAAAGTCTGAAGTGAAAGAGCTGAAGAAAAAGTCTGAAGTGAAAGAGCTGAAGACAAAGTCTGAAGCTAAAGAACTGAAGACAAAGTCTGAAGACAAAAGCTGAAGACAAAGACTGAAGACCAAGTTTCAGATGTTGTCACAACAGCTGAAGAAGACCTCTTCAGTAGTTGTGATGGTTTCCTTTCAGTAGTTTTATGTTTCTTGTATTCAGTACTTGTAGTTTCAGTAGTTTTAGTTTCATCTTGTACTTGGCATACTCTGAGATGTTCTCAGTTGTTGTGAACATTCTCAGTAGTTTGCTTACTTTCAGTTGTTTGTAATAATTCTGTTAGATGTCACTATCAAGTGACATCAGCAGACGTCACATTCCTCTATATAAGGAATGTTGACCTAATTGTAAGCGGCGGACATACCGAAGCATTTGTGCATGAATGATATTATCCCTTTGCAGAAAACCCTCTTTTCTATAACCGTGTACTGTTCCATTGAATATCTATTGTGTTCTTGCTATATTTGTCTAATTCTTGTTCTAATTCCGCTGCGATTCAACTCTAATTGATCAAACTTAGATCACTGATCCTGACAAATGGTATCAGAGCGGGTTAATCATTGATCGGTTTAACAATTGATCATTGAAACTGCTATTTCGATATCTAAAGTTTGATCGAATTAGCATATTTGCAAGAATTGGTTATAAGATTGGTCTTCTGCTGCTTCTGGTTAGTCAATTTGAGTTTCTTCTTGGTTCATATTGAGTTTGTTGTGTTTTTGTGCTAAATCTGTTGAAACTTGATTGAATTGGTTTGAATCTGAGAATGACTACTCCATCTAATGACCCTCACAATACTGGCTCCTCAACCAAGCCTCCGATGCTGGTTAGGAGTGAGTATAACATATGGCAACGAAGAATGCTCCATCACCTGTCTGTTAACAGTTCAGGTTGTTGGACATCTGTGGTTCACGGTCCACACAAGCCTATGGTGAACAATCCGGAGACCAACCAAATGGTTCCGAAGAAGAAGGAGCAATACTCAGATGAAGATCGTAAACTGTTTGAGATTGATGCTAAAGCCCATGGAATTCTGGCCATGGCACTGCCTAATGAAATCTATTCTGGGCTTATGCATCATGAAACTGCTCATGACCTCTGGAATGCTTTGAAGGAACAATTCGGAGGAACTGATGAGGTCTTAGCAAACAACAGAGAAATCCTCGCCCAACAATATGAGACATTCTCTCATAGGAAGGGTGAGACACTGACTCAACAGTTTGAGCGTTTCTCCTGCTTGATCTCTGAGCTGAAAATGGTCAAGCATGAGTATACTAACAGCCAGATGAACAACAGATTCCTCAGATCACTGCCTGAGAGATGGGACACATACACCATTGTCCTACGCTCCAGTGCAAATCTGGATAGCCTATCTCTCACCCAACTCCATGGGAAACTGCTTACATTTGAAAGAGAGATAGAGCAGAAAAGGAAACTGGCATCATCAGGAAAGCTCACTGATGACTTTGTACCAGGGAACACTGCCTTGGTCGGTCATGAGTCAGAATATGCTGGATCAGAAAGCCATTATGATGAGCATATAGATTTCTCTTCAAACAGTTCTGATCATGCATTTGTTGGTGTTGACAGTCATTCTGGGTGTAATAGTGATAATTTATGCTTTATCATGGATGATTTGATGGGTATTGCTGATGATGATTTAGAAGAGATGGATATTTTGAGCCAAATGGCCTTGATCAATATCAGATCTCAAAAGTTCTACAAGAGAACTGGTAGGAAATTTCCAGGACTCTCTGGCAAAACCAAAGTTTTGACAAGAGTAAGTTGAGGTGTCACAAATGCCACAGGCTTGGGCACTTTGCAAGAGAGTGTAGATCAACTGGATCTAACTCCTCTGCACCCTTTGTGACCTTTCCAAGCAATAGTTCACAAAACAAAGGGCAACATCCTGCTAGTTCTGGTCATCACTCACAACCTCAATCTCCTGCATATTTTGTCCCTCAGGGTCCAATGCCATATCCATATCCCTGCTATTACATGCCACAGCCAAATCCAGTTCAAGTTCCTATAGCACAACAACCTCAAGCCCTACCTGAGCCTCAACCATCTCCATCACAATCTCAACCTCATCACAGCTTCTTCACACCAGGAGTTGTTGACTGGAGCAGCTCACCAGATGATCTTTCTGGTTTCAATGAGCAATTATTTGCTGGTGCTGGTCAACATGGTGGTGAACATCCTTTTGGGAATCTTGCTCTCATGGCCCTGGAGTCTACTGAGGGTTCCTGCTCCAATGCATCATCTTCACAGGTAACCCAGGTATCTTCTGAGGCTAAAGCCAAGTTATGTTCTGAATCATGCATAGCTGCCTTTGTCTCTATTAGAGAGGCAAATGTAGCTTTAATCAATCAAAATCTTGAGCTTGAGAAAACTATTTCCAAAAGAAAAGCTGAGTATGAGTCTGCTCTTAATGACAAAGATGATGAGATTTACAAGCTTAAATGCCAACTTAATGATGAAAAGGCTAAGGTAGAGGTCATACTTGAGAACCACAGAAGTCTCAAAGAGACACTTGCAGCTACCCAAGTTGAGTGTGACCGCTGGGTAACATCCTGCAAGGGATTTGAAATGCTTCTCAGCAAGCAAACAGCTTCAAATGTGAAGTTTGGAATAGGTTACAATCATACTGCACCACCTACTGATTTTACTTCAAAATCAATAGTAAAATCTGAAGGTGAAAGTAATTTCCAAACCACATCATCATGTGATTCATCCTCAAATGATAATACAAAATTAGAGGATGAAGTCAGTGTTAAGATCTCAGCAAATCAATTGCCTGATGGTTTAAATGCTGATAAACACATGAAGCTGAGCAATTCAGATGTTGTCCCTCAAAGTACTCCAAGTACTGAAGGGCAAGTCACAACATCTGAAAAGCATTTCAAATCTGCTGAAATAAAAGGATTAACAACTGCTGAGGAATCTATCATACGGTCTTTCAGGACGGATAGAGAACAGCTGAAGAACAAGTCTTCAGTTGTTACCGATCCTTCAGTACTTAACACAAGTACTGAAAGGAGGAAAGTACTGAAGATCACACCTTCAGTAGTTTCCACTTCAGCAGTTGATCAATCCAAGATGAAGAATAAGCCATGTGAAATATGTGGTAAATTCAATCATCTATCTGATGAATGCTGGTACAAAAAGGGTTCCAAACTCAACAGAGATAAGCTCATTAAAGAAGAGATTAATAAAATGAAAAATGAGTTTGAGACCAAGTTTGTACCACAGTCATCTCAAACTGATAAACCCAAGGCCTCGCCAAAATCCAAAAAGAAGGATGGGGTTTATCAGAAAACAGCTGATAGTGTTCCTCATGATAAACATCAGACTAAGTCTGTGAATTTCAAGAAGGAGGAAATGGTGGGTCACAGGAACTCATCAAAAACAAGTACTGATGTGTCAAATGAGCTGAAGGCTTTAGCAACAAATCAGACACAACTTGTTATGATGGTTCAGCATTTGTTGGGGAGAGTTAACCAACTAGATGCACCTGTGATCAAACCACTGAAAAGGAAATCCAAGCCCAAATCTAAGAAATCCATTTCAGCACCATCTCCACCTTCATCAGCTGTTAATCATGAGAAACAAGTTATGGTTAAATCTGTTGATGAAAACAGACCCAAAACCAAAAAGGTTTGGGTCTCTAAAGCTAACTAGTTTCTTATGATAAATGCAGGGTTCTTCAGCATGCCAAAGAAGCATCTGGTATGTAGACAGTGGAGGATCTATGCATATGACTGGGAGCAGTTCTCTTCTTAATGACTACTCTCAAGGAAAGAAGGGATTTGTCTCATTTGGAAATGATGCTAAGGGTTACATCATCGGGAAAGGATTTGTGTCAAATGGAGAAATCAGATTTGATGATGTTAACCATGTGGAGAATCTCAAGTATAATCTACTGAGTGTCAGTCAGATGTGTGATAAAGGGCATGTTGCACTTTTCACAAGCCAGAACTGCCGGATTCTGTCTTCCAAAGTTCTGAGGCTGATTGACAAGGTATTGGATGAACATACTCTCCTGAAGGCCAACAGGATAGGAAGAGTATATGCCTTGGATTTGTCAAAGAAGATTGATTTAAAAGGTCATCCTTGCCTGTTCTCCAAGGCCTCTCCTCAGGAATCTAAACTGTGGCATAGAAGGCTGGGTCATGTTAATCTCAAAAACATGAATCAGCTGATCCACAATAGTTTAGTGAGAGGTCTACCAATAAAGGAGTTCCACTGTGATGAAACCTGCACTGCTTGTTTAAAAGGAAAACAACACAAAGTTTCATTCCCTCCTATAGAAGAACCAAAGTCCACTGCCTGCTTGCAATTACTGCACATGGATCTCTTTGGTCCTGTGAGAGTAATGAGCATGGCAAAGAAGAAATACTGTCTGGTAATTGTGGATGATTACTCCAGATTTGTATGGACCTTCTTCTTGCATTCAAAGGATGAGGCTGCTCAGACAATTATTAACTTTGTGTTGTATGTTGAGAAGCAGTATTCCCTATCAGTCAAGTGTATAAGAAGTGATAATGGAACTGAATTTAGAAACCATACACTTGATGATTTCTACCTTTCAAAAGGAATCAAGAGGCAGTATAGCATCCCAAGGACTCCAGAACAAAATGGAGTAGTGGAGAGAAAGAACAGGACCCTAATTGAAGCTGCAAGGTCCATGTTGGCTGACTCTGGTTTGCCACTGACCTTTTGGGCTGAAGCTGTCAACACAGCATGCTATGTGCAAAATAGAGCTTTAGTGAATCAGAGGTTGATGAAGACTCCTTATGAAGTTCTACATCATTTGGCTCCTCTAATTTCATTCTTCAGAGCATTTGGGTGTCCTTGTTACATTCTCAACACAAAGGATCAACTCCAAAAGTTTGATTCTAAGGTGGATGCAGGGTATTTTGTTGGGTATTCATCCACTTGCAAGGCTTACAGAGTGTTCAACTGCAGAACAAAGATGGTTGAAGAAACCTTGCATGTGAAGTTCAATGAATCCCCTAAGGACAAAATTCCACAAAACCCTGTGGAGTTGTTTGATCTGGACATACTGCAATATGTTCCTTATCAGCCTCCAGCTGTTGCAGATCATGTGAATTCATCACCTTCTGCAGCTAGTCATCCATCTGGTGGTACTGATGTTGATGATGATCCCAGTACTCACCTATTCAAGTTTAGTGATCAACTGCCTGAGTCTACTAAACTTGATGTTCCTGTAGCTTCAGTAGCACCATCCACAACAAATGCTGATGAGATTTCTGAATCCTCTACTTCATTTGACTTGCCATCTAATACTTGGTTTCAAGAATCTGGATCAACATCTGTTGCTGCTGAGCGTGCTACAAACACTTGCACAGATCTCATAGTGTACCAAGAGCTGAAGAATCACCCAATGTCTCAAATCATTGGTGATATCAATGCTGGTGTCTCAACTAGAAGTCAATTGTCCAACTTCTGCTTCTATGCTCTCTTCATCAGTCAGCAAGAGCCAAAGAACTATCATATTGCATTAAGAGACAATGGATGGGTTGATGCCATGCAGCTTGAGCTTCTTCAGTTCAAAAAGCAGCAAGTGTGGGAACTGGTTCCTCTACCCCCAGGTAAGTGTGCAATAGGCACTAAATGGGTGTTTAGGAATAAAACAGATGAAAATGGGCAAATTGTCAAGAACAAGGCCAGACTGGTTGTCCAGGGGTTTTCACAAGAAGAAGGTATTGATTATGATGAAACCTTTGCCCCTGTAGCCAGACTGGAGGCAATTAGATTGTTCTTAGCCTATGCTGCATTCCACAATCTTAAAGTTTTTCAAATGGATGTCAAAAGTGCATTTTTATATGGTAAAATAAAAGAAGAGGTTTATGTGTGTCAACCACCAGGTTTTGAGGATAATAAACATCCTGATTGGGTGTATAAACTTGATAAGGCTCTTTATGGGTTGAAACAAGCTCCTAGAGCCTGGTATGAAACACTGTCAAATTTTCTTCTTCAGAATAATTTCACTAGAGGCTCCATAGATAAAACTTTGTTCATTAAGAAAGTGGGTCAGCATAAGCTCCTTGTTCAAATTTATGTTGATGATATTATTTTTGCATCCTCTGATCCACAGTTGTGTGATGCATTTACAAAGTTGATGCAACAAAAATTCGAAATGAGTGCCATGGGAGAATTACAGTTCTTTCTAGGTTTGCAAATCAAACAAAAGGCTGATGGAACTTTCATTCATCAGTCAAAATACACAAAGAGTCTTTTGGAAAAGTTTGATTTACAAAACTGTAAGCCCTGTTCTACTCCCATGTGCAGCACCACACAACTGGATGCAGATCAGAAAGGTAAAGCTGTTGATGAAACACTTTACAGATGTATGATTGGGTCCTTGATGTACTTAACAGCTTCTAGACCAGATATTATGTTTGCAACTTGTGTTTGTGCTAGATTTCAGGCTGCTCCTAAAGAGTCTCATTTGATTGCAGTCAAGAGGATCTTTAGATATCTGCAAGGTACTCAATCTCTAGGTCTTTGGTATTCCACTGGGCACTCTTGCAAATTAGTTGCTTTTTCTGATAGTGACTATGCAGGGTGTAAATTAACTAGAAAATCAACTTCTGGTGGATGTCAATTCCTAGGCAACTGTTTGGTTTCTTGGCAGAGTAAGAAACAAACATCTGTTGCTACATCCACTGCTGAAGCCGAGTACATTGCTGCTGCAAGTTGTACATCTCAGGTACTCTGGCTTCAGAATCAATTATTGGATTATGGCATTACAGAGACTAAGACTCCATTACTAATGGATAGTGCTTCAGCTCTTTGTATTGTCAAGAATCCAGTCCAGCACTCTAGGACCAAACATATTGAGATCAGACACCATTTTATTAGGGATTGTTTTGAAAAAGGTCTGATTGATCCAAAGTTTGTTCCTAGTGCTGATGAGCTTGCAGACATATTTACTAAGCCTTTGGACAGTTCAACTTTCCAAAACCTAGTGTTAAGGCTTGGTATGCTGCAGCTAGAATAAGTGACAACTACTGATGATCTCAGTCAACAAGTACTGATGAGCATTCGTATACTATTGTCACAAATAAGTACTGATAAGTTCTTTTATCCTCAGTAGTTTTCATAACTACTGAAGACTAAATTACTTAAAAGTACTGAAGTACTCTATCTGTTGAAAAGAACTGATGTGGTTACAACTACTGATGTAGTTACAACTACTGATGTCAGTATAACAGATAAGTACTGATGACCAATGAAACGTCTGAAAATCAGACAAAAAGTCTGATAAGTGTTGAGGTCAGAATGAAACAGCTGATGAGCTAAGAATTGACGACAACAGCTGATGAGAAACTTTTCTCTTCAGTTGTTTCTACAACTGCTGTTTCACTTCATACAACTGAAGCCAAAACCATGTCTTCAGTAGTTTTACAACTACTGATGACTAACACCAAATCTTCAGTTGTTTACAACACCTGAAGCCAAAACCATGTCTTCAGTAGTTTCACAACTACTGATGACTAATACCAAGTCTTCAGTTGTTACAACTTCTGAAAGTTAAAACCAGGTCTTCAGTTGTTTTCAAACAACTGATGACAGCACCAACACTTTCAGTCGTTTTATATCAGCCTTTTCTTACCCTATAAATACCTAAACCTACTTTCAAACGTTTCATTAGCCGTTTTATGTCCTTCACTCTCTCAACAATGGCGACCATGAAACTCAAACCCAGACACAACTGTGTTGCCTACCTCTCGAAATCGGCCTTTTGGAACAAATTTGATAATGCCATCGATCTTATGGTAGATTCCCAGTACCGAACCGCTTTTCTTCTGAATCCTACCATATACCCCGATTCCCTAAGCCAATTCTGGACCAACGTCTCTGTGCAAACTGGTGAGAATGATAGCCAAATCACTCTCCAGTCGTTGGTTAACCAGAAACAGGTGGTCATCACTCCAGACATCATTCGACAAACCCTAAATCTACATGATGCCACCTGTGTCACAGAATACCCGAAAGGCACAACTGATATGTCTTTCATCAATAACGGGTATGAAGGAGACTTAAGTGCTACCACCATTCTGAAGAAGCACTTCCATGATGCTGAACGTCTTATATTCCACATGGTGAATGTCTGCCTTGCACCAAAAACCTCCTCATGGGATCAGATGTCCTCCCGATGGCAACAGGTATTATACTCTATCTTTGAACGACAAAATCTAAATTTTTCTGAGATAGTTTTCATGGAACTAAAGGATCTGGCTTTGAAACCTGTGGCAAACAGATGGATATTATATCCCAGGTTTCTCATGGCCATAATTTTAAATCAGCTAAAATCAGACGGCCTTGTTGGCCTTGGAGTCCCTGCTCCGGCTGTATTGCCTGAAGTATACTCCAGGCACAACTCTGACCCTACACTGAAAGGGGCTGCCCGGCTGCTAAAACCCAAGCAGCGGGAACCCACAGCCTCCACTTCCAGATCCAAAGTCCCCCCAACACCAAAAAGCCCAAAAAGGCTACTCAGGGAGATGAGTCCCCTGAGGATGCCCCTGTACCACCAATACAGGAAACACTTACTGGTTCTAACCCCCAGTAGTGTCCAAGACTCCACCAGCCCTAGCCGCTCAGGCATCCTCTCAACAGGATCCTGATGCAACCATAATTGGGGATACCACAATGCTGGAACCTATCTCAATTGAGAAGGTTACCATTGAAGAGCACCAGTCACCCCGGGTGCAATCTGCTTCAAACCTATCTCCAAATGCAACCGCCCCTCAAAGCCCAACTATTATAGTTGCACAAGTGCTGAGTCAGCTGCATTCCTCTCCTCCTCCCCAGAAACCAATTACATTGGGGAGAACCTCAACAGCTGAGGAAGAGGACCAAAATGCTGCTGATAACCCACAGCACAGGGGTTATAATGTTCAATCTCCCCGTGTAGAGGAGGAGGTTAGAACATCTGGTGAGGCTGCCACTTCTACTGATTCAGCAAATGAACAGGATGCAGTTGGTAACATCTCTAAGACCTCACCAGAGGCAACTGCCGATGAAGGACTCAGTCCTGAGGCAGGAAGTCCCCAGAACCAAGAACAAGGGGCACATGCTACAACTGATCTACACTCAGGGCATGTACATCCTGATTCAATCAGGAGGTCAGGTGATTCAGCAAAGACTGATGATGACCTGGGCTTTTTCTTCGATGTCTTAGCCCATAACACAATCCTTGAGGCTGAGGTGAGCAGACTCAAAGAACTGCTTGCCAAAATGTCTCAGGATCAAAGTCCATCTGCCCCAATAAACCCACAGATGGCACCTTCATCTGAAGGTTCACCAAACACTCAGCCACTACACTCAACTGAGCCACCAGCCACTGCTTTTGGCACCACCTCTCAGGGACAGAACCCCTCTGAGCAGATGGTTGCTACCTTTCAACATTCCTTACCTCTCATCACTCCCATCATCAATGAGATTGTGCATAAAGCCATTGATGAGAGGATCTCCTCAAATCTACAAACACTTGTTGATGATGCTGTGCAAAAGAAGCTTTCTGCCATTCAAACCCTGAACCCAATGCACCCAAAAAGGGGGAGTCTAAGGCAGTGAAAGAAAGAAAGAGAAAGAGAGTGGAAGATGAGAAACAAGAGAAAGAAAAGGAGTTAGAAAAGGAAAAACAGCTGATCACATACAAGAGAAAGAAAAGTGCTGAAACTCAAAAGCCTGATGAAGAGAAATCATTGGAAGATCTGATTAAAGAAGCTGATGAAGCTCACAGCAGATCAATGGACAGAATAATAGACCAACTCTTCAGACAAGGCTTTGATACAGCTACATTAGACACTGAGATCAGAAGGCTGGAGATTAAAGAGATACAAGAGAGATGGGCCAGTTACAGTGTGATGGAAAGGGAGAGGTTGGAGATAATGATCAGGTTTATTGCAAAATACTTGGGAAGATCATTAATTGAGATTAAATCATGGACCAGAGACAGTATTCTGGCAATAACCACCAGAATCTGTGCTTCTGAAGCATTCAATAAGGGGTTGATTATCGAAGCCTTAGATGAAGCAGGTGCTGGGAAGAGAACTGATATGGCCAAGCTTTCCAAAGCCAAACTTACCACAAAAATGCTAGATCAGCCTTCCCAAACTCCCACTCAAAAACAACCAACCCCACAACTCTCCAAACCAATCCCTAAACCTAAACTTAAACCAACTCAACCCTCAAAACCAACTCCCTTACCCCAAAAACCACCTCAAACCACATCCAATGATGCACCCAGAAGGAGGAGAAGGGTGTTGAGGATGGAAGAAGAAGAAGAAGAAGAAGATGATGAAGAAGACAGTCTGCCAATCTCTGCTGTTCTAAAAATACCTGAGCCCAGAAGTCAACAAATGATCACACCAGACTTTCAGAGGCAAATGGTGAAAGTTAAGATTGAAGAAGAAGAACAGCAGAAACAGCACGATGAGCAACTTTTGAAGATGGTTGACAAAGAGTTTCCTCAGTCATCATCTATACAAGCCATGAAGAAACACGCTCAAAGGCTGTATGCTCTCAGGTATACCTTTCAATATCAAAAGGAGAGAGTAAGGATTTGGCCAGACCCCAGGGTTAGTTCTAGAATTCATAAGAAATCCATACCAAGTAGATACAATGGCCAAGTGAGAAAGACCATAGATGCTGTTATTATGTTGGCCATTGTAGTCTCACCCTGGGAGATACTTGAAGACTTCAAGAGAGCCTACAAGTCAAAGATGACCCCTCAAACTCTAATGGAGAACAAAATGGTCAAGAAGGGGTTGTTATACAAGAGGCTTGAAGAGATCAAGAAAAATGAACTCCAGTTGTTATTAGAAGGGACTCACCCAGATGAATTTGCTTACAGAGAGATAACAACTGTTGAGTTGAAAAATGGAAAGACAATAAAGTACCTATCAGAGTACTATGGCCCAGAGTTCTTCTTCGAAGGAGAAGCAGAAGAACTCACTAAGGAGGAACAAGTTGTTCTCCTTGAGGCCTACGTCAGAGAGTCTTATAGACTCATCAATGGGAAGTAGGTTTCATGGTTGGGATAACAGCTCTGTGTCCAGTTCCCCAAGACAGAGTTCCCTTCCATCCTTTGACATTCACATCTACTGAAACCTGTTCCCTGGCCTGTGCTTATCTGATATCTCTGAAGCTGATCAAGAGAGTATTTCTGCCAAGAATAAGTGGGACCTCAATAAGCTTAAAGGTTTTGGCTGCATTGGTTCAGGGGGAGTTTGTTGGACCAAAAGAACCAATGAGCCTGATCAGAAAAACCTTTAAGTCCCACAGACATTACAACAACTGAAGTAGTCTGCAACAGCTGAAGACATCAACTGATAACAAGGTCTGAAGATAAAGTCTGAAGTGAAAGAGCTGAAGACAAAGTCTGAAGTGAAAGAGCTGAAGACAAAGTCTGAAGTGAAAGAGCTGAAGACAAAGTCTGAAGTGAAAGAGCTGAAGACAAAGTCTGAAGCTAAAGACTGAAGACAAAGTCTGAAGACAAAAGCTGAAGACAAAGACTGAAGACCAAGTTTCAGATGTTGTCACAACAGCTGAAGAAGACCTCTTCAGTAGTTGTGATGGTTTCCTTTAGTAGTTTTATGTTTCTTGTATTCAGTACTTGTAGTTTCAGTAGTTTTAGTTTCATCTTGTACTTAGCATACTCTGAGATGTTCTCAGTTGTTGTGAACATTCTCAGTAGTTTGCTTACTTTCAGTTGTTTGTAATAATTCTGTTAGATGTCACTATCAAGTGACATCAGCAGACGTCACATTCCTTTATATAAGGAATGTTGACCTAATTGTAAGCGGCGGACATACCGAAGCATTGCATGAATGATATTATCCCTTTTGCAGAAAACCCTCTTTCTCTATAACCGTGTACTGTTCCATTGAATATCTATTGTGTTCTTGCTATATTTGTCTAATTCTTGTTCTAATTCCGCTGCGATTCAACTCTAATTGATCAAACTTAGATCACTGATCCTGACAATCCATTAACCCATCCGCCTTTCTCTAATATTCATCCGCATTAGTAAATGCGGATGAACAAACTCTAACCGTATTTGTAAATGCGTAGAGGGAACTTCATCTGCATTTCCTAAATGTACATCCGCATTTGCAAATGCGGATAAGTAACTCCATCAGCATTTTCAAAATGCACATCCGCATTTGTTGTGCATTTTGGAAATGCGACATCAGCATTTCCTTAAATGCTCATCCGCATTTACTATCCGCATAAGTAAATGCGGATGAAGTATTCCTTCAGCATTTCCCAATATGCACACTCGTATTTTCTAATGCGGATGAGGAACATTCATCCGTATTTCCTCAGTAACACATCCGCATTAGTAAATACGGATGAGTAAAAGAAATGCTGAAAAAAACACTTGTCTTGTTTGTTCAACCATTTGAATAACAATACAAAGTACTCTCTCTTTGAATAAATTATCCATATAATTTATTCAAAACACTAGTGCAAATATTTAGAAACCCAATTTCTAAATACTACAAGTGTCAATATTTATTTACATGATCATATCATAATATATATTGTGGTGTTTGTCTAGCTTGTTATTGGGTATGACCTGACTTGGATCATAACGTACTAGCCAGATCAATTCAATATGTGTCTTGAGCAGACCGTTCCTAACACTACATTCACTGCATAAGAAAAAAATATTAGATTCAAGTATATAAAAAATAAGCAACACCGATAATCAAAATGTCATTTAAACTATTTACTAGTTTCAAAAACAATTTTCTGCATCTTTGAAGAAGGGTTGGATGACGATTCTGCCAGTACTTGAACATCAGATTCATCTATCTTTCGTTTTCCTTTCACAGCCTCAAATAATTTTTCAACTTCAGTAGTTTGAACTTCAGGAATAACCTCTTTCTCTGAAGTTAAAGGGTCTTTTTCTTGTGGTTGAGAAGATTGAGATTTTAAGCTATCTTTCATAATTTCAAGCCTTCTTTCAATTTATCATAATCTTCTTTCATCTTCTTGTATTTTTCTTCCGTCAAATCATAATCTCTGAGTAAAACATCAAAGTTCTTTACATTCATCTCTTGAACTTCTTCAAGCTCAGCAATCTTCAAATCTTTCTTTAAAGATTCTTCTTTTAAATGATTATTTTCATCTTTCAGCTTCTCCATCATCTTAAGGTGATTGATATTCTCTTCTTTCAAAGCTTCTATTATCTGCTCAGTGTTCAATTTCTCAATGAGAACTGTATCATATTGATTTGATCTTTCACCTCATCTAGTACTACAGGCTCAAATACATCAACATTTTGAAGATCACACTCCATTTGTTGTTATACATTGACTTCATCATTATCTTCATTCACATCTATTGAATCATCAACATTATGAACATCTTCATTTAGATTATCAACTTCTTCAACTTCTATAACTACTACATCTTCATTAACTTCTTCAACTTCATTACCTTCAATATCAACATCATCACTATCATCACTTGAAGACGAACTTCCTTCATCTTTAGATTCATCATCATCTTCATTATCTTCATCATCATCCTTAGCTTCAGACTCAAAAAGTCCTTGAGGAACTTCTTCAATCAAATCATTTGGATCAATTTGTTCATCATCAATCAAATGAAAATGATTTCCATTTATGTTCACATCATCTCTTGCTACTGCTCTCATGTAATCAAACATTTGAACATTCTGAGCACCAGTCATATTAGCAAGTCTTTTGTATACGGTTTTAGTCATGTGCTCCAAAATTAATCTTTCTCTACTTACTCCATAAGCATGGAAATCAGGATACTCTTCATTTATAATCAGCAGCATAAATCTAGGATACATCAAGTATTGTTCCTGATTCCTTTCTCCAGATTAAAAATAAAGCCATTCATGATCCATTTTGTCATATTAAACCTTCTGTTTGTGGCAATAGCTACAATAGGAGAAGCAATGTCCACAGGAAATGAATTCCATTCTGCACTCTTCTTGGACATACCATGTTGAAAGATATAACATAAGAGTTTCCAGTGGTTCTATACTCTTGCTTTGTAAAACTGTTTCTTAGTAAAGTGATCTGGATGTCCTATGGCTAAAAATATATCTCTAAACTCATTAAAAGTAAGTTCAGCCAAATCTTGAGGATCATTATCACCAAGTGTTAGAGCAACTCTAATCGACTGCTCAGAGAGTTCAATCATACGATAGTTTGTGATAAAACCTCTGACTACTTTCCTTCCTTCATCATATCTTGCAATTTCTGCAGTACTCCAAAATCTTTGATGAGACGAGCATATATAACTGGTTGAGCACACATGGCATACACATACTTTGTTCTTAAAAGAAATCTTATCATTTTTTCATAACCAACAGCTTCACGAACATCCTCATTAAGAAAGGCTGCTATGTTATGCTTTGGATCAAATTTAAGATCTGCCATCCATATAAATAGAACAAAATATTAATCACATTTGAGTTAAAAAAATTTCAATCATATTTTGTATTATCAATTTTGAACCAATAACACTTCAAAAAAAATTCTAAGTGTTTTGTACAACCCATTACAATGAACAGAGTATGCACTGGTTACAATATTGATGCAACACAATTTATGATTAAATCAATTAAAGAACCATGAAACATGAATTGATTGCATTTCAATTGAATTAGAACATTTTAAATTTTAAACCTAACATTTTACACTTAAATTTTCTAAGTGTCGAACACACTCTATCAAGAGTAGAGCATATTTAAGTTTCAGTTCAAATGATTTAAAGTACACTAAACCAATTAAAATCTTATCAATATCAGTGGAATAGATGAATTATGATGACTAACACAAAAATTTAGATGAAAAATTATGAACTGACTATTCATCTCTTGTTCTTAAAACCGACTGATGAACAATGAATCATCAAGAACACATTTTTATGAAATTGAGATTTGATTCTCACAATCTGTTCAAAAACATGTTATAACAATCATTTGATGTTCAATTTCAGTTATTATAACACATTTAAATCACAAATTTCAAAATTCTAAACACCTAGGGTTTGAACACCTCAATTGAGTTCAAACGCCCAATCAAAGTTTGAAATAGGTAATGAAATCAGATGTTTTAAGATCAACATGATGTTTAGATTCATTGAATATACCTATATATCACAAGGATTAACAGGTAACAATTGAATGTTGAGTGAATGAATGTATCGGGTGAGAGAATAAGTGAATAAGAGTGTTTGAGTTTGTGGATGAGTGAATGAAAACTACAAGTGTTGAATATATATATAGTGTAAAAATTCTTACGCGCATGAGCACTGTGAAGGCACATGAGGCTAAGTTTCACACTAAATCACTTAGGCCCATGAGCACTGTGAAAGCACATTAGGCTAAGTTTCACACTAAATCTTCAGACGCATGAGCACTGTTCAGAGCTTGGGCACTGTTTAGTCGCTTGGGCACTGTTCAGGCGTACGAGGCTTGTTGAAACGCCTAACACTTAGAGTAAACATCACGTTCAAACGTCTAACCACATTGGAAAGTCTGAAACTATTTAGGCGCATGAGCATAAGTTGATACGCCCAACACTTAACCATTTTCAGCAACATGACAACTGTTCAGGCGCATGTACTTGAACAAAATGCTTAACACTTGTACAAATTCCTGAAATTCATCATACTAGTGATTTAGACTTCTAAGCACTATTCAGACGCATGAGAAACCTTTCGTGTGTCTGACACTTGGAAACTTTCACAATATCCATCTGAACACTGTTTATGCACATTAGCACACTTCACGCACATTATCTCAATACTTAGTCAAATTTTGACTATCACCTAAAATATACATTAATTACCCTCAAATTTAACAATATCAAATTGTTTTTGTTTAAAAACACCACAAATCATTTGAAACTCATATTTTCATTTTTAAACATGAATTTTCAATTTAAACACCAACCAAGCATATTTTGAAATACAACTTTGAATCAATTTTCGTTTTTCCAAAAATTTCTCGTCATTTTAGTCTTTATTTTAAAAATTTTACAACACAAATAGTCTTGTTTTGTTTACAAGAAGCTTTTCCACTTATTTTGAATTCTTTTCAGTTTCATTTTTACATCATATCAAACACACACATGCTTGAATTTTAGCTTCATCCTTTCCATCCAAAGCACTTAACTTTTTTTATTCTTTTTCACATTTTGACACTTTTCATTGATTTTCTCTTTTACATATTTTACTCCCCCTAAACTTTTAAGTTCACAAACTTAAAAGTTTCTTTTATTTTGCAAGTAGAGCAAACTAATCAATATCAACATGCCTGCACACAGAAAATCATGCAAAAATCAAAATTAAAGCAGAAGAAAATCTACTATACACAATTGAATCACATACCTGCAGTGAGATCATATCAGTGAAGATCAGCACATTAAAATAAAATAAAATGGTGGATAGTCATAGACAGTGATTAAATCCTAATCAAGTGTGTTCCAGGTCAGCGTTCCTGCACCAGAGGAGTCAAGAGATCTAAGGACAGAAAATGAGTGATTTTGGCAAGATAATCAGCGCACTTACTTTTTCAATTCTTGGATTGATTAAGGTACATTTAGATATGACATTATGTAAGTCACACTTAGACTTAGAGAGCTCGACTCTCGTCAAGATATGCAAGAAAACACTTTTCTCAACTTATTAACCTGACATATACTTATAAACATAGCAGCAGTGTTATCAACTTATTAATCCAGGCTTTTGTACATAGGTCAACCAACTGTTTTACATGTGTAATTTGAATCAAAATGATTAAACCTTTTTCAGAGTTATCTCTAAGAAAATGATATCGATTTTCGATATGCTTTGTTTTTAGTGATGGACAGGATCAGCAGTGTTATCAATGTAAATAGGAGTTTTAAAAAAATTGAACCCCTAATCCAGCAGTTGGTTTGTAACCAAAGGATTTGAGAAAATCCTGCTGAAGCAGCTATGTACTCAGCTTCTGTGGTTGAAACGAAGACATTTGTATGTTTCTTACATTGTCACGAGACTAATCTGGGACCTAAAAACTGACAACCACCCGTCGTAGATTTACGATCTTGGCAACATCCTCCATAATCACTATCTATATATCCATGTAATTCGAAGTTTTCTTCATAAGGATACCACAAACCTAAAGCCGGTTTTCCTTTGAGATACCTGAATATTCCTTTAACAGCGATTAGGTGAGATTCCTTCGGGTCAGATTGGTACCTAGCACAGACACAAACAACATACATTATATCAGGTCTAGATACAGTAAGATACATCAACATCCAATCATAGATCTGTATAGAGTTTGGTCAACTGATTTTCCTTTTGGATCAGGTTCAATCTTGGTATTTACGTCAGCTGGATTTTTGAGGGATTGGCAATCTAGCAGTTTAAATTTCTTCAAGAGTTTTTCAACAAATTTCTCCTGATTAATTAAAATTCCATCTGTAGACTGCTTCACTTGAAGACTAAGGAAAAAGTTAATTTCTCCCATAGAACTTATTTGGAAACGAGATTTCATGATTTCTTCAAATTCATTACATAATTTTGGACTTGTAGAACTGAATATGAATCATCAACATACACTTGAACACATAAGAGATCATCAGCATCTTTTTTTATAAACAAAGTTGGATCAGTTTTCCCTCACGTGTATCCATGCTGGATCAAATATTGTGATAACATTTCATACCAAATTCCAGGGGCTTGATGAAGACCATATAATGCTTTACTAAGCTTGTACACACGATGAGGATATTCTGAATCTTCAAAACCTGGAGGTTTCTTGACATACACATCATCAGTGATTGGTCCATATAAGAAAGCACCTTTAACGTCCATCTGATACACCTTGAATTTCATGTATGATGCATAAGCCAGGAAGACACGAATTGATTCAAGTCTTGCAACTGGAGCAAATACTTCATCATAATATATTCCTTCTTCTTGGGTGTAACCTTGTGCAACGAGTATCGCTTTGTTACGAACAACAATTCCCCGATTGTCTGACTTGTTTCTGAATAGCCATTTTGTGTCTGTGGCATTTTCTCCTTTAGGTAAATCCACAAGCTTCCACACGTTCTATTTGCAGAATTGCAATAACTCTTCTTGCATTGCCTCAATCCCGCTATTGTCCTTTAACGCTTCGGTGACGTTTTTAGGAACAATTTGAGATAAAAAACATGAGTATAAGCATAGGTTTGCTTGTTCTGATTGACTTCTCATCATTCTCTCATTCAATGGACCAATAATCTGAGACGTTGGATGGTTCTAGTGAATACGAGATGTTGGAATCTCATTTTCTTGAACATTAACATCTAGATAAGGTTGGTTCAAGTCAGAAAGCTGATGCAATAAGTTTGAAGTATGTGGATTAAAATTAGAAACTTGAGTTGGTGAGTTGACAAAGTAATCAAGATTATTTGTAACAACTACATCATCAGAAACCAATGAAGTTCCGGACTCAGATTGTACAATTTCAGGACCATCATTAGGAATAGGTTGTGAAACATTGGAATTTTCAGAAAGGGATGTTCTTGTGCTTGTTGAGAGTGAGATTGATCATGAGATTCAGAATGAAATACAAGATCTTTAACAAATGAGAAGAATGGGTAATATGGGCTTGAATCATCCATATCATCAGAATCAGAATCATCACTGAAAGATTCGAGATCTCCTCCTTGTTTCTTTTTCCCACCTGGAGAGTCAAACAAGTTAGAATTAAAAGACTTTGACAAAGAATCTAAATCAAACAACCAAGCTAGACCATTTGCAACTGATGGAAAAGAGTTTTCAAGAAATTTAACATTAAAAGTTTCAAGAATAACATTCGTCCTAGAGTTATAAACTCTAAAGGCTTTTGAAACCGATGAATATCCAATAAAAAATTCATCATCAGATTTTGCATCAAATTTTCCTAGCTGGTCACTTGAATTTAAAATCAAAACTGGACACCAAAAGATTTAAGAAAATCTTTATTAGGTTTCCTGCCAAACATCAACTCATAATGAGTTTTCTGTTTAACTTTCACAAGCAATGTATGATTCTGTACAAAGCATGCAGTGGATATGGCTTCATCCCAGAAAGTAATTAGAATCTTTGCACATGCTAACATATAACATGCGACCTCAATCAAAAAGTTCTATTTTTCCTTTTAGCAACTCCATTTGTTATGGAGTTCTAAGAGCACTGAACTGACGAGCAATTCCTTTTTTTGCACAAAACATGTCAATATTAGCATTCTTAAATTCAGTTCCATTATCACTTATGATAATTTTCACCTTTTGTTCTAATTGATTTTCTACTTTAATGATGAATTCTTTTAACAATTCAGCAGTTTCAGATTTAGCATGCAAAAAGAAAACCCATGAAAATCTCGTAAAGTCATCAATGATAACTAAACAATAATATTTCTTTCTAATACTATGCACATTTGTTGGTCCAAATAAATCCATGTGCAACATCTGGAGAGTCTTGGAATTTGAGTTTACCAGCTTGGGCTTATAAGACGCTCTATGTTGCTTTCCTTTTAAACATGTTGTGCAGTGATTTGTTGTATAGAACTTCTTTGTTGGAAGACCTACTATATGATTTCCTGCTACAAGCTTGTTCATGTTCTTGAAATTGGAATGCTCGAGACGTCTATGCCATAACTGGCTTTCGACATTTGACGCTTGAGCAATTAGAAATGTTGTTTCTGTAGATGGATCTACTTGAGACGTATCTAACTTGTATACATCTTGATCACGTACAGCTTTAACAACTACCCATTCTTTGGTTATCTGAAACCTAACTTCAAAATATAACAAAAAGAATCATCAAATAGAACAGAGTAAGATTTGTCACAAATTTGGGAAACACTTAAGAGATTAATGTTCAACTGTGAACAATAGTTGACTTTATCAAAGCTAGTAATCCCATTGGACACTGTTCCTTTATCAAAGCTACCACCTGGATCACCTTCGAATGCAACATGAGTACCATCTTTTAACTTAAAATCTTGAAGCAAGGCATGGTTGCCTGCCATATGCCGGCTACACCCACTATCAACATACCACGTGTTAATAGGTCTTCTTGGGCGTACATGAATTTCAAAGAGATTTAAGTTGAGTTATCAACCCAAGCCGATACGGTCTTGGGCTTGCCAAATTTATCAACAATGGTAAACTGTTTAAAATGAAGCTTATTCAAATCAGGCTTCTTTTGCAGTTTAAATTTACCAATTCTATTTCTGACAAATTTTTGATTATCTTTAATTTGCATAGTCCGTAAAGCATGGTAACATTTTTCAAGATAATCTTCAAGATAATTCAAACCATCAGAAGAAATATTTTTAGAAAAATTTTGATTGCCAAACTTTCCATTATTCATTCTCATAGATCGTGAACCGAATTTTCCTTGATTATAATGCTATGTTTTCACAGCATAAGAATAATTACAATCAGAATTAATCCTTTGAAAAGATCTCAAGCTTAAGGAAGATTGTTTTGTCAATCTTTGAAAACCAACTCTTAGATTCATTTGAAAATATGGATTTACATATCCATTCCTTGGCGAGTTCCTTCGGAAGTAGCAATTCTAAGTTTTGTGAGTTCTTTCATAAATGGTACAATACTTGTTGAAATAACAATCAGCTGTTGAATGGTTTTTCATATCACAAATGTGACAGTACCTATTAAAGAAACATTCATCAGTATTATGATTGTACACATCACATATTTCATAGTACCTTTGTTGAAATTTAAACAACTGTTGATTAACCTTAGATGTGGAAGCCACATTTGATCCTTGTTTTGATTTAGGAGTTACAAAGTTAATTTGTTGTTTTTGATTTGAGAGTTTGTTCTTTTGAAATTTGGGTTTTGACTTTTGTTCATTAACACCATTCCTAGACACCTTATATACAAATCTTTTGTTAACAGCGGAAGACTTTGAACCTGAACCTGTTTTCACATCAGAGTTAGATTTGTTCTTTGAATTTGATTTGATTTCTGGAATTGTGATCATATCAAAAGTACCCATAGACATAAACTTCATGGGTTTAAACTAATTAGATTGATTTGTTCTTTGATTTTGATTGTTTTGATTTTTATTCTGAGAGGATTTAGCTTTAGCATTTTTCCTTCTCCTTCTCTGGTTTCTTGATCTTGATGATCTCTGCTTGCTTTGTGATTTAACATCTTCAGTAGATGACTCTTTTGCATTTTTTTTATCTTTTTGTTCTTTCTGCCACTTGATGAAGTTTGGATTGTTTAATCCGTAAGAAAACGAATCTTCAGATGTTACTTCATCTTGTTTTGCTTTCTCTTTATTCTTTGGGTTTTGTTTGTCATTCTTTACAACGAATTCTTCAACAACATACTCTTTGGGAACAAAAATTTTCTTATTCTTTGGTCGTGGTTCGGAAGATTTAGCTTTCACTAGATGACCATTTTTAATCTTTTTAGAATCTTGTTCCTCAAATATCTCAACATTAGTTTTCTCTTCATAACTTTCAGGATTCTTTTTTTATTTTGAAAGGCTTTTAGCTTAGCTTTGTTTCAGGTGAGTGATCATGTGTGTTAAAGTTTTCTAGTAATGTGTTTGTGATAGATTCAGGCATGGGTTCATGTGTAAAACCTAGACCTGTTTTGTTTTATCTTTCCTGTCACTTACCTAGAATTGTTCTACAATTGTTTTAGAACTTTTAACGTTAGCTACATCCACCTGTGTTGCAGCAAGAGCTATTGTTTCTTCTTCTAAATTTTTAGTCATCTCCTCAAGTTGTTTTTTAACAATTTCAAGTTCTTTTAGAGCTTTATTCCATGAGGTTTGTAGTGATAGGATCTTTTCATCAGAGACTTTGTGATCGTTTTTCAGTTTGTTGTGCATTACTTCTTCTTGTTTAAGTTTGTAATAGATTTTAAATGAATATGTTCTGTAATGCTCAACTTGATCAAAACATGCTTTTGTGCACATTTTCTCTCTGACTTTAATAGGAATTTCAGGATAACTTGAAGAAGAAGTCTCAGAGTCAGATAACGGATGCTCAACCTTTGGTTGTTCAGACTGAGCCATGAGTGCAATTTCTTCTGAATCTTCTTTTGGGTTAGATTGTCACTCCAATCATAATCTTTAGCATCATTTTAGAATCACCATCTGCCTTAGGATCATTTTCTTCAGACCAGTCTTTATTTTGAACTTCAGCAACACGAGCTAAACTAGATGTTAGATCCGCTGTGAATTGTTCAGCATAAGCATTCCAGGCATAGCCATCTTTGATGCTAACAACAAGAGCTTTCTTTGGCTCTTCAGATGATTTTGATTCATCTTTAAGTTCTGGCATGGGAAGAATTTGATAGGGCTTTTGAAAGGTTTTCAGAGACTACTGTTGGTATCTTTGACTGCTAGAACCTACTTGACCATTTCCACCTTGATTTCTAGGAGCTTTACATTCCCTTGAGAAATGACCATAACTGTTGCAATTGAAACATCTTGACTTTGGTTTGTCAAATCCAATAGTTTTGTTCGTACTAGGTTTGTAATTCCTGTTAACATATGAGTGTTTCTGTGTTCTGTAAGCAATCATTACAATCTACCAATTCATGTCCATCGCTTCCACATCATCAGGATCCAAATCAAACAAATCCTGTAAAACAAGATCTAACTGGGTTAGATGACTACCTTGGTAGCATGAAAACTTTCCATGAAAGCAGTAAAAGCAGATTTTGACTCTTCATCCTGTAACAGTATATTAATAACATCTTTAACTTTGCTAGTTTAACAGAATTAGAAGATGAAGTCTCAGTTTGAGATTTAGGAGTTTGAGTTTTAGGAGGAGACTGAGGTTGAGGTTGAGTTGTATAAACAAGAGCACTTGTGTAAGAAGAATCTGTAAAGAAACCAGCTCCAACGAACAAATCACCCTCGTCTTCTGGAGAATTTTCATCTTTTTCCAGAAAACCATTCTCCACTGTGTTAGCTAGAGAAGCAATGTACTTATATTGAGACATTGATGCAGTTCTATCATTGTTTCTGGAGCTCTCATCAATTTCAACTGATTCAATTTGGGCAATCTAAAGATCCAGATCCATCAGAAACTTTTCTGTATGCTTCAACAGAGTGACTGTCTGTTTCCATGAAGATGGAAGAGCATTTGGAAGTCTGTAATTTAGATTTTTTAGATCATTTATTATACCAGCAGTTGACATTTTAGTAGTTAATTGCACGAATCTGTTCATCATTTGATTGATTGTTTCACCAGAAAGATGCTCAAATAACTCCAATTGTCTCTTGCGTTTTTGCTTTTGAGATCTTATATCTCTTTACCACTTC
Organism: Flaveria sonorensis; assembly: GCA_025506505.1. Taxonomy (NCBI): domain Eukaryota; kingdom Viridiplantae; phylum Streptophyta; class Magnoliopsida; order Asterales; family Asteraceae; genus Flaveria; species Flaveria sonorensis. The sequence continues at coordinate 30,737,189 of CM046434.1, forward strand.
CATAGATAATCTTCAAAGCTCTATACATGGTGTAACTAGTTTGATAACCTTCAAGTCTAGTCAAGACTTCCAATGGTAACCCCTTGCACATCAATAAATAAGCTTTGATGTCATTCTTGACCTTCCTTAAGTCATCACCTTATGGACCATCCTCAGGATAAGGTTCTAGTGAATCTTTTATAAATAAATCCTCTGTCAGGACCATCGGATGTATTGGGATATGTCATCCTTTCTCTATTGACTTCCACAAATCAGTGTCAATGGAGTTTAGATGATGCTTCAATCTAAGAGACCAATTTTTGAAATCAGCTCTATTTTGAGCTTGCGAACCCTGTTCTCAGAATCTTCAAACTAAACCATTTTGTATTTTTGAATTAATGAAAATGACTTGTTTTTGTTGTTTTTAAAATTTTAAAAAGAAACTATGAATGATAATATTTTTGGATTTTAGTTTTTGAAAAATTTCTAAGTATTTAGTGATAAGTCTGAATATTGAAATGCCTGAAACTTCTAAAATGCCTGACTTTGAACAAGAAACGTCTAAGGGAATGCCTTAGATGAATTCTAAAACGCCTGACTGATGATGCGTCTGAACAGTTCTCAAATGCCCAGAAAGTGTAGAAACGCCTAAGGTAAAAGCGCCCAAACAGTTCTCAAACGTCTAGAATTGCTAAGTTTCAACAAAGTCTCAATGCGACCAAACAGTCACAATACGTCCCAATAGTTGAAAAACGCCTGTTCTGAAAACGCCTTAACAGTGCTAAAGAGCCTAAACAGTTGCAAGGCGTCTGAACACTTAGCAAATTTCAGCAGTTTTACACAACTCAAGCTCCTAATTCAGCATCTTCAACAAACTCAGATCTTATGAAATTCTTCAAAACTTGTTCAATTGATCTAAAAAATTCGATCGATTAACATTCTTCAATCAACATTTTGATCAAACAACAACAACAATTATGTTTTCTGATTGAATTACAGTCCGAAAATGAATAACAACTTTTCATACACAAATCTGATCAATACTCAGATCTAAATGGATTAAACACCAAATTGTGATTCAATTCATGTTTCTATGGATGAAACACAACTGAAAACAACAATTAATCGATCAAATTGCAATCAACATAGATTTCAAGTGATTCAAAGAGCTCTATAATGCCGATAAGCTCTGATCACTGAACCGAAAGCTTTGATACCATTTGATAGGTTCAAATGGATCGATCTGTGATGATATCATAATGCAATGATCAATTCAACACTAAGTAAACAAACACAAGCAATTACTTCAAAAATTCATAGATTTCATTGATAGAAAATGCTTAGGATACAAAGTGTAAGAGTGAGTTATAGTTGTTCAATATGTTCTAACTGTTTCGTTGTCTTGGTGGTACCCTACACGATACATAAACTATCCTATTTATACTATCAAAGAAAAACAAGGAACATATATTTACAAATAAGTCCTTATACTATGAAAAAATGCAAAAGACAAATGTTAATCTTTTAAGAGCTCTAACACCAGCTCTCTGGAAGTGTATGCAACATCTTCTTTTTGATCTCCATAGATTCGTATTTGAGACCATAAACAATCATCTCATTTACTAACTGAACAAATCTGTGAAGCCGTTGAGGTATTGACTCCTTGTAGACGATGGAAGGTTTCATACTAGGTCCTCAATTTTTCCTTCTTCATTTCCTTTATTTCCTCACTTCCTTCACATGGTATGAAGCACCTTCCACAGCTCATGTGTTTTTTTGAAATTTTCAACTCGTGTTAGGATTTCAAATGGCAGAGTCATTGCCAGAATGTTGTATGCTTTCATGTCTATTTTGACCTTTTTGAGGTTATCACTAGCTATACTTTTTAAGTTGATTGGTTTCTATATGTTATAGTCTGGACCAAGAGTTAGAGGTATGTATGGTCCTTCGGTTATGGATGTCCATATATTACTAGTCTTGGAAAATAATCCAGTTTTCAAACATAATTTTCCATTGTTTGAAGTCTGCTTTATTCTTTAGCCTCGGTGGTTTGAGACCACTGTTTGATCCTAAAATTTCATCAGACATGGTTGTTGAATTTTTACTTAACGGTTTATGTGACATCCGGTAATTTTCCATTACCAAACTCCGTTAGTTCCGTTAAGTCTTGCATACACGTGTCGTGCACACACACTAGTTGTCGTTGAACGTTGGTGACTTAATAATAATCAGTAATGTTAAATTGATGATAATTAAGTTAATAATGTGATTATTAATTTATGTTTATGTGATTTAAATGTTAACTGTAACTTTATCGCGTAAAGTGGAAACGTGTGTATCATTTCGTGAATCTTGTGATTTGTGAGGTAATTTATAAAATTAGTATGGTTGACTAATAATGTTTACATTATTAAGTTAAAAACTCTCTTAAAAAGTATTTAAAAGATTAATTTGATTAAAAATACAAATCACAAGGTGTAAAGTGTAATTGTGAAAGAAATCAAGTTACAAAATGTAATTCCCAACCCTAAAACCTCCCCATCGGTCGCGACCAACTCTCTTCCCCCTCTCCCTTGCGAAAACCGATTGAGATCAAGCACAAATCTGCGATTTTGGACCGATTGCAAGGCATACATCGCATTAGAAGCATCCAATCTCGTTCCTTTTCGCGATTTAGAAGGTAATTTCATGTTTCTTCATGTGTTTTGTTTTAGCCGAGAGTTTGTGTGCGATTTGGATGAATTGGTGGTCAATTGATGCTTGTTTGTTGACGTTGATGTGTTTGTTAGATAGAATGCATGCTAATTCACGTCAAGTATGCAATAAAGTTTGGATTTTGGTTGTTTGTTCATATGATTATCTTTAGCCGAAAGTTTGATGCAATTTTGATCAAACTAGATGTTGAATGTTGGTTGTTTGATGATGTAATGGTGCTAGTTAGGTTGTATACATGTTAGTTAACGTCGATTTTGTAAGAAAGATGGGATTTTGATTCATTGTTCATAGGTTACTAAGAATAGTAACTTTATTTTGTATGATGCTTGATGATATGATGATCTAGGTAGTACTTATGGGTAATGAATTTCCATGTGTGATTAGTTTGGATGTAAATCATGTATGATATGCTATTGTGTTTGGTATTAATGAATTATCACCTATAATGTCACCACAGGTCAAACGGGTCAACTGGGTCAAATGTGTCTTGTCTTTCTAAAACCTTGAGTTCTTTGGTTTGTAGAGCACTTAGGGTTTCATATTGATTCTGTGTACACGTACTTATGTATTCATGTGTTCTAGGTGACCTTTGAAGGTTGTCTTTCCCCTCTTTCTTTCAAGTTAAGCTCTAAGTTAATTCTTGCGCGTATCAGGTTAGTACTTGCCCTACTCTTTTTACATAATCTCTTTTGGGGGAGATAGCATACTGTTGATCACAAACGCTTTGAAATATGAGTGTGTATAATATTAATATAGTGTTGTTTACCATGGAAAGTCCTCACACTTTCGGATTGTTAATATTGACTAGCGGGAAGTTTTGGGTAGTACTACTGGGTTTGACGAGCCCCACCTGTGCGACTCGAGGTCAAACGGGTGCAATTTTGTCCTAACATATATTCGTCACGACCTGGTAAGTCGTGACGGGAGGCACAAACTATCACAGTCAGCTTCAATCATGAAATCACTATGTTTAATATTTTCATGTTAAGAGACTAGCTATCTATTGCAATACACTACTTATGCTCTGGAAACTGTTGATTGGTTTATATTTTAACGCAAACTCTTGAACTCACCAACCATTGTGTTGACATTTTAGTATGCTATTCTCAGGTTAAGGTTGCTATTGCCTAGGAGCACGTTACACGGGTCAGCTCCATGGTGTTTGGCAGCATGTTATGAAACATTGTTTTGGGTTAAGAATGTTTTAACATCGTGTTTTGGTTTTGCTTAATACTTGGGCGCGTATGTTTGCGCATTTTCAAATCATGTTTCATCGTTTTGGGTTTACTAGTTTATTTAATGCTTCCGTATGGTTTTAATGTTTGAACTTTGGTTGGTTTTATTTTAAAAGTGGCATATAGTGTCGCTCTGAGTAACTATTGACTGTGATCCTGGTTTGTTCACACGCCTCGAGGTAAAACTCCGCTCGTGGATTTTGAGGGTGTGACAGATTGGTATCAGAGCCATTGGTTATAGGGAACTAGGTTGCATACACACACTAGACTATAACCGCACAGTTGTTAGTTACTTATTGCTTACTCTCCTTACTGTATACTCATTGGCATACGCAACACGTACTTCGCAGCATGGCATCGTCGTCTAGAAATTTAGGCAAGAGACCTGCACGATCTGAGTCACCTCCTACGTCTCCCGTACCTGATAGGGGATTTACCTGGCCCCGACATCCTTATCCTCCTATCGAGATAGACTGGGATCAGCTTTTCATACCTCATGAACTCGATCCTCCGCGGAACTGGGATTTCTACCCCACCTACATAAACCGTATGGCTTATATAGAGCGCGTACCACCAGTAGCTCCTACACGACCTAGGACTAGGTCATCAACCACCTCTGCATTGTGTACTCTTCCTACCTTGAGCATCCCTCTCGAGCAGGCGTTTGCAGTTTGCTAGCCACACTAGACACGGAGCGACAACGGATTAGAGGAATCACTGATGAGAACTCTGCATTACGATCTGAGATGCGTTAGTTGCGTTTCCAGGTGGAGACGCTTCAGGAGCGACTCTCGATGGCCATCGGTGGACATCATACTCTGGCAGGCAACGTTGAAGCACTTAGTGGGTGCATGGACACACAAGATCACCGTAACATAGTGATCGATGATAGGTTTGCTAATTTAGAGGCACAGCTAGCAGCACTTCAGGTTTTTGAAGCCCCTGCACCTTTGGTGGATCCTGATGAGGAAGACCCGGAAGAGGAACCCGAGGAAGCCCCCGAAGAAGAACCAGCAGAGATGGATGAGGACAGTGACGGATCTGACGTACTGGACTGATTCTACTTTTAAATGACTTAGACTATGTAGTGTTTCTTTTCTTTGAAACCTATGTGGAAGGGTTGTTCCCACCCAACTGACAAACTTAAATTTGACATTGATTGAATATTTTGTGACTCAATTGCAATTTATTTATCTTTGGTTATTATTTCTGTTATAAATGTTGTGGTTGTGGTGAATGCATTATTTCTTATTGTTTACTATACCTTGATGAGATAAATGTGTTGGATGTTACTTATTATTGTAATTGTGAATTGTAAAGTGAAATATGGATGCACGAGGAAGAGGACGTGGGCGTGGTCGTGGACGTGGCGCCGGAGGCCGTGGTGCCGGAGCCATAAACATGACGCCTGCGGAATTGGCGGCATTTATTAACGAACATGTTCAGGTGGCAGTGGCTGCTGCCCACCGGGACAACCAGCAAGTAAATGATAACAAGAGGTTAAACTAATTATTCTAGTTAATTGCCTAGGATATCTGACTAATGTTTGGGATTGTCAAAACAGGACCACCACCATGTACCTACAGGTCCTTCATCGACTGTAAACCCCATACCTACAGCGGGACAGAAGGAGCTGTAGGGCTTGTAAGGTGGTTTGAGAAGACAGAGTCTGTCTTCGCAAAATGCAACTGCCCGCCTGCTGATCAGGTGAAGTATGCCACCGGGACATTGGAAGGCGCAGCACTTTCCTGGTGGAATGCCCAGGTGCAAATACTGGGTCAAGCCATGGCCAATGAACTACCTTGGGATGAGTTTAAGGGGATTATGATCGAAGAATACTGCCCCCGAAATGAAGGGCAGAAAATGGAGATTGAGTTCTGGCAACTCAAAATGCAAGGCTCAGAATTTGAAGCCTACATGACCCGTACTCATGAGTTAGCTACTTTATGCCCAGGGATGGTGAATGAAATGCGCAAGAGAGTTGAGCATTATATATGGGATTGGTGCCCGAAATTCAAAGTATGGTAACTGCCTCTAACCCCACTACTATACACAACAGCTATCCGAACAGCCCACAGGCTGACTGATCAAGCAGTCGAGCAAGGTCGATTACCTAAGCGGGGCGCGGTGGCAAGCGTGCCCAACCATAAACGCAAGTGGGATGGTTCAAGCAACAAGGGATCGTCATCCAGTAGCCAATCTCAACCTCAGCAACAGCAGCAAAGTCAGCAACAGCAACGGAAGTTTTATAACAATCGAAGCTTCAACCAGGTGACTCCCTCAAATCAAGACCCGGTGGGTATGGCGGGAGACAGCCGAAGTGCAACCGGTGTAACTACCACCATGTGGGTCGATATGATAACTTCAAGTGCCAACGTTGTGGGAAGATTGGTCACGCAGCCAAAGACTGTCGGGGTGAACTGATGAAGAAGCCTCAACAATCACAAGAAACTCCGAAAGGTTGTTTTGGGTGCGGAAAAGAAGGCCATTACAAACGCAACTGTCCCCAACTTAAGAGGAATGGTAATGGCAACAACAACAATGGAAACAATAGCAACAATAACAATGGCAACAACAATAACACACAATGGTAATGGTAACAACAATGGAGGCAATAACAACAATGGAGCCAAAGGAAGAGCCTTCGTCATTGTCTCAGGTGAGGCTCTAAACGACCCTACAACTGTAACTGGTAAATTTTCGGTTAATGGTCGTTTTGCTACCGTATTATTCGATACCGGAGCTGATAGAAGTTTCGTGTCCACTAGCATCTGTAGTCTTTTAAGTGATATTCCCTCAGCCTTAGAATCTAAATACACCGTGGAGTTAGCTAACGGCACAAAGATTCACGTAACGCATATTCTTAGAGACTGCAAGATAGAGCTTGCTGGTCATACATTCACCATAGATCTCATGCTTGTTACATTAGGAAGCTTTGATGTGGTAGTAGGCATGGATTGGCTTTCCGATAAACAAGCAAAAGTCATATGCCACGAGAAGATCATACGGATTCCCATCGGTGAAGAAGTCCTTACGGTCAGAGGTGATAGGAGTGGTGTGGTGATAGGCATCATCTCGTTTATGAGGCACAGAAGTTGTTAAGAAAGGGTCGACTGGCCATGTTAGCGCTCGTCACAGATAAACAGACTGAGGAAAAGAAGATAGAGGATATCCCCGTAGTTTGCGAGTTTCCCGAGGTGTTTCCGGAAGACCTGCCTGGATTACCGCCTCATCGACAAGTTGAATTCCAGATTGAGTTGACTCCAGGAGCCGCTCCAATTGCGAGAGCACCGTACCGGTTATCTCCGAACGAACTGCAGGAATTATCTGCCCAACTACAAGAGTTGTTGGATAAAGGGTTCATCCGACCGAGTTCGTCGCCCTGGGGAGCGCCAGTTCTATTTGTGAAGAAGAAGGATGGTACATTTCGAATGTGCATTGACTATAGGGAACTGAACAAGGTTACTATCAAGAATAGATATCCCTTACCTCGTATCGATGATTTGTTTGATCAACTGCAAGGATCAAGCTATTACTCTAAGATTGATCTGAGGTTTGGGTATCATCAGCTGAGAGTTCGAGAAGAGGACATCTCGAAGACTGCTTTCTGTACATGATATGGTCACTATGAATTTTTGGTCATGTCATTTTGGGTTGACGAATGCACCAGCAGTATTATGGACCTCATGAATCGCGTGTGCAAACCCTATCTTGATCAGTTTGTTATCGTCTTTATTGATGACATACTGATATACTCAAGGTCCGAGGAAGAACATGAGAAGCACTTACGCTTAATCTTGGAATTACTTAGAAAAGAACAACTGTATGCAAAGATTTCTAAGTGTGATTTCTGGATACGTGAGGTACAATTCTTGGGTCATATTGTCAACAAGAAGGGAATACATGTTGATCCTGCAAAGATTGAAGCGATAAAGAATTGGTCTGTTCCTAAGACACCGAGTGAGATACGACAATTCCTTGGATTAGCGGGATATTATCGATGATTCATTGAAGGATTCTCTAAGATTGCACAACCACTCACAGCCTTGACTCATAAGGGAAAGACGTATAAATGGGGTGAGAGTCAGGAATTTGCTTTCCAGTTGCTGAAACAGAAACTGTGTAGCGCACCAATATTAGCATTACCGGATGGTAGTGATGACTTCGTAGTCTACTGTGATGCGTCTATTCAAGGACTTGGATGCGTCTTGATGCAGTAGGGTAAGGTGATAGCTTACGCCTCTAGACAATTGAAGATTCATGAGAAGAACTATACCACCCATGACTTGTAACTGGGTGCGGTAGTTTTTGCCTTAAAGATCTGGAGAAATTACTTGTACGGTACCAAATACACTATTTACACTGATCACAAGAGTCTTCAGCACATCTTTGAGCAAAAGGTGTTGAACATGAGGCAAAGACGCTGGGTGGAATTGTTAAAACGACTACGATTGTGCTATTAAGTACCACCCGGGGAAAGCAATGTAGTTGCCAACGTGCTGAGTAGGAAAGAAACTGCTAAGCCTCGACGTGTGCGAGCTTTGCAACTTACTATCAGCACACAGTTACCTGAACAAATTCGAGAGGCTCAGACAGAAGCTCTGAAAGCAAAAAACATTGGGTCTGAATCGTTAAGGGGAATGGAAAAACAATTGGAAGTAAAAGCGGATGTAATTCGTTACTTCATAGATAGACTTTGGGTACCTCTACATGGAAATCTGAGAGATTTGGTCATGAGTGAGGCACACAAGTCTAAGTACTCTATACATCCTGGATCTGACAAGATGTACCACGATTTGAAGGCGCACTATTGGTGGCCTAATATGAAAGCGGATGTAGCTACTTATGTGAGCAAGTGTCTGACCTGCTCAAAGGTAAAAGTGGAGTACCAAAAGCCATCTGGACTACTATAACAACCCGAGATCCTACGTGGAAGTGGGATCAGATATAAATGGATTTTATTACTAAGTTACCTCGTACTTCTACGGGATGTGACACAATATGGGTTATCGTGGACCGATTAACAAAGTCTTCTCATTTCCTAGCGATAAAGGAAACAGACAAGATGGAAAAATTAACTCGACTCTATTTGAAGGAGATCGTTTCGAGGCATGGAGTACCGATCTCAATTATTTTTGACCGCGATTCTCGTTTCACATCGCACTTCTGGCAATCACTGCATAAATCTTTAGGTACGCGATTGGATATGAGTACTGCTTATCATCCACAGACTGATAGTCAAAGCGAGCGTACTATACAGACTTTGGAGGACATGTTACGTGCTTGTGTGATTGACTTTGAGAATAACTGGAAGTTCACCTACCATTGTTGGAATTTTCTTACAACAACAGCTATCACACTAGCATAAAGGTGGCACCTTTTGAAGCTTTGTATGGGAGAAAGTGTAGATCACCAGTTTGCTGGGCTGAAATTGGTGATAGTTAATTAACGGGTCCTGAGTTAGTACACGAGACAACTGAGAAGATTGTCCAGATAAGAAACCGCATGGCCACAACGCGAGACAGGCAGAAACGCTATGCTGACAAGCGATGGAAACCTCTAGAATTTCAAGTTGGTGACAAAGTCTTATTGAAAGTCTCACCATGAAAAGGCGTGATTCGGTTTGGTAAGCAAGGAAAGCTAAATCCGAGATATGTTGGACCATTTGAGATCTTGGAAAGAATAGGTCCAGTAGCTTATCGACTAGCCTTACCTGATTCATTGAGTGGAATCCATGATGTATTCCATGTTTCAAATCTAAAGAAATGTTTAACGGAAACTATGGTTGTACCGCTGGAAGAAGTTCAAGTAGACGAACAGTTACGCTTCATTAAGGAACCTGTCGAAGTGATGGGTCGTGACGTGAAAACGCTTAAGCAAAGCAAGATACCCATCGTCAAAGTTCGTTGGAACTCGAGACATGGACCAGAATTCACGTTGGAACGTGAAGACCAATGAAGCTCAAGTATCCTCAGCTATTAGAAAAGACGATGCCAGCCGGCGAAGGTACTGATTAAATTTCGGGACGAAATTTCTTTCAACATGGGATGATGTGACAACTCATCCAAAACTCACTCGATTTCGATTTTCTTGTGCCAATGCAGTAGACCAGTGATGGAACACTCATCATGTAACGCAATTTTTGGGACGAAAATTCTTTCAACATGGAGATAATGTGACATCCGGTAATTTTCCGTTACCAAACTCCGTTAGTTCCGTTAGTCTTGCATACACGTGTCATGCACACACACTAGTTGTCGTTGAACGTTGGTGACTCAATAATAATCAGTAATGTTAAATTGATGATAATTAAGTTAATAATGTGATTATTAAGTTATGTTTATGTGATTTAAATGTTAACTGTAACTTTATCGCGTAAAGTGGAAACGTGTGTATCATTTCGTGAATCTTGTGATTTGTGAGATAATTTATAAAATTAGTATGGTTGACTAATAATGTTTACATTATTAAGTTAAAAACTCTCTTAAAAAGTATTTAAAAGATTAATTTGATTAAAAATACAAATTACAAGGTGTAAAGTGTAATTGTGAAAGAAATCAAGTTACAAAATGTAATTCCCAACCCTAAAACCTCCCCATCGGCCGCGACCAACTCTCTTCCCCCCTCTCCCTTGTGAAAACCGATTGAGATCAAGCACAAATCTGTGATTTTGGACCGATTGCAAGGCATACATCACATTAGAAGCATCCAATCTCGTTCCTTTTCGCGATTTAGAAGGTAATTTCATGTTTCTTCATGTGTTTTGTTCTAGCCGAGAGTTTGTGTGCGATTTGGATGAATTGGTGGTCAATTGAGGCTTGTTTGTTGACTTTGATGTGTTTGTTAGATAGAATGCATGCTAATTCACGTCAGTATGCAATAAAGTTTGGATTTTGGTTGTTTGTTCATATTATTATCTTTAGCCAAACGTTTGATGCAACTTTGATCAAACTAGATGTTGAATATTGGTTGTTTGATGATGTAATGGTGCTAGTTAGGTTGTATACATGTTAGTTAACATCGATTTTGTAAGAAAGATGGGATTTTGATTCATTGTCATAGGTTACTAAGAATAGTAACTTTATTTTGTATGATGCTTGATGATATGATGATCTAGGTAGTACTTTATGGGTAATGAATTTCCATGTGTGATTAGTTTGGATGTAAATCATGTATGATATGCTGTTGTGTTTGGTATTAATGAATTATCACCTATAATGTCACCAACGGGTCAAACGGGTCAACTGGGTCAAATGTGTCTTGTCTTTTGAAAACCTTGAGTTCTTTGGTTTGTAGAGCACTTAGGGTTTCATATTGATTCTGTGTACACGTACTTATGTACTCATGTGTTCTAGGTGACCTTTGAAGGTTGTCTTTCCCCTCTTTCTTTCAAGTTAAGCTCTAAGTTAATTCTTGCGCGTATTAGGTGAGTTCTTGCCCCACTCTTTTTACATAATCTCTTTTGGGGGAGATAGCATACTGTTGATCACAAACTCTTTGAAATATGAGTGTGTATAATATTAATATAGTGTTGTTTACCATGGAAAGTCCTCACACTTTCGGATTGTTAATATTGACTAGCGGGAAATTTTGGGTAGTACTACTAGGTTGACAAGCCCACCTGTGCGACTTGAGGTCAAACGGGTGCAATTTGTCCTAACATATATTCGTCACGACCTGGTAAGTCATGACGGGAGGCACAAACTATCACAGTCAGCTTCAATCGCGAAATCACTATGTTTAATATTTTCATGTTAATAGACTAGCTATCTATTGCAATACACTACTTATGCTCTGAAAACTGTTGATTGGTTTATATTTTAACGCAAACTCTTGAACTCACCAACCATTGTGTTGACATTTTAGTATGCTATTCTCAGGTTAAGGTTGCTATTGCCTAGGAGCACGTTACACTGGTCAGCACCATGGTGTTTGGCATCATGTTATGAAACATTGTTTTGGGTTAAGAATGTTTAAACATCGTGTTTTGGTTTTGCTTAATACTTGGGCGCGTATGTTTGCGCATTTTCAAATCATGTTTCATCATTTTGGGTTTACTAGTTTATTTAACGCTTCCGCATGGTTTTAAAGTTTGAACTTTGGTTGGTTTTATTTTAAAAGTGGCATATAGTGTCGTTCTGAGTAACTATTGACTGTGATCCTGGTTTGTTCACATGCCTCGCGGTAAAACTCCGCTCGTGGATTTTGAGGGTGTGACAGTTTAAGTCAAATATGATTGTCAATTTAGCTCGGTGCCAAATTTGTTTTATCCTAAGGTCACTAGGATTTCTTTGTATTGATTTTTCTCACTTTTAATTTTATCGAATAAAGAAAATTAATTAATTCAATTTTAAATCAATTAATGTCCAAGGCGATGTCACTATCAAATCTCGGTGAAATACAAGGATTATTTCGTTTAAGGAATGTCAACTTTTAATGATGTCAGTCAAGAAAAGTCAAAAACCCTAAAAAGAAGGAAAATGTTTTAAAAGTTAACTTTTTGGATGAAAAACTAACTTTTTCAGAAATTTCAAAAGAAGAATATGTTCCTTCTTTGTTTTGATGTTGAAACTAACAAAATCACAGTAGATTTTAAAGGTTATGTATGAATGAAAACTAGGGTTTATCCTAGGGTTTGTTTGCGGCTAAACTGTTCTTCACAAAAATCAACAATCGGTTTGTTGATTGAAGAAAAAAACCTGATTTGAGTATAAAAATACTTGAATATGATGATTTTAAACACTTAAAAATATTTAAATGTTAAAAACAATGTTTGTTTGAAAAAAACTTGATAAAACAGTAATAGGAAATTGTTCTATCAAAAGCCCTTGAATCGAAGAAGTTGTTGAGGTTTTGTGATGAAGAACACGTTTGAAAACAGTCTATGAATGCTCTTTAGAGCTTCAAAAACACAAAAGCTTCTACACAATGCACAAAAACAGATTAATGAATCATATTTTAAGCATTTGTTGGATGTTATGAAGCTAATGAACCCCATATATCATTGTATTGATTGAGAGGATCAGAAATCAGTGAATAATTTGAGCCAAAGCTCTGATACCACCTGAGGGAATTCAAGTATTCTAAGGTTTAAACAAGTTAGAACACCAAGAAAAAACAATGAATTCCCCTAAGGATTGATTTTAATCACTCAAATATAACAAAAGATTGTTATATAATAAATACTCATTAATCATAGTGCAGAAACCATGATTAATGATATGATATCTATGTGTTTGTATGATTGTGTGTTTGCAATTGATTGAATGATTGAATGATAATAATAACTTCTTGTTTGTATTGATTGTTTAAAAGCTTACAAAGGATTAGGGTATTATGCTATTTATAGCCTATACACGATAGCTATATACAATTACAAAATACCCTTATGTAAATGAAAATTACATAAAATCATAAGTCTATGTCGTCTGCTATGGATGATAGACTGTCCGCTGTGGATGCTAAGTCATCTGCTGTGGATGTTGAATTAGTTATTCGCTATGTCATGGATATTGTCTGCTATGAACACTTGTGTTTGCATGATAGTGTCCGTTGTGGAGTGTTCATCCGCTATGGATGAACATCCGCTATGGACTGTTCATCAGCTATGGACCTTTGTGCATCCGCTGTATGTGTGTTCGTCATCCGCTATAGACACTTGCACCTTTTTCCTCATCCGCTACAAAGACTTCTTCATCCACTGTGGATAGTTCTTCATCAGCTGTCGACACTTGTCAAAAATTTCTTTTATCTACAAACCTGAAAAGAAATTTAAACAATAATAACTATCTATTATGAATGTTGTAAGGTTTATACTTAAAGGCTGATGCAACCAAAGAATCTAAAGAGCTCTTAGCATGCATGCATGAAGTACAGAGTAAAGTTACTTCAGAAGTTTTACACCACTCAAGGAAAATAAGCTAAGTGTAAAATCTTCCAAAGACAAATGATAAAATCTTCCAAAGCCAATGATGAAGTCTTTCGAGGCTTCAGAGACAAAGTCTTCCAAAGCCAAAGACTGATTTCTTTCGAAGACAGAGAAGACATGCTTTCTTTGATCACCTTTTGACTAAAGCTGAAAAACTTTCCGCTGCCACTCTGAAGACTCACCAACTTATATGAGTTGGTGAAAAGGTCCATGCTTTTGTCAACTGTCGATTATGGTATTGGTCTGTAACTTTTTACTTTTGTACCTTTTATCCTTTTTGTAATATATTAGGATGTAAGCTACAGCATGTCATAGTCACAAGTCAAAAGGCAACCTGCCTTTTGACTCTACATTGATCTTGTTGTCTAGATTAGTGTTTCCAGCTGGCCTTCAAAGTATGGTCGGCTGTAGGATATAGTATAAAGTGTCTTAAGTACTTGTATCTTTTATGTATGCTTTGTAACACTTGTAAGAATTTGAGAGCAATATACATCATTCTTGAAAACCATATTTGAGTATTCTTGTTCTTGTTCTTTTAATTGTGTTCTTTGTATCATCTAACCGGTTCCCTATTTGATCTGTTAAGTGTTGCACATCTCTCCATCCTTGTGAAACTGTTGCATTGACCACCTTTTACCGGTCCTACAATTGGTATCAGAGCCTTCCAGGCTCTTGATTGTAAGATCTCACCATATTTGACCACTTCAGTTTCAGAGAACACTTAACAACTCAAATGGCAGCTCTTGCTAAAGCTGATATGGAAACTGGTACTATGACAGTCTCTACTGATCACTCCTGATGACTTTGATACTTGGTGCCAACGTATGGAAGGGTTCATCAAATCTCAAGATAGCAGGATGTGGAGATATGTTATTGAAGGACCATACACTCTGTTTACCTCTTCAGCCACTGTTAGAGGTGGCTTAATGCCAAAGGAAATGGCTGACTATCCTGATGAAGACTAGAAGAGAATAGATATAGATCAGAAGGCCATGACTGCTCTTTAAACTACTCTTCCTAACTCAATATACAGAGGCTTCAAGAAGTGCAAAACTGCGAAGCAGCTCTGGGATGCATAGAGGCTGATGTATGATGGGTCTGATGAAGCCAAAGAGAACAAGAAGGATATCTTGAAGCAGCATTTTGAAAATTTCACCTACAAGATGGTGAAACCATAACTCGACAATACTTTAGGTATGTTAAGTTTATGGATACTCTGACTGATATGACCATTAAGAGACTTGAGAACCTTTCTACTCTTACTCTCACAGAGTTGTATGGTATCCTTAGTGGGTACCAGATGGAGATCAACTTGCGAAATCCATCCAGCAGCTCTTCCAACAACTAATAGAGTTCAGCCCTTCATGTGGTTGAAAGGGAAAGCATAGAACCACAGCATCATCTCATATACTTCCCTGAAAAATCACAAAAGGGTCCTTTCATCACCTTCCTGAGATACCAGGGAGAGCTACATCCAAGGAAGCCCATTCCAAGAGACAAGCTCTGCACAAGCCTTTGTGTCTACTGATGAAAGTTGTGGCAACTTTCTCATCACTCTTGAATACCTGGACTGTATCCATCCAAATGATCTAGAGTACATGGAGACAGTCCAGCAGATAGCTCTTCTCACTCACAGGGCAAAGAAGTTCTACAAGAGGACTGGAAGGAAGTTTCCCAGCAGTGTAGCTAGTGGAAAGTTTGGGCTGGACAAAGCAAAGTGAAGTGTTACAATTCTAACTAGATGGGCCACTTTACTAGAGACTGCAAGGCACCAAGGACAAATGGTGGCCAAGCACAAACCAGACCAAACTACACTGATATAGCTCCAAGAACTGAGAAGCCAAGCCAACCCAAACAACATGCTACTATTGCTGTTGAAGAAGGAGGCTTTGACTGGAGCTTTTAAGTAGGGGATGCTTCTCTAAACAGAGCACTAATGGCTGATCATGAAGAAGCTAATGTATAGGAACATCTCTGTACCCCTAATGTATTGCAAAAGTTAGCATGTATAGGTCCTATAATTTGGAACTGAGATATGATCTTGAGTCCTTGAACATCTTAAAAGATGATTTTAAAGAGCTAAAAATGATTATAAACTTAAAATAGAAGATTTAGAGAAAACCATTTCAACTCTTAAGCATGTACACACAAATTACAGGACTCAGATCAAGGATCTCATTACCAAATTAACTGAATGCCAAGCTGAGCTGTGATCAATAAAGCTAAGATAGAAAAATGTGTTCTTGAAGAGGAAACCTTCAAGAACATAATATCTTCATCCATGCATGCAAAGATTTTTTTATCAGAACAGGCAAGGATCGGGTTCAAGTGAGATAGCTCCTCCATACACATTGTTATCTATAAGATCTCCAAGGTGTGGATCTTGTTAAGATGAGTTTCCCTCCATAGATCCCATTCATGAAGAGGATGAAGATGAAGAGGAGGTAGTGAAGGATGAACCTGAGGTGAGTGACAAGGGTTATCCTGAAAAAGGACACTATACTCCTGAGTGAAGAAAGAATCCAAGATGACAAAATCTGCAAGAAAGAACTTGATCAGGGTAGCCAAGAGAAAATTGAAGAAAGCCCAAGAGATCAAGGCCACCTCCAACTCTAAGCAAAAGTAAGTTTTCATCTCTGCTGGATTTGAACTGGTAATGACTGAGGACACACCATGGACTCTAGTACTAGGAGTTCTAGTTCATGTCTAAGTCATCCTGATTCAAAGAAGAAGACTGATAGAATGTGTACCACTGCTGCACAGCTTTAACCATCTAGTTCCAAGAGCAAGCCTCATCCCAAGTAGCCTACTACATCATCTGTGAAGATGAAGAATGAAGTAGAAAGTGATCATGCTCAGCCTCCCTCTCAAAAGAAGACTCTCAGAAGTATGCAAACTAAGTGTATCATGTGTGGTAGTACTTCTCACTTTGCCAAGTATTGCATCTACAATTCCAAAGGTACTATCCACATGAATAAAAAAAAACTTCTAAGAAGAAGAAGAAGAAAATAGCTTCGGATGGAAAATCTCTTCCTTTTGGAATCTCCAATGTGACCTTCAATGAGCACACACCTAGAGTGAAAGGTTCTGGTCCTGATTGGCTGTTTGATCTTGATTTAGTTACCAACTATTTTAACAAATATTGTGAGAATGTTTCAGGATCTACATGTATCTTATCAACAGGATATCTGATCCAAGATTTGAGAAGAGAAGACCAAGTGTACAAACTACTTCAGCTCCAGTGGTAACTAGCCCTGTAGTTGGAAATCCTGTTAGCATAACCATGACAAATTCTTTAGCTGATACATATGAAGTGTCCTATAAATTATAACACAGAGGCATAGAACTCAGATGAAGGAATTTCTAATGTAGGAGGAGATGGAGGTGGTGATAGTGATCAAGAATTCCTTGATGCTAATAACCACTCCATAGAAGACAACATCAATGATGTAACACACTCATTGGATCAAGTTGTTAGTCCTTGTGATCGATATAACAGTGCATTTGATGAATAAACTAAGAAATCCCACTGAATCAACACAATACTCACAATAACATAATGGATAAGATTTGAATCTTTTCAATAATCACTAAACAAAGGCTCAAAAGTAATAACAATTGGCTACCAACCAAAAAAACAGAGTTACAACAATAATATTTAAGTATTAGGGTTTTGCAAAACTTGGTTACAATGATAGAACATATTTTGATAGCGAAACTGTCTTGACCATCAACTAGATTCACCCAACATCGAAAGATAGTTTCACTGGGTGACCTAGGATAGTTGACTATGAGCGAAACTAAACAAATACAAAATACATGGAAATAAACTAACATTAATCCTATTACATAAAAGAAAAAATAATCCTAAAAACTATGGTGAGTCCAACGTAGGTTAGCTACCCTGATGAGCTAAGAAAAAATAAACTAACATTCATCCTATTCATCTAAATCATCAATACTCTCCCTAGGTTGGACCTCACCCTTGATCCTCTCCTTCTTCTTCCACTTCCTCAGCAGCTTTATCTGAAGTTTACTGATCAGCTCCAGCTGTACTCTCCTCCACTCCCCTTGCAATAGCCTTTTCAAATTTTCTTGTTAGCTCCTTCACATCTATCCTTAACTCATCAGGTTGAGGTATTTTCTTTGTAAGCTCCCTGACCTTAGCCCTTACACCGCGAGCCTTGTTAGCTACCCTGATGAATAGGCTAGCTTCATTTCTCGTTTCAGCTCTGACTTCGGCTTTAATGTGATTATCACACAACATCACCAAATCTTCCTCACAGAAGGAGAATACTTCCATAGGATCAAACAATTTAATTTCTTCTCCACCTTTTAGTCTGATCACAGCCTCCCCCGTATTATTGTCTTAGAACCAGTTCTTGAATTTTTGTAATCTTAGGGGAAGTGGATTGGGCACTCTTACTCTATTAATAGTTTTGGCTAGCTTTAGCTTCTAAACATTATTGCCCTTGCTAGTAGCCCAATCCATGTCTTTCTTTGATCTTCTCCTCTCAGTTTTCATATACCTAAATGCCTCAAAGTTGTCCTTAAGCCCCTTTCGTATCTCATTCTCTAGCACAATTTCCCTCTCGCTTTGGCTTGAATCTATCAATGGAATCTCAGCCAACCTTCTCAAATCCCATCTCGACAAGGTCTTGAATGCCTTCCTTTTATGTAAATATGAGATTTCCCCTCCTCTTCTTTTAATCATAAACATTTTCAGTTCATGATTATATTTCCAACTAACTATCTTCTTGTCAGATTTCTTCCTACTTGGTTTACTTATGTTTTGAAATACTGGAATCAGTTGTTCTGGTTCTGTCTCCTTAGCAAACCAATCCTCCTTGTTCAACTCAAACACATCTCCTTCGACAGAACTCCTCTGAGCCACATAAGTCATTGGACGCTCATCTAGTTCATAGAATTCAGGCTTAGAGTTGTAATCAACCACTGTTCCTCATACTCCTCTTCTTCATCTATCAAATTTAGCTCAGCTCCTTTCTTTCCTTCTCCGTCTGCTTCTTCTCTAAAAACCTCATCACCAGTCAAATTAGTTTGTATATCAAGCCCCAAATCTATAAGCCCTGCTTCTACAACCCTTACCACATCTCCTTTAACAACTACTGCATCACTTCATTTCTCAAATCCAGATCAGACAATATCATCAACTTCAACATCAGGATAACCATCACCACTGCCACTAGCACTCGCTCTACTTACACCAGCATCAATTGCATCAACTCTAGCTCCACTTGTGTCTCCTCTAATCCTAATTGAACTCCCTACATTCAAAAAGGAATACTTAGATGTATCTGTAAGATCATCTGTCTCAGCTTGAGTTAATTGATTGGGTAGACTAGCATTGGCTTTCAGCTCATTTACCTCCTTGGATAATCTTTTGATTAAGGCTTGTTGATCTATCATCATTTTCTTCATGCTCTACATTTCCTTATCTTTCTCCTACTCTCTTAATTGTTGATTCACCAGCTTTGTCTTAATCATCCCTAATTCATTTGCCAACTATGTATTCAAGTTTCGAATAACATTTTGATCTAGCTCTGACCTTACATCCCTTCTTTCAGGGGCTTCAGAAAAGGTTTGCTGTTTGTGCTTGGTTCTTCTTTCAGCAACATTGGCAGGTTCACTTTGATCAGCTTTCTTCTTAGTTCTCCTCTCCCTTTGAGTTCTTAATTCCTCCTCAACTTCATCAATTTCTGCTTAAAAAACATACTCTTTCTCCTTTGCATACCTTTTTCTTTTCTTTATTGCTCCATCCTGCTTCTCCCTGTTCTCTTCAGCATTTTTATTTTCATTTTCAATTATTCTCTTGAGCTAATTCCATCTCTCAGCAGAGTACATATTTTCCAAAAGATATGTTATCTTCCCACTAAAGTCATGTCTCACTGCTGAGCAATCTGTAAATATTCTTGTATTCATTTGCACCAGTTTTTAATTTCTCCATGTCTAGGCACATCTGGCTTCAAATCATTGATCAAGATTTGTACAAACCTTGGATATAGCAACCACTTATCCTTTTTCAATGCCATTATATTTTCAATCATGCAATCAAAAATCAACTTAGCAATATTGGCTTTCTGTCCCCTGCAACATATAATCATAGCCTTTGCCCCGTGCAAATTAAGACCATCTGATCCTCCTTTCCTATGATCAAGGCACATAATAAATATGTGGGTAATGTATCTTCACTCCTTTGTAGGAGGGACTTGTTGATTTCTTTCTTTGAGCCAAAATATGGTCCCTCATACCCAATGCTTCTAAATGCATTTAACACTTCTGCATCAGACATTACCACCTCATCCCCACAATCTTCCTCCAACTTTAATACCCTTTCCACAGTCTTAACAGTAATAACAAAGTCATGCTCAAGGACTCCAGCAGTAATCTGATGCGGATTAGACCTAAGGCCATACTCTGCAGTTCTCCAAAAATCTCTTACATGAAGATCATAGATCATGGGCATGTGTGATATAGCATAACTGATTAGGGACTGCTTCAGCCACTTAATACAATCTCTACAGCCAATGTTCTTCGGGTTGCCATCATCCAATAATGCAACAATGTTTGTTCTCTCATCAAACTTTAGATTTGCCATCTTAACTGAAAATTAAACAAAAATAGGTTAGTTAAAACATTAAAGTATGAATAAACAATGATATAAACAAAGTACAAGAAAAATACAGAAAGTTCAACAGTTTCGCTGACGCTGTAGTTTCGCTAGAGACACATATTAACAGTTTCGCAGCTGTTTAAACTGTAATTTCGTTCAAGCGAAAGTATAGATTCGCTAAACGAATTTGTGAAACTACCGACCCAGCGAATCAACCTAAAACTAAGGTCCAATGTTTAAAACCTCAATTAATGCATAAGAATAGGTTCGAAACACCCACCTAAGCACTTGGAAACAAATAATCGCTACGGAAATCGATTTAGAAGAATATGGGTGAATGCACAGAGAAACTACGGTTCACTTTCGCCAACAAGTGTGTGAAACTGATTTCACACTGTGCAATATATAGACACTAGTTTCGCTGGCAGCGAAACTATAGTTTCGCTCGGCATCACAGATGAAGTCACGTATCCCAGTGTAAAGCGAGTTTGCCAGCGAATCTATAGATTCGCTTAGCAAAACAACCAGTTAAACTTAGTTTTGCTGGAACTTAACAATTAGTAAATTTTGAATTATTTTTTTGAAAATTTTTTATATTTTAAAAAAATAATAAAATTTAAGTCATATATTTACAAAAACATTCATGAAAAACTTCTTCACCCCATAATACCAACACAAACTATAAGAATAACAAAAGATTAAAATAAAATAATATCAAATAAGAAATAAGAGAAAAATTAAAAATAAAAGGATATATACATTTCTTTTTCAAGAAATTGTTCTAGAGAGTCAAAGATTAGCGGGATTGCTGATATGTTTGTCCTTTTAAGCCCATGCCTTATTGTGAATCCTAGGATCGCAATCAGGAATTATCAGTGTTAGATTGGTTTCAAATTAGTGATCGCTGAATTACCATTAATCATTGTTAATTGATTAACAAATAAATATCGACGCCAGAGAAAATAAACAATAAATGATCAAACGATATCAACAATATGCAAAGAATAATGTTATGAATCAAACGTAATTCATTAAAACTGATTAATGATTACAAAGAATCAAATAATAATTGCTAACAAAATTCTATGCTATGATTGTGTTTATGATTTTTGGTGAGTTGATGTGACGGCTGCTAGGGTTTGTGTTGATCGTGCGAAACGATGTGATGGTATTTTTGTCGTCGTTTCTTACTGTGTTTTGATGTGAAACCTAGGACTCATATTTATAGACACGCGTGTTTCTGTTAAGGAAACAACGAATCTCTTGGAGTCTGTGATTGACTTGTTGACTTGTTGACTAGAAACACTTGTATGATATACGTGTCTGGTTCTTCCGTAGTTACTTTGTTCTTCCGCAGCTACTTGATCTTCCGCAGCTACTTGATCTTCCGCAGTTACTTTGTTCTTCCGCAGCTACTTGATCTTCCGTAGTTACTTTGTTCATGTGGTGTGTTTGTTCATCAGTGAATACCCATATTCATCCGTAGAAGATCTTCTGATGAATGTCTTGTAAGAATGATGTTCATCCGTAGATGTTTCTTACACTTAGTCAATTTCAGAAATTGACCAAGTATAATGTTTGTACCTGTAATCATACATATAAATCAACGCACATATGGGTTAACCTATATATATACATAATGAATTACAAATATTCATTACATGTATTGATTAAAGTTCTAAGCCTATACAAAATGATATAGACCTATTATTCCAAGATCTAACAATACTCCCCCTTAGGGTTAGACACTTGTAATCAGGTCTTCAGAACTGAAAGCTCTTTGACTCTTGACACCATTTTCTTGTTGAAATATGACACTGCATCCTTTTGATCATCATACTTGTACTTGATCTCCATTCTGCATATCATTTGTAGTGTCTCAAAGCTCAATCCCAAAATGTCTTCTTCTGTAGTGAGAGTTTCCACAACACTCTGATTATTGACTATTTCTAGCTCATCTTGTTCTGACATCCTCAGTTCAGATACTTCCTTGATGTTAGCTCCTCTTAACAGTCCAGCCTCATATCTTCTTCTTTTGTATGCTTTTGCATGCAGTTTGTCAATGACTTGTATGATATGCAAATACAGCATAGGTCATTTTGAGCTTGGTCATCTTTGAGTTTTGGGAAGAACTTATCATGTAGGTATGAAGTGTAGCTTGGATGCAGAAGTTTAATTTCAATTGGATCAAATAATCTTATACTCCTTGCTTTCTTCTTTTCTCATTTCTCATCAGCACCAGTTCTTTAGTCTTCTTCACATATCCCCACTCAGTTATGGGAAGAGTGTATTGATTTCCTTCAATGACTTTTATGGCAGCTGTTTTTCTGTTAGAGTATCCAACCCTCCTTATGAATTCATCATCAACCAGTGTAGAGGAGTTGGATTTTGTTCTTCTTTTCCCTTGGTATCTTTTCTTGTGTTCCCCATCTTCTCTTCTTGCTTCCTTGAGTACATCATCCTTAAATTTTGTTTTCAACTTTCCAACCAATACATAGAAATCTCTTCCTCTTAGGCTTATTGGGTAGTTGGAGATGATCAAACTTTGAAGGTCCTTGATGTCAGTATGAGGCAATAACAAGATTGATTCAAGTAAGTGGAAGTATTCAACTCTTCCAGATACTCTCTTGATAAGTGCATAATCCCACTCTGGATCATATTTCCAGGCCATAATCCTATTACTTTAGCAGCAGTGGGAGTCGTGATATGATCAAACAACTGGATTAAAGAAGATTTTTCTTCAGTGATCTCTCTCACAATTGTGCCCAGAGGCCATACTTTCCCAGGGTTCACCTCTTTGGTTCTTTGATCAATTTATCTTTCCCTTTATGTTGATCTTTGCTTTCAACTGTTACTGGTTCAGCAAGGGTTTTTAATTGATGTTCATAGGAAGGATTTGGAGCTTCAGTTCTGAATTTTACTCCAGTTTACAATTCCACCTTTATTACATGCTCCATCATCCTTCTAAGCTTAGTGACTGATCTTTCTTCAGCTCATGTATCTTGTAGTTATGACTTTGTAACCAACAAGTCATATTGTATTTGCTCAGAGTTGTTGTGTCACAGTGACCTAGCTCCTTCTTTGTTTTCTGAATTGTCTAAAAGGCTATGAATGTTTCAAATTGCAATCTGGGATCATGAAGCTTGCTAGCTCAAATTCCTTCAGTGCTTCCTTCATTTTTGTCATGTTCATTCTCTCAATCATGTCATTTGGAAACCCATGATTGATCAGGGTCATAAACATAGTTTATTCAGGCCTTTCTTCCAATATGTCTTTGGTGGATAGTAGGTCATCAGCCTTTGATTCTTTTTGTTCTTTGGGAGACTCATCTTTAGTAAGCTCATCCCATTCAGCATCATTCTTAGTTTCAGCATGAGACTTAGGCTTTAAATTGGAAACATCCACTGAAGGAGTGAGCTCTGGAGATGTAGGCCTTGATCTTTTTAGTGAATCTTCAACATTAATCACCTCTTTCTCTACATACCCCAAATACTTCCTCTTTCTTGAGTACTGAATGGTTTGCTTTGAAGCTTCAGTAGATTCTTTTATTTTTGTTGATGGAGCAGCATTCGATTCATGTGCACAATTTTCATCTTGAGCTCATCAATTTGTTCATCTTTCCTTTTCAACAAAATAGACTAAGCAGTGAGAGAGTTGTTTGCTTGTTCAACTTCCAATATGAGCTTCTCTTTTTCAGTCTTCTCATGCTTCATAGAGTCTTTAAGTTCTTCAACCAGCTCATGCAATGCATCAATTACTTCATTGTTGGTTTGAGCATCTTCTCTTAATCTGATCAGTCTGGATTCTTGTTTGTTCATCAGCTCCTCCTTTTCTTTTAACATTCCTTTGAGCTCTCTAATTCTTTTCAACCTTTTGTTTGATTTGATGATAAGTTTGTTATACTCAGCAACCAGATAACATTTGCTTACATCTATATATCATCTTCCAGGTCATCTTTATAATAGGCTATAACATCAACATAGTTAGCTTCTTCTTCACCTTCTTGATATTGACCAGCAATCTCATCCTCATTGCCTACAGCAGGAGCTATACTTGCTGAGCTTGAAATACACTCAACTGCTTGATCTGTTTTCTCTTGATGAGGTTGTTGTTGTTGTTGAGGATCAATGATTGGAGATATTGGTTCAGTTTGGTTGACATGGCTGGGGTTTGTGGGCTGGTGATTGTGAGTGGAATGGTACTTGCTTGAGATACTAACTCAGTCTCACCAGTGTGTACTGAGTTTTGAGATTGAATAGCTGAGATGGGTTCTGTATGAGTACTTCAGGAGATAGATTTTGTGGAGTTAGAGGTTGTTGATGAATGGGTGATTGAGGGTAAATTGGAGAGATTGGTTGGGTGTGTTGACTGGCTGGAGATTGGATTTGTGGAGATTGATGATGGTGGTGTATGGGAGATTAAGGAGTGGAATGTTAAGGTAAGTCTTACTTAGCATCAGTAGATTGACTATCTTGCTGATCTTCCCACATCAGTTCTGGTGGAATGTTGGCATTAGCATCTGCCACATGTGCAAACATTGGCATATCTTCTCCTTCATACTTTCCACTGATCATATTCAGTACAGATCTCCCCAGATGTTCTTGAACAAACACATCACCTTCTATTGCTATCCCAGGCAATTCACCATTGATGATCAGTTGCATAAACCTTGGAAACATGTACATCTTATCAGCCTTTTGTACTTTGATGTGATCACACAGACAACTGAAAATGTACTTTGAGTAGTTGTATGTCCTTCCCTCAAAAATGCCAATAATGCCAGATGAAATGTGCCTTGAGAATCTATCAAGCCCAGACTTCCTGTTGGAGATGCACTTTAGATATGTGTGACACAAGATCTATATGGCTTGCACAATCTCCCTTTCTTTATCTCACCTTTGTCAAAGTCACCATCATATCCCATCAGATAGAAACTTTCTCTATGTACTCATTCTCAAATACATCCGGGTGACCAACTTCTTGTTCTCCCAGCTCAAGTGCCCTTCTGATAGTTTGTTCATCAACTCTCATCCTTTCATTCTTGATTTCAGCAACTATCACCTCAGATTCTCCAACTTGCTCTATTCGAGCTGAATTCCAGAAATCAATGATGTGTGCTTGATGAATCACAGGCTCTGCTGATAAAGCATAGAAAAGCCTGGATCGTCATAGGTATCTGATGATATCTCGACATCCTTCTGCTACAGGGTCGTCAGGATTTAAGAATGCACATACATTGTGCTCTCTTGCAAAACGATTAGCCATCTGTTTATAAGAATGAAGAAAATTATGTTAGAGCAAAATCATCACACTTAAGAATACGAAGAGTTTAGACACAGAAATGATGAATCAATCAGTTCATAATTTCAGATTATGATATATTTTACCTTGATATTATTGAACTTGTAATGAACGGAGATCAAGAATCAAGCAAGGTTTAAAGGTTATTGGTAATTTTGAATATTGTCGGACGGGGGTTTATCTAAACGTTTTTCTAGGTTGAAAAAGATGTTCTGAAAAAGTGAATGGAAATGACAAGTCAAAAACATCATTTATACTCCCTCGGATATATTAACTTCATTTATTAAATGATCTGGGACCCCCTATCCTTATTACCAATTTTATTGTTTCCGCAGATTTTAGTTCTTCCGTAGATCATCTACGGATGACTTAGAATAAAAAACTGATTTTTGATGAAGTATAATTTGAATTTTCATAGATTACCAGTCTATGGAACTATTATACTTTTAAATACTACCACATCCGTAGGTTACCAATCTACGGATGGTCATATTCCTTTTTCGCACTGTAGCATCTACTAAACAGGAAAATGTACTGTAGCTTCTGCTGATGCTGAAGATGCAAAGTTGAAACTTCTTTCATTGTATGGTCCTAATCAACTGATAAAACCATTTATTGCTATTGGACATTGTTGACTTTGTTTGCATGACAATTTGTGCACATGAAATATAATTTGAAAAACTTCATGTATCCTCCAACCAAGTTAGTGCTCAAGTTCCAATTCCTTCATTTGAATTTGGATCATTGAATTCAGCTTTTATGTTTCATGTATTTCATGTAATAACAACACCCCCTAAATTTGTGATTAATAATAAAGTGTTGCATTCATCATAAATTTATGAAGTAAATCCAAACAAGAGTATGGAATCAACTAAACATGCTGTTTATCATGTTTTCATGTTTATCAGTGATAAACTGTTATGGGCTCCATATTCAATTCATATTAGAGTTTGTCATCCGTTTGTGAGTCAGTTCATCACTTTTTCACACTTAGAAACTATATACATTAAGTTATAAATTCTATCTTGAGACATATGAGTTGTCTCATGAATGCTTTCCTACAAAAGCTCTTATGTAAATATTCAGTTGATCACAATGGATTCTTTTGAGAGCTTAGATATGATCATCATCAGGTCACCAGGTCTTTACTTACGTAAAACAGAGGTGCCTTTAACCCAGGTCTTTGTTTACACAAAACAGAGGGATGATGAGGATCATGATCTTTTCATCAGTTGAATACATACGTATCTCATGGTATTCATAAACCCAGGTCTTTGTTCACACAAAACAGAGGGAATATGATTTGCAAAGATAGAAGTTATAAAGTGTTTTACATAGTGTGCTTAGGTGGAAGAATTGATCACATCAGGATAAGACTTACTTGCTTGATCCTCAAAATGAAGCTTCTCATAAACAGTCACCTTTTCATTATGTTAAACATGCTCTTAGTATAATCTTCACTCAAGTTGAATCTACTTACATATCAAAGAACTTTTGATCAGTTTTCATAGAAATTTAAGAAGTAAAGAAGCAAGCAAAGGCACAGTGTACTATCATTTCCTAAACCATATGTCATGCAGAAATAGAAGACATAATAAATAAAGACAAGGACAGACACATGCTTTTCTTTGTTAATGATGATTAATCTAAGTTAATCATGCCCAAAGACTCAATTAGAAAATTAAATCTAACTGAATCAAAGGCCTTAGTGAATAGATTAGCATGCTGATTTGTTGTATCCACGTTGACTAACTTGATTAAACCTTTTTCTGAGCAATCTCTTAGAAAATGATATCTGATTTCAATATGCTTTGTTTTACTATGTTGAACTGGATTAGCAGTGATAAACATAGTAGCTGAATTGTCAATATAAATTTGAGTTTGAAGGAAATTGTAACCATAATCAAGTAATTGGTTTTGCAACCAAAGGACTTGAGAGCAACCAGCTGAAGCAGCTATGAACTCAGCCTCAGATGTGGATACATATACATTTGTTTGCTTTTTGCACTGCCATGAAACAAGTCTTGGTCCTAAAAATTAACATCCACCAGTTGTAGATTTTCTATTGTTGTTGCATCCTCTATAGTCACTGTCTGAATAAGAGTAGAGAGAGAAGTCTCCATATTTTGGATACCATAGACCAAGGGCTGGTTTCCCTTTGAGATATCTGAAAATCCTCTTCACAGCATTCAGATGGGAATCTTTTGGATCTGCTTGGTACCTAGCACACACACATACACCAAACATTATATCAGGTCTGCTAGCAGTTAAATACATAAGAGATCCTATCATTGATCTATATAATCTTTGATCAATAGATTATCCTGTAGGATCAGGTACAATTTTGTCAATTGTTGAAGCAAGTGTTTTGCATGAAGATGTATTAGCAAGATTGTACTTCTTTAATATTTGATGAATATACTTTTCTTGATTGATGAATATGCCATCTGTTTTCTGATGAACTTGTAGTCCAAGAAAGAAAGTTAATTCTCCCATTGAGCTCATTTGAAACTGAGATTTCATCAACTCTTCAAAGCTTTCACACAGTCTCTTGTTTGTTGATCCAAATATAATGTCATCTACTTATATTTGAACAACTAAGAGGTCTTGATGTTCATGTTTGAGAAAGAGAGTCTGATCAATAGTTCCCCTTTTGTATCCATGCTTGAACAAGAAAGATGATAATGTTTCATATCACTTTCTTGGTGCCTGATGAAGACCATACAAAGCTTTGTCAAGCTTGTATACTTTATGTGGGTAATCAGGATCTTCAAAACCTGGAGGTTGAGCTACATAGACTTCTTCATCAGTTTTCCCATATAAAAAGGCACACTTCACATCCATTTGATAAACAGTGAACTTCTTATATGATGCATAGGCTAGGAATACTCTAATGGCTTCAATTCTTGCAACTGGTGCAAAAACTTCATCATAGTCTATCCCTTCTTCTTGAGTATATCCTTGAGCAATCAGCCTAGCTTTGTTTCTCACAATGATACCTCTGTCATCTAGTTTATTTTTGAATAACCACCTTATGCCAATTGGATGTTGGCCTTCAGGATGATCAACTAGATTCCAAACCTTTTGCTTTCTGAATTGTTAAAGTTCTTCTTGCATGGCTTCAATCTAGCTATTATCTTTTAGTGCAGCTGTAATGTTTGGAGGAACCATTTATGAAAGAAAACAAGTGAAAAGACAGATGTTTGCAGCTCCCCCTTGGCTTCTTGTGGTTCTTTCATTGAGATCTCCAATGATGTTGTTTATTGGATGAGTCTTATGAATTCTTGTTGTTGGAATGGACTCAACTGGAATAGATGATTCCAAGTTAGTCATATGCATTGATGCAGATATATCCAGCTGAGATGATGAATTTATGAAGTAATCAAATTGATCATCATTGGAAGCTGAATGATTTTCATTTTGTACATTAGCTGCATTGTGAGTGCCATTCGCAGGAGTTACAGGAACATCTACGGATGTATTTTGTGCTTCCGCAGGAGTTACAGTAACATCTACGGATGTATTTTGTTGACTTGCTAACAATGACTCTTTGGAATGCAATGGACCATCTCCAATATGTGGAATATCTACTGATGTGAATGGAACATCAGCTGATCCAATAATCATATCTCCGGATGTAGGACACTCATCTGCGGATGCAGAGTCAGCTGCTTTTGAAGTGTTTGCATCTGAGGATGTAGATCCATTTGCTTGGTCTTGTGCTGCATTATTGACATTATTTGGAGGATCAGCAGATAATGACACTTCATTCATGTTTGGAGGAATAAATGGATAGCATGTATCCTCAGTACCTGCAGCATTCAAATAACCAGAGTTAAATGAGTTTGTGAGTGTATCTATATCAAACAACCATGATGATCCTTTTACAAATTTAGGAAATAAGGATTCATCAATAGACACATTAGGAGTTTCTTCCATAATGTTTTGTTGTGGAATGTAGATCCTATATGATTTAGATGTTGAAGAATATCCAACGAAGAAACCATCATAGGCTTTCTCTGAAAATTTTCCCAATTGTTCTTTTGTGTTTAAAACAGATACAAGACACCCAAAAGCTCTAAGATATCCTATGTAAGGTTTTCTTTTAAATAAAAGCTCATAAGGTGTTTTATTGTGTTCTTTGACAATTAATGTCCTGATTTGAACATTGTATGTTGTGTTCACTGCTACAGCCCAAAAGGTGATTGGCAATTGTGAATCAGCTAGCATTGTTCTTGCTGCTTCAATGAGAGTTTTGTTTCTTCTTTCAGCAACTCCATTTTGTTGTGGAGTTCTTGGTGCACTGAATTGCCTTGCTATGCCTTTATTCCTGCAAAATGAATCTAAGACAGTATTAACAAATTCAGTCCCATTATCACTCCTAAAAATTTTAACTTTTAAATCAAGTTGATTCTCAATCTTTGTGATAAACTCCATTAATGTTTCTGATGTTTCACTCTTTTGTTTGAAGAAAAAGACGCATGTGAATCTAGTGAAGTCATCCACAACCACTAAACAATATTGCCTTTTTCCAATGCTCATCACATTAGTTGGACCAAAAAGATCCATGTGAAGCAATTTGAGTGGTGTAGTGTTTGTATTTATTATTTTGGATTTATGTGACACTCTATATTGTTTTCCTTTATAACATGAAGGACAATGGTTTGAACAAGAAGATTCTTTCTTTGGCAATCCAATGACTAAGTCATTTTTCACCAATTTATTCATGTTCTTCAAGTTGGAATGAACAAGCCTTCTATGCCACAACTGAGATTCATCTTCTGATGACTTAGATAGCAGGCACGTTTCATTGTTTGTGAGTGCTGTATTATTCATATCCAAAACATATGTGTTTCCTTTTCTTGATGCTTTAAGAAGGATCCAATCTTCTGGAACTGCAAAACCTGGCTTAAGAATGTAACAATTAGTGTTATCAAATAATGTGGTATAATTTTGATCACAAATTTAAGACACACTCAATAAATTATATTGCAAATTTTCATAATAATTTACTTTCTCAAATTTGAGCACACCATTAGTTACCATTCCTTCACCAACTATTTTACCTCCCTTCTTATCCCCACCAATTGCCACATAAGAAGCATTTTTATATTTGAAGTCATGGAGAAGAGAACAGTTTCCTGTCATATGTATGGAACAACCACTGTCAACATACCACTTGTTGTCAGCTCTCCAAGATTGTTCCTGCACAATTAAAGAAATCAATTAGATTTGGAAACCCAAGTCTTAATGATATTAGGTGATCCTGTGGAGTCTAAAATTTTAACTTCCTCATGAATGAGTCTTGAAGATTCAGTATTAATTTTAGATTCAATTGATTCATTGTGTGTTGTTTGTGGTGAGGATGATTCTGTTGATGAGGAACTTGTGAAATTTTGTTCTGATTATTCAAACTCTTCCTCAAGGATCTTCTCTTTCCTTGTTTGCTGTTTTGACTTTGATGATGATCCTTGATTGTTGAAAGTTTCATCATCCTTTGATTTTGAATGTGAAACATGAGTTCCTTTTTCAAAATTATCAAAGAAAATATCTTTAGCATTTGACTTCTTATTGTTCAAATCCACCTTTTTATGTGGTGTCTTTGATTGTTGCGGAGTCTTTGATTTCTGTTCAGGTTGTCTTTTCTTCAAAGGTTCACTATCAACTAATGGTTTCTCTATTGGTTTTGTCACCTTTTGTTTTTGTTTTTGTTGTTTCTTTAATCTTGAATCTTTTTGATCTTCGCTTGATTGAGATTCTGATTCATCCTTCTCAGGTTGTTTCTTCTTTGTGCTCTTTGTCTTGTTCTTTTTGTTAAAATAACATTCCTGAGTGGAATGGTTATTTTTATTACAAATAGCACAATGTTTGTTGAAGTAACAGTCTGAAGTCATGCGATTGTTCATATTGTAGATGGAGCAATAGCTGCTGAAGTAACAGTCTTTAGTGTTGTGATTTTTCATATCACACCATTTGCAATACTTCTCTTCTGACTCATTATCAGACTCAATTAATTTCTTCTTCTTTTGCTGTTTTTGAGTCTTCAACTCCTTCTCAAACTTTTCTTGAAGCTGACTCCTTTCCTTTTCCTCTACTACATCTGGATGTAATTCTTCCAAGTCTTGTTGGCAAATATTTGTAGGTGTTAAGGTGCTTCCTAAGTATGCTTGAAAACTTGAATGAAAAGCTGCAAATGCTGCTTTTTGTTCTTCAGAATCCAGAATCACAGTAATGGGCTCTGCTTGGTTGTTGTTTGTTGAAGACTTTGCTGCTGATGTTGATGCATCTTTTCTATCATCAGGTCTTCCTTTTTCTTTTCCTGATTTACTTTGAGAAGATTTCTTGAAGGCTTTGATGCATAAAAGCTCACTTCTTCTTCATCTTCACTCAAAGTACAAGAGTTGTCACTATCATTGTTAGAGATAAAAGCACTTCCAGCACTTTTGGTTTCTGTAAAATGATAAGGTGTGACATGTGTTCTCACACTCTTGTTTCTTGATTTTTCATCCATTTCAAGAGCCTCAACTTTAGCTACCAATGTATCTAAGCCAGTTGCTTTGAGATCAATGTTGTTCTTGAACATGGACACAGTTTGCTTCCAACTTTCAGGCAATGTATGGAGCATCTTTTTGTTCAATTCCTTATTTGTATACTTCAACTCCATGATGTTCATCTCGGTTACCAATTGCATAAACCTATGGAGTTGTTGAGGAATTGATTCACCCTCAATATGATGAAATGTTTCATATTATGAGCGAAGTGTGTCCTTCCTAATGCTTCTGATTTCATCACTCCCTTCACAAAGAGTATGAAGTATCTTCCACAAGGAATTTGCTGTTTTATAATTCTCACACCTGATTAGTATTTCTTCTGGTAAAGCCATACTGAGCAAACTGTATGCTCTAATATCAACTTTAACCTTTTTAACATCATCAGGTGATAGATCTTTTGTACTTATGGGTTGATTTTTGTCATTATAATCTGGCCCAAGGGTGGGTGGAATATAAGGACCTTCAGTTATTGATACCCATAAGTCAGAATCAGTGTAGTTCACATGATTTCTGAACTTGATCTTCCAAGACTTAAAGTCTACTTTTGTTTCCAACTTTGGAGGCTGGTACGATGATCCACCGACAAAGCTACTAATTTTAGTCAAAAATTGAAGTTTTAACTAAAACAAAGTTTCTTATGAACAGTTAATGAGAGTCAGCCAATAACACCATCTATGTTTCAATTAATTTGAATATAGATCAATGTTAACCGATCAATGTAACAATACTCGCTGAATGATAAATCACTGATTTATTGAATTTCAAATCTTCACACCAAATTACTTTTGCTTAAAAAAAATTATAGATCTAGTCAGAAAACTAATAGATCTAGGTTTCGAATTAAACAATTCTAGCACCGATAGATCAATCGATCTAGATCAATGAGCACTAGGCTCTGATACCACCTGTGAATCCTAGGATCGCAATCAGGAATTATCAGTGTTAGATTGGTTTCGAATTAATGATCGCGGAATTACCATTAATCGTTGTTTAATTGATTAACAAATAAATATCAACGCCTGAGAAAATAAACAATAAATGATCAAACGATATCAACAATATGCAAAGAATAATGTTTTGAATCAAACGTAATTCATTAAAACTGATTAATGATTACAAAGAATCAATTAATAATTGCTAACAAACTTCTATGCTATGATTGTGTTGATGATTTTTGGTGAGTTTATGTGATGGCTGCTAGGGTTTGTGTTGATCGTGCGAAACGATGTGATGGTATTTTTGTCGCCGTTTCTTATTGTGTTTTGATGTGAAACCTAGGACTCATATTTATAGACACGCGTGTTTATGTTAAGGAAACAGCGAATCTGTTTGTGATTGACTTGTTGACTAGAAACACTTGTATGATATACGTGTCTGGTTCTTCCGTAGTTACTTTGTTCTTCCGCAGCTACTTGATCTTCCGCAGTTACTTTGTTCTTCCGCAGCTACTTGATCTTCCGTAGTTACTTTGTTCATGTGGTGTGTTTGTTCATTAGTGAATACCCATATTCATCCGTAGAAGATCTTCTGATGAATGTCTTGTAAGAAAGATATCTACGGAAGAACAAAAATGTTCATCCGTAGATGTTTCTTACACTTAGTCAATTTCAGAAATTGACCAAGTATAATGTTTGTGCCTGTAATCATACACATAAATGAACGCACATATGGGTTAACCTATATATATACATAATGAATTACAAATATTCATTACATGTATTGATTAAAGTTCTAAGCCTATACAAAATGATCTAGACCTATTATTCCAAGATCTAACACTTATTCTTTTCAACGTGTAATCTGCAGCTGTCTTTATCATGTTTTGGTTTAATTTTAGAAACTCCGATGACTTGGTCCCCATAGACATTTGGCAAAGTACTTATCTTGTCATCATGGTTTATTGAGCAATATGATTAACTCAGCTTGAATTTTTTTTGGCTTTTCAATAATGATCTTAATTTATGAATCACTGTGCTTTTATTTGGGGAACCGATGATGAGAGTACCAGGTCTATACTTACGTATAACAGAGGAGATGACCATCTGAACTTGCTGATGAGAGCTTCAGGTCTATACTTATGTATAATAGAGAAGATCATCAAAACATGCTGATGAGAGCTCCAGGTCTATACTCACGTATAACAAAGGAGATCATCACTCCAGGTCAATGTTCATACATAGCAGAGAGATAAGCACAAAATATACCTCTGAAGAGCTAATGAGAAGCTTCAATTCAGAGACTAGGTGATAGGGAGATTTTAGGAATATCAAAGCAGAGATTTGAAACTTTAACCAATTTTTGACAAGAACATGTAACTTTGTGCAGGCCAAAATGTCAGGAGGATGATCCTTATCACCGAGTTCTTAAACTTCAATTTAGCTACACGATCACTGTTTACTTCGTTTTCAGGCTGAGCCTACCATGCATATCCCAACACAAGGCTATTGACCTCCTTCAAATTTCTTTTTCCGGGGTTCCTGAAAAGACAAAATTGAAAACCTTAAGAGTTTGATCTTTATTCTTCCCCAAAATTTCTTTTTAATTGCTATGTAATAGAAATTTTTATTTTTAAATTTTGTTAAAGATCAAATATGTGAAGGAATATAGGACTCAGAAGCTTAACAGAAAAAAATATATGTATAAAAAAATAAACAAAAGAGTTATTTATAACTATTTACACACTATGTTAAGAAAAGAGGTTTCAAAAAGATATTAAACCCAGCATTGAGATCAATTCATAAAAACAAGGTTTATCAAATGATTTTGTGAAAAGATCTGCTCTTTGATTTATTGTGTCAATTGGAACAATATCTATAAAACCCTTTTCCTGAGTGTCCCGAATTGCATGAATCCTTGTTTCAATGTGCTTGGTGAGAGTATGATGAATTGGATTTTTGGCAATTGGTAGCAGCTTCATTATCACAGAAAAGTGGTGTATGAAGAAAATTGATTCCGTAATCCATCATCTGGTGTTGTATCTAAAAAACTTGGCAGCAGCAACTAGATGCAGCAACATATTCAGCCTCTCCAGTAGATATAGATACTGTTGTTTGCTTCTTGCTTTGCCATGAAACAAGACAATCCCCGAGTTATTGACATCCGCCAGTGACGGATTTCCTGTTGATCCTGTAACCACCATGATCACTGTTAAAATAAGCATGTAAATCAAAGTTCCCTCCTTTGGGTTCCAAAGACCCAAATGAGAAGAACCCTTTAAGTAATGAAAGATGCATTTAACAACTTTTTCATGTGATTCTTTTGGGTTTGCTTGAAAATGGGCACAGTAGCACATGACAAATGTAATATCAGGACGACTAGCCATGAGATACATGAGAGATCCAATCATAGAATGATAGCAATGAGCATCCACAGATTTCCCATTATCATCTGGAGTTAAACAGGTTTGAGCAGTGAATGGAGTGAGTTGTGGAGAAGCATTATCCATCTTGAACTTTTTGAGAATCACCAGAATGTACTTTTCTTGGTGAATCAGAATACCATCAGGCTTTTGTTCAACCTGCAATCCCAAGAAAAAGCACAGCTCCCCCATCATGCTCATTTCGAAGCGATCCTTCATTACTTCTTCAAACTCTCTACATAATTTCTCATTTGTTGACCCGAAAATGATATCATCAACATATACTAGAACAATAAGCATTTCACCATCAACTTTCTTCTTGAATAGAGTCATGTCTATAGATCCACGAGAGATACCCTTGCTGAGCAGATATTATGTCAAAGTTTCATACCAGTTACGAGGTGCTTGATGTAATCCATATAAGGATTTATCAAGTTTATATACTTTGTCTGGGAAATCTGGATCCTTAAAACCTGGTGGTTGACAAACATAAATCTCCTCATCAATGTTCCCGTAGAGAAATGCACACTTCACATCCATTTGAAAGACTTTAAAGTTTTTATGAGGAGCAAGAGCAAGAAAGATTCTGATAGCATCAATGCGAGCAACTGAAGCAAACACTTCAGTATTGTCAATTCCCTCCACCTGAACAACTAACCTTGATTTGTTTCTTATTACAACTCCTCGATCATCTGGTTTGTTTTGGTATACCCATTTGGTACCAATGGGAAACTTGTTTAGAGGAAATCAACTAATTGCCAGACTTTTAGTTTTCTAAACTACTGAGGCTCCATCTGCATAGATTCAACCCAACATGGGTCTTGAAGTGCTGCTGAGATTTTTTTAGGTATGATTTGAGATAAGAAACATGCATAGAGACATTGATTTATCAATCCAGATTGACTCCATGTCCTCACACCATCTGTAATGGAACCAATGATGTAATCATATGGATGGTCTTTTAAGTTTTTGAAGTTGGTGTTAAGGGTTAATGGATTGGAATGAGATGAAGATGTGGTTTGTGATGATTGTGAAGGGGAAGTTGGTTGGGATAGAGGAATCAGTTATGGTGGAGGTGTGGGTGGAACATCAAGTGGAGGTTGAGGTGGAGGGTTAATTGGTTGTTGTGAATAAGGTTCAGGTGGAAGAGGTTCAGTTGGAGGAATGATTTGCACATTGGTTTGATGAACAACATCATCATCAAATACTGGAAGGCTAAAAGATTTGAAGACAGTATTAGAGTCATAAAACCATGTTGGGATTGACCCCATGTTTGGTGAATTAGACTCCTACCAATCAACATAGAATGATCCCTGCACAATATGCATTCTTTTGTTGTACACTCTATACGCCTTTTGTGGAGAAGAATAGCCAATGAAGAAACATTCATCAGAGACCGCTCCAAACATTGACTACTGAGCTTGAGTGTTTAGCAAAGTACATGAGCAACCAAATGGACAAAAGAAGTCAATCAAGGGTTTTCGTTTATGAAGAAGCTCATAAGGAGTCTTTACTTTGTCTTTCATAATAAGAACCCTGTTTAGGACATAGGAAACACAATTGATAGCTTCCGCCTAGAAAATACTTGGAAGCTTTGACTCAATCAACATAGTTCTTGCCGCTTCGATAAGGGTCCAATTCTTCCTTTCAGCAACACCATTTTGTTGAGGTGCCCTGGTAGCACTGAAATGTCTGAGAATCCCGTTGCTCGCATAGAAAGAGTCAAAGATATGGTTTCTGAATTCAGTTCCATTATCGTTTCGGATGGCCATTACTTTTTTTTGTTGATGTGTAAGGCCCCATTCCCGGGACGCTTACGGCTGGTCAATCATCACATAAAACATTTAAAACATATCATTCGCAATGGAATTAAAACTTTTCATTCATGATTAAAAACGTGTATATACATAAAATCATTCAATTACATCACTTAATTTTTGTTAACACAATAATCATTCCTAAAAATGTGGATGCCAGATGCAAATCATTCCCAGTGGCTTATGCATCCATGTCTGCACCTCCTCAGTATCAAACGATTACCTGCCAACTATTATGCATACAAAAAGTCAGCTACGCTGATTGAGTTCAAGTTTTCATAATCAAAATACTTTACATTACATTATATCATATCCTTTACTTTCATGCGTACATCTAGATAATAATTATTATCTTTAACATTGTTCATCATCATTCATTTTTGTACATTCATTCATTAACATCTTTACTTTCATTAAGAATCCTGCCATAGGCTAAACCCCCCAATATTGTGCAAGAAGCTGGTACTTTATCGGGGCCTGAAAACAACCCTTAATCATTATGCACGAAGCAGATACATTGTGCACGAAGCAGATACATTGTGCATGAAGCAGATACATTCCATACATTGTGCACGAAGCAAAATATAGTACCGGGGTAAGCGACAAGGATTCCATCATTCATTACTTCCATTTTCATCATCGTTATCTTTCACTTTCATTACATAATACTTTACTTACATAATCATACATATCGTGCGAGAACTTACAAGTCGCGCGAGAACTACCTGTCGCACGAAAACATGCATATCGAGTGAAAACAACACCTTTCGCGTGAGAACTTCCCAGAATTCAAAATCTTAACGTACATCAAAACTGCTCGCGCGAAAACTACAGGTTTTCCCCGCCCAATCACAACTTATCATGTCTAAGTCTGTTCTAACATGCTAACATCTTAAATATCAACAAACCAAGCATAGACAAGCATTTTAAACGTTCTAGTATGCATAATAGCCCCAAAACATAAAACTTGCATGAAAAGGGGACTAGAAACTCACCCCTTGAAGTTCTAGCACAAACACAACCTTCCCGAAGCCTATGCCGAGTGACAACTACATAACCATGCATTATATTCATCAATAATCCATTCTTAGTACATAACACGAGTTACTACACGAGTTAAATACCTTAAACACTTGGATTCTTCACTTCTCTCTCTACGCAGTTGATTTCTCTCTCTAGCAGCTGAACTTTTCAAGCGAAATGGAGTCAGACTGGGTATTCTCGGCTATTTATACCCAACTAAGCTTTTTGCATGAACTTCTTGTGTGAGAACTTTTTTTCACGTGAGAACTTCATCTGCCTTCTCTTTCTTCAAAACATTTGGGCGTTACAAGTCAACCCCCCTTATTGAGGTTTCGTCCCCGAAACCTGCCAGCTCTCAAACAGCTACGGGTAGTGCTGTCTCATCTCTTCCTCGGTCTCCTATGTAGGTTCAGACCCGCTTTTGGTGTTTCCCTTGTACACGCACAAGTGGAACCACTTTGTTCCTTAACCTCTTCTCCTTTCTATCAATGATGGCCACCGGTTGCTCCATATAATTGAGCCACTCATCTACCTCAATATCCTCCAGTGGCATAATCATATCCTTTTCGGCTATGCATTTTCTTAGATTAGATACATGGAACGTTGGTTGAATTCCACTTAACTCATCAGGTAGCTCCAATCGATAGGCCACCTCTCCTACCCGGGCAATAATTCGGAAAGGCCCTGTATACCTTGGGCTTAGCTTTCCTTGCTTTTTGAACCGGATGATCCCTTTCCAAGGTGAAACCTTCAACATAACTCTATCCCCCACCTTGAATTCAATCGGTCTACGCCTTTTATCGGCATACGACTTTTGTCTATCCTTCGCTGCCTTCAAAAATGCCTTAATCTTCTCCAACTTTTTAGTCGTAGCCTCGATCGCCTTAATTCTTCCTAACTCCTTATTCCTAATGTCACCCCAACACATACGCGTTCTACACTTTCTATCGTATCGTATCTCATATGGTGGCATACCGATGCTGGCATGATAACTGTTGTTGTATGAAAATTCATCTAACGGTAAGTGTTCGTCCCAACTTCCTCTAAAATCAATAACACATGCTCGAAGCATATCCACAAGCATCGTATGGTTCTCACTAACTGACCATCTATCTGAGGATGATAAGCTGTACTGATGTGTAGCCTCATACCCATCGCATCATGGAATCGCTTCCAAAACATATATGTAAACCGAGTGTCACGGTCTAACACTATAGACATCGGTACATCATGACGAGTCACAATATCCTTAATGAACAGATCTGCCAACCTCTCAGATGAATACATCTCACAGATTGGCAAGAAATGAGCATTCTTCATCAGACGGTCTACTGTCACCCATATGGCATCATAACCTCTTGTCGTACGTGACAACTTCGTAATGAAGTCCATGGTGACATGCTCCTATTTCCACTCGGGTATATCCAAAAGTTGGATCTTCCCATATGGCTTTCAATGCTCCACCTTTACTTGCAGGCAAGTAAGGCACCTACTCACATACTCCGCTACGTCGCGCTTCATTCTAGGCCACGAGTAATCTTTCTTCATATCCTGATACATCTTCGTGGCACCAGGGTGAATTGAGTATTGAGTCTTATGGGTCTCATCCATGATATTTCCCCATAGAACCCCGTGACGAGGAATCCACATCCGCCCAAATTGGGTTCTAACACCGAGAGTGTTCTCACCCAACTTCGTGACTAGGCCTTTCATCCTTTTGGGGTTGATTCGACCCTCTTTCAACGCCTTGTCCTGAAATCCCTTGACCTGCTTCATCACGTTAGAGGTCATTACCAGTTGATAAACCTTTACCCAAATCGGCTCGGGTGTCTCTTTTTGGCTAAGGGCATCCGCCACTACGTTGGCCTTGCCCGGATGGTAGAGGATCTCACAATCATAATCCTTGATTAGCTCTAACCACCTTCTTTGCCTCATATGCTGCAACCAATCCATCCCTAGGACTACATCAAATCCGCCTAGGGGCACCACAAATAATTTAGCAGGGAACCTATGGCCATCTGATTCTATCATGGAATCCTCTAGGGCATCATGTATCCTAGTGGACTTACCGATAGTAGTTTCTACATCAAAGGGCTCATCAATCCTTCTACTCCTAATGGGTAACTTATCATAAAAGAAAGTAGAATTAAAACTCCTAATAGCACTAGAATCAAATACAGAGGCACAAGTCTAGTTTACTAGGAATGTACCTGGCACGGCATCGGGGTCCATCCTAGCCTCCTCCCGGGTCATAGTGAATGCCCTGGCTTCGGCCCTCTGCCCTTCCTTCTCCTTCTTGATCCCCTTCATTCCCTGGAGTTCTCAGCCCTTGGCTTCTTGCAGTCTCTGCTCAAATGCCATGCTCCACCGTAGTTATAACATTTCACCCCTTTACAGTCCCTAGCCCTATGGCCCTCCTTTCCACATTTAAAGCAGAGATTCAATCCCCACCTATAATTCCCTGATGCTCCTTCCCGCACTTTCAGCAAACCTTCTCTCTCCCTGTTATCGCATTCTGGTCATCCACCATCATCTTCTTACCTCCAGCCATAAATCCCCCATCATTATCCCGCTTCCCATTCCCATTCCTACCATTGTCCCCCTTCTTCTCCACATCCACCAACGCCACCGCTTCCCACTCGTCATATAGTCTCCTTGCAAGATCAACCACTGACCTAAACGTACCAGACCGAGCAGCGATCAGATATCGGCGGATATCCGTCGGCAAACCCTGGATGTATCTCTTTTTTTCCGGGACGCGGGTGTCACATGCTCTGGCACCAGCCTCGCCATTTCATTAAACTTCGTTGTATACTGCTGGTGTGTCATGGTTCCCGCTTCCAACTACAGGAACTCCCTCTCAACCTTATCAAGCTCCCTATGAGGACAAAACTCCTCAATCACCATCCTCTTAACTTCACCCCATCAAATCCTCCAGATCGCCCTACTACCCTCAGCCTGGACAACGTTGTCCCACCATCATAAGGCAGAATCCACAAACGAGTGGGTAGCAAACTTCACCTTCTGATCCTCTCAGCACTCGCTAATATCAAGTAGTGCCTCCATCTCTCTCAGGCGGTGAACAGCAGTAGCATTCCCATTCCTGTCGAAAATTGGGGGCTTGCATCTTTGGAATGCCCCATATTTGCACCCCTTTGCAGTTTCCTGCACCGCCTCCTCCTCCTTATTATTACTGGAGACAACCATCTCAGTATCAGGTTGATCTCTTACCCCTAAACCTCTTTCTTCGCCCCCTCGCCTACCAGTTCTCCTCCTTTACTCCTTCTCCTTCTTTTCATCCTCCCTCACAGCACGAATAACCTCGATCACTACAAACGGCAGAATCGTCTGCATGATCTGATGAACCTCCTCAACCACCGCCTCCTTCACTGAGGCCCTCAGATTAGCACTCTTATCACCGTCCCTCATGGTGATTAATCTCGGGATCTACAGGTGCCGTCTCGGCAGTTCTAGCCTTATTCCTCATTGCACGCGGTCCAACACCATGTCCACTACACACTCCACCTTGGGAAGCCATTGAAGATCTACCACCAGCAATCTAAGTGCTATAAAATTCAAACACCAACATGGTCATTCAAGGTAATACCTCAAATTATGTCAAGTATAGTATGTCCCTAATTATAGTGTCCAGATGTGATTAGCCACTTACTTTACTCTTCCTTCTCCAAGCATTCCCTATCCTGACTACATCAGTATCCAAATTTACTAGGGGAACATAAACCACATAACACACGCACATAATTTCTTTTTATTATCTTACATAAAACATTTACATAAAACCTTTACCTGCAGGCATATAGCTACTAGGACTGGCATCCCTTTCCCTTTCGTCCCATTCTCAGTTTAAGTTTAGGTTCTTTGAAAATATTTTACCTAATTCTCTTAAACTTTAGCTCTGATACCAACTTGTAAGGCCCCATTCCCGGGACACTTACAGCTGGTCAATCATCGCATAAAACATTTAAAACACATCATCCACAGCGGAATTAAAACTTTTCATTCATGATTAAAAACGTGTCTATACATCAAATCATTCATTTACATCACAAAATTTTTGTTAACACAATAATCATTCCCAAAAATGTGGATGCCAGATGCAAATCATTCCCAGTGGCTTATGCATCCATGCCTGCACCTCCTCAGCATCAAACGATTACCTGCCAACTATTATACATACAAAAAGTCAGCTACGCTGAGTGAGTTCTAGTTTTCATAATCAAAATACTTTACATTACATTAAATCATATCCTTTACTTTTGTTCGTGATCACACATCATTCT
The DNA here is from genome assembly GCA_025506505.1 of Flaveria sonorensis. Classification (NCBI taxonomy): domain Eukaryota; kingdom Viridiplantae; phylum Streptophyta; class Magnoliopsida; order Asterales; family Asteraceae; genus Flaveria; species Flaveria sonorensis. The sequence goes on from CM046434.1 coordinate 30,780,028, forward strand.
TACATCTAGATAATAATTATTATCTCCAACATCGTTCATCATCATTCGTTTTCGTACATTCATTTGTTAACAACTTTACTTTCATTATGAATCCTGCCATATGCTAAACCCCCCCAACATTATGCACGAAGCTGGTACTTTATCGGGGCCTGAAAATAACCCTTAATCATTGCGCACAAAGTAGATACATTATGCATGAAGCAGATACATTGTGCACGAAGTAGATACATTGTGCACAAAGTAGATATATTATGAATGAAGCAGATACATTCCATACATTATGCACGAAGAAAAATATAGTACCAGGTTAAGCGACAAGGATTCCATCATTCATTACTTCCATTTTCATCATCGTTGTCTTTCACTTTCATTACGTAATACTTTACTTACATAATCATACATAACAAGTAAATTCAAATCATAAAACATATAGTTTTAAAATGTCATTTAACGTGAAAAGATAACACATAAGACATAACAGTATAGCATGCGAAAACTTAACATACATCTGCAACATCTCGAGCGAGAACTGCCCCTTTCACGCGAGAACCATTTAATCGTACGAAAACCATCAAGTCGTGCGAGAACCACATATCGTGCGAGAACTTACAAGTCGCGCGAGAACTACCTGTCATGAGAAACATGCATATCGCATAAAAACTACACCGTTCAAGCGAGAATTTCCCAGAATTCAAAATCTTAACGTACATCAAAACTGCTCACGTGAAAACTACAGGTTTTCCCCGCCCAATCACAACTTATTATGTCTAAGGCTGTTCTAACATGCTAACATCTTAAACATCAACAAACCAAGCATAGACAAGCATTTTAAAATGTTCACCTCTTGATGTTCTAGCACAAACACAACCTTCCCGAAGCCTATGCCTAGTGATAACTACATAACCATGCGTTATATTCATCAATAATCCATTCTTAGTACATAACACGAGTTACTACATGAGTTACATACCTTAAACACTTGGATTCTTCACTTCTCTCTCTACGCAGTCGATTTCTCTCTCTAGCAGTTGAACTTTTCGTGCAAAATGGAGTCAGACTGGATGTTCTCAGCTATTTATACCCAGCTAAGCTTTTCGCATGAACTTCTCGCGTGAGAAGTTCCTTTCACATGATAACTTCATCTGCCTTATCTTTCTTCAAAACTTTTGGGCGTTACATGATGGTTTCAAGTGAGATGATCAACTTCTGAAGCTCTTCTGTAGTGTCTCCTTTGTTTGTTAGAAATCTTACCCAAGAGTATCTTGAATAATCATCTGTAACAACCAACACAATAAGATTTGTTAGCAATAGATTTAACACTAATAGGACCAAATAAATCAGTATGTAACAATTCAAGGGGTTTTGAAATAGTATTTTCAAGCTTAAGCTTGTGTGGCCTTTTATGCTGTTTTCTTTGAGCACATGCGATGCACTTTTCTACCACTGAAAAATCATTAAATGGTAGCCCCTTCATAAGATTGTTCTTAACCAATTTATTTATATTTTTAAAATTAACATGGCCTAAACGTCTATGCCACAGAAAGGATTCAGAAGATGAAGCTTTGGACAGGAGACATGTCACAGTGGAGGTAGATTCTTGTGATCCTATATCCAGAAGATAAGTATCATTCTTTCTTGGAGCAAGCATGATCACTAAATCTTCTGGAATAATAAACTTTGGTTTGAGAAACAAGCATTCATTTGACATAAACAACACTGGAATGTCTTTATCACAGATTTATGATACACTTAACACATTGAATGCTAATTCAAGGACATACTTCACTTTCTCCAGAGTCAAAGAACCATTTGAGACTTCTCCCTGACCAATCATCTTTCCACCCTTCTTGTCTCCAGCAAAAGTAATATATCCTCCATTTATTATGCGTTAATTTGTAAGTAGGTCCTTCAACCCGGTCATATGCCTTGAACATCCACTATCAACATGCGAGAAGCTATTGATAGCTTTTCTGGAATGATCTTGGAATATAGACAAAAAATTGTTGAGATTTGGAAATCAGGACCCAATTCGTGAGTAACTTAGGCCTCGGAATAAAGGATTTTTATAGGAAATTATTTACAAAATGATTTAATCTACTTTCTAATGAACTATTATTTACATTTCTACTAACAACCTCAGGACAAACTTTAATTACGTGTTCATCCTTCCCACATCTAAAACACCGGGACTTTAAGCCTTTCTTCTTATATTTTGAAACAGGAGCTTGATCTATTAATATCTCTTCCTCACATTCAGACATGTGTGAATAAAAAGTGCTACAAGTGTCATATGATTCTTTTAATTTTCTTTTGTCACCTTAAGTTTAGCAGATTCTAATTCATTTACAATAATGTTTCTAACTTTTGAGGAAGTTGTCTCCATTTCTTTAGGTTTAGAGATCCGAATTAGTGTAAAAGATGGGATAGGATGAGAGAGGAACTTTTCAACATAATTTGAGTCAGTATGTCTGTTTGAAGCTTTACTTGCACAACCATCATTTCTATTGACACAAGCATTTGAAACATCATGATTTGATTAATAGACATCTGAAGATAAACAACCTGGACTAGAGTTAGAACTACACATGCCATTGTCTGTAATAGACTTTTGGGAAACAAATCTACTTAAACTATTGTTTATTGAATACTTTTTGGAAACTGAAATGCTAAGACTAGAGCCGCCCAGACCATTACATGCACCATAATCATATTCCTCTCGAATCTCCTTATGATTCACTCCTTCTAAACCTGCATAAAAACTGTTAGTTTCTTTCTGAATTAATTCATTAGCTGGATGAGGTATAGGCATAGGAGAATAATAATAAGTACATGGAGGAGGATAAACCTGAGTGGTTTCTTCACATCCCAAACCACTCTTAATTCTAGCCCCCATTGTTTCTTGCAAAGATCCTCATGTTTCATCCCAGAAATTGTCCACTTTTCAAGTTTGGTTTCTAATTTGCTTGTTTCAAATTCAGCAAGTGCTACACATTTGGTTAAAGCATTTATTTCAATGTTTCTTTCCAAAAGATTTCTTTTTAAATGCTTATTTTCCTTTAAAGCTTCATGTAACTTGATAAAATATTTAAACTCATTTGTTTTAAGTTCCTTATTTATTTGTTTTAATTATTTTTCATTATCTAAAAATAATCTGTTAGCTTTATAAACCCTAAATAAACGTATTTTGCATAGAGGAGAACACATGTCTTGAATTACCTCCAAAGGGAGACCCATAACTACTTTTTCAGCAGCTAGTGCCTTTTCGCATTGACAGACCGGAGTCTTCTTCTTGCATTCTTCCTCCTCTAACGCTTTCTTCGGGTATCCTCAGCTTCACTTTCCTCTTTCTTTTCTTGATGTTGTTTCCCAAACTCTTCAGCTTCGCAAACAGTTACTTTCTCTTCAGCATACTCATAATCACCTTTTTCTTCCTTGACTTTCCCAATCTTCACCTCTTCAGCTTGAACCTGTTGTTTACCACTTTCACCTATAGCTTCTTCTTGAATCTCACTCTTGAACTCCCTGAAAGGATCAAAGTCCTCAAAAGAATCCATATCACTGTTCACCACCTCAGGAACTAAAGCATGATTGATTTCTTCTTTAGTTTCCTTAATCTCAGCACTCCAATCAAAGTTTGAAATGAGGGTTGTTTCCTTATTTGGCTTGGCTTATTCCTTGTTGGTGATCAGAATAACTTCAGAAGTTCCAGAAGTTCCTGGTGCAGTGATGATAGGAAATGGAAATTCTCTTTTAATGTGCCCTAGCTGTTTGCAATTAAAGCATCTCAATTTTGACTTATCAAAACCAAGTTTAGAGTTTTGATTTTGATTGCCAAAGTTCTTCCTTCTAGTTCATTCCATGAATCTTCTATCACACAATGTGAGCATGGCCATCTGCCATTGGATATCAGTTTCCTCTAAGTCATTAGGATCCACCTGATACATGTCTTTAATAGTCATTCCTTTTCCCTTCAACTCCCCGCAACCAAAGCTTCATAGTTGTGTACAAACATTCCAAATAATGCCATTATGTCAGATGGAATTTTAGCAGTGACGGATGTCTTTGAGCTCGAACCAACACTTGTAGATCCACCACCAGACTTGTTTGATACGCCATATCCCGTAGAACCACCATAAGCTGAACCATACATGGACGCGTTTGCAGCGGATGAGATCAATGCAACATTTTGTGGATATACTGTGGCTGGCATCATGGATTGATTGTATTCCCTCTTTTGCACATCTAAATCAAAAGATTTCAATTTGTTGATGACATCCATGAGTTTGTAATCAACAAAGTTTCTTTCCAGCTTCAACATCCTGACTTGCAAGCTCCATTACGGTGGAAGAGAGTCCAAGAGCTTAGTAACTTGTTCATGGTTACCCGACTGTTTATCATATTTCTTTAAAGTGCTTGAGATAGACAAAAATCTATTAGTAATATCCGTAAGGCTTTCATTCTTGTTTCCTACGAATGAATTGAACTCCTTTTCAGCTTGGGCTTTCTTGTCCTTCTTCAGGTCTTCATTTCCATCATAAAGTTCACACAGAGAATCATACAATGATTTTGCATTCTTGTGTTCAAGAAATTGATTATTGATGTCTTATGATAAACATAAGGTTAAAGCCTCGAAAGCTTTCTGATCACGATCGATTAGCTTGTGGTCTATTTCAGTAATGGTTGATGGATCAGTGTTTGGAGAGGTAACTTGACCAACAGTGATAGTTGGAGTGTGTGGACCATTTACTATTGACTCCCATTGATTATGATCAGTATAATAAAAGAAGGCTTTTAAACATCGTTTCCAGTCCTCAAAGTTATCACCATTTATATGCCTCGGTGGCCTATTGGGTGCAACACACTCCAAGTCAGAAATGGTGATGTTGGTGGATGTCATTTTTTAAATAGTATTAATTTCACTGAAGAATCTCTAAATTCGCTGAGAAATTCGCTGGTAGATTCGCTCGGAAGCTGAACAGCAGTTTCAGTCTAGTGAGTGCTTAAAAACTCTAGTTTCGGCGATAGTTTCGCTGAAACTAGTAGAACTTTCATTCTGAGGACAATTTTGGCAGCACATTCGCTTGCTTTGACAATCAATGAAGGTGAACTTTCATTCAAATTGAGGTAGCAAAGACACCAGATCCAAAAATCACAATTTATGTACTTTCGCTAAATCAAGTGGCAGTTTCACAGGAAGAACTCTAGTTTCGCCCAACGAATCTGAAAACTTTTTCAGCACTAAATCAACTCAAACTCATCTAAATCTCAATGAATTTGAGATCTGATGATTTCTATAGCTTTCCACACCAAATACGAACAAGTCTCAATCAATTTCCATATCCAAAACACACATATCAGAACAATATTGAATGGAACAGTGTCTTTAAGCTAGAAAGTACACAAAAACTCAACCAATCAAGAGCACAATTGCTCTGATACCATATTGTTGGTCCTCGTTATAACAGTGCAATTGATGAATAAAGTAAGAAATCCCACTGAATAAACATAATACTCATAATAACATAATGGATAAGATTTGAATCTATTCAATAATCACTAAACAAAGGATCAAAAGTAATAACAATAGGCTTCCAGCCGAAAACATAGAGTTGCAACAATAATATTTTAGTATTAGGGTTTTGCAAAACTTGCTTACAATGATAGAACATGACAATATATAAGTAGTGTTAGTTTTGCTAACAGTTTTGTTGGATAGCAAAACTGTCTTGACCATCAACTAGATTCACCCGACAGCGAAAGACAGTTTCGCCGGGTGACCTAGGACAGCTGACTAAGAGTTTTGCTGGGTCAGTGAAACTAAACAAATACAAAATACATAGAAATAAACTAACATTCTTCCTATTACATAAAAGACAAAATAATCCTAACAACTATGGTGAGTGCAACCTATACTAAATCATCACAAGTTACTCTTGATAAGTGTGTTAATGTGGTGGATGATACTCAAGCACTAGATCTATATTTCACCAATTTAGATCTGTCCAAACAACTTGCTATAATTCCTCAACTGAGAATCTACAAGTCCCATCTCACCATAAACATCATTAGAGATGTTAAGACTGGGGTGAGAATAAGAGGACAACCTATGATAAAAATGTTTGTCTTTACTCTTATTTCTTGTCCCAGATAGAGCTTAAGAAGATTTAAGAGGCTTTGAAAGATGGAAGTTGGGTTGAAGCAATGTAGGAGGAACTGCTTTAATTCAAGAGATAGAAGGTTTGGAATCTATGTCCTCTTCCTCAAAAGAAGACTACCATAGGTACCAAGTGGGTTTTTTGGAACAAGAAGGATGATAGAGGACTTGTCATCAAGAACAAGGCAAGACTGGTTATTTAAGGATACACACAAAAAGAAGGGATTGACTACACAGATGTTTTTATTCCTATAGCAAGACTTGAAGCTATTAGGATATTCCTAGCTTTTGCTGCATTGAAGGATTTCAAGGTCTACCAACTTGATGTCAAGTGTGCCTTTTTGTATAGGGTGATTGATGAGGAAGTGTATGTTAAACAACCACCTGGCTTTGCAGACCCAGATCATCCTGATTATGTCTGTAAGCTTGACAAAGCACTCTATGGGCTGTATCAGGCTCTAAGGAAGTGGAATAAGACACTATCACATTATCTCTATAAGCATGGATACAAGAGAGGTACTATTGATGGAACACTCTGCATCAAAGGAATAGGAAATGACTTGATGCTGGTTTAAGTTTATGTAGATAACATTATCTTTAGGTCAACTAATCCAAAACTCCACAAAGACTTTAAGAAGCTGATGAAGCATAGATTTGAGATGAGTGCCATGGGGGAACTCAATTTCTTTCTAGGAATTCAAGTGAAGCAGGTTGACAATGGCATCTTAATAAGTCAGTCAAAGTATGTGCAAGACATACTTACCAGGTTTCACATGACTGAGTGAAAGGTTGCTAAGATACCCATAGCCAAAAACTACTCTCTTGAACCAGATCTTGAGGGGGAGTGTGTTGATGAACATCTACACAGGCCTATGATTGGGTCTCTTATGTACCTCACAGCCAGCAGGCCTGATATCATGTTTGCTAAATGTATTTGTGCAAGATATCAAGCCAACCCCAGAATGTCACACCTGGTTGCTATCAAGAGAATTCTTATATATCTCAAGGGTGCTCCCAAATTAGGCGTTTGGTATCCAAAGAATTCTGACTTCATTATGTATGCTTATACAGATAGTGACTATGGTGGCTGCAACATGACTGCAAAGTCAACATCTGGGGGATGTCAATTTCTTGGTGGAAGGATATTCTTATGGCAATGCAAGAAATAATCTTGTGTATCTGCATCAACTATGAAGTTGAATACATTGTTGCTGCAAGCTGTTGTGTTTAAGTGCTACAGATTCATAATTAGATGCTAGACTATGGATTCAACTTCAAGGAGACTCACATCCATATAGACAACAATAGTTCTATCTCTATCATTGAGAATCCAGTTCAGCACTCAAAGACAAAGCACATCAACACCAGGTATCATTTGATTAGAGATCATTTTGAAAAGGGATTGATAAAACTAGTCAAAGTTAACACAAATGAACAATATGCTGATCTGTTCACAAAAGCTTTTGATGAGCAGAGATTTAAGTATCTTGTATCAACTATTGGGATGATTAACTTTGAGTAGATTTTTCCTTAAACTAAACTCAAGATTATTTTTAATAATATGTTGTCTTGAGTTTTCTATTTCATCACCATATAATCCCTGTTTTTCAAAATGATAAATGAGAATTTTGAGAAATTTGGATATATTTTCCTTCAGAAGACATCAAGTTGTCTTCGGAAGAAAATTATGTCTTCAAAACAAATAACTACTTCTGAGAAATTAACCTTCGGACGAAATTTTGATATACCTTCTGAAGCTTATTTTCTCACTAAGTACTTACATGTATTGAAGGATAATTTTCTTCCAAAAGCAATTAAGTCTCGAAAGACTTATTCTCTTATTGAATAAGATTTCTTATATTTGATATCTTTCAAAGAAAAATCTATCTACGAAGCAAATATACTATAAGTATTTTTCTTCCGAAGCAAAATTCTTAGAAAACTAAGGAATATCTTCCGAAGCCAAAGTGGTGTAACACCCGGAAATTTCAGCAAAAGAAAAAGAAAGAAAGGTGAAATGCTCCAAGTCAAGGGGTTAAAGTTGTGCAAGTGGCAAACTTGTCTATTATGGGTTCAAAAGCACCTGATTTTTAGAGTGAGAAAGCTGAAATTCTTCGAGAAGGTGAGGTTTTCTTGTATTTCTATTTGGTTTTCAGTTATGCTCAAGCTGCTGGACCGATTTTTATGTGTTTCTTTGTGTCTGGTTTCTAGTTCTTGCGTGTTTAGGTGCTAGAACTCCAGGCGCTCTCGGGTTGGTGGAGTTTTACTTGAAAGATGTTAGAGGTGAGTTCTAGATCCCTGGTTTTACTTGTTTTTAACTTGTTTGGAGCTGAAATTGCTATTACCTACTGCTTTACAATCGAAAATCGAAACTGATCTGTGTGCTTTGCACCTGATGTGCACGTGAGTGTGTGTTTCGAATGCTTGATCGATTTGTGTGGTTGTATGCTTGTTCTAAGAGTTTAGCCTGCTGGATCAGTGTTGTGAATGTATAAGAATGAGGATTTGGAACTGAATACAGCATAGGTGACAACTGCAGGTTGGTTTAGTTCATCCGCATTTAGACTTGAATATTCACATGAGTGTTGTTCATGCGCATTTGCCCTTAGTACAGCCAAAGTGCTCATCCGCATTTGCCTTTAGTACAGCCAAAGTGCTCATCCGCATTTGCCCTTAGTACAGCCAAAGTGTTCATCCGCATTTGTTTTGCCCATGTACATTTGCTACAGTGTCCATGCATATTTGCTTTAGTCATCTGCATTCGGTTCATGTGCACTTCCTGACACTGACTTTTTATATGCATATCAGTTGGCAGGTAAGGATGTTGCTGAGGATGGCACGGGGCTGAAGCCACATGGTGATTTGAGACTGGCATCCATTTATGCAATTATGATATTTTTGTCTTGTAATGCAACTAAATATTCTTTTGTAATGCTTAACAACAATGTATTATTTGGAAAAAGTAATCATTAATACAAGAAATGGTTTTTGGTTAAGTTATTCCACTGTGATTGTTTTCCCATAATAATGTGGCTTATGGTGTTTTAATAACGAATGATGCTATGAATGACCAACTGTGGGATTCCCGGGAACGGGGCCTTACAAGTTGGTATCAGAGCCAAAGTTTAAGAGAATTGGGTAAATTCTTTTATAAAACCTAAACTTAAACTGAAAATGGGACCTAATGAAGGGATGCCAGCACAAGTAGCTACGTGCCATCAGGTAATTTTTTTCATGAAGTTAACCGGCATTACGTGCATGTGCTATTTTATTTACGTGCTTAGTAGATTTGGATACTGATGTAGTCTGGATAGGGAATGCTTGGGGGATGAAGAGTAAAGTAAGAGGCTAATCACAACTGGCCACTGTACTTAGGGACATACTATACTTGACAAAATCCGAGCTATTACCTTGAATGACCTTGTTAGTTTTTGAATCTTATAGGGAGTATATCTTATGGCGAGTAGGAAACCTGGGAAGGCAACCTGAGGCGATGCTAGTGGAGGGCGTACTACTAGGACACGTGTCACCAGAAGCAAGGCTAAGGCTCTTGAGGCAACTCATGAGGACACAGATCTTCATAGCCACCAAGAGGGTGAAGGATCAGCCAGCCTCAAGTCTACGGTAAAGGAAGCTATCATTGACGAAGTCTACAACATCATGCAAAACATGTTACCTTCAGTGGTGATTGAGGTGTTGAGGGCTGTAAAGGATGGTGAGAAGACCAAAGATGCAGGGGAGAAGGAGAAAACTGATGAAGGGCCATCTAGTCCCAAGGTGGTAATTCATGATGATGATAGCAAGGGGGAGAAGGAGACCATTAAGGGGTGCACCTATAAGGTGTTTCAGGGGTGCAAACCCCCGACCTTTGATGGTAACGGTAATGCTACTGCTGCTCATCATTGAGTTCGATAGATGGAGGCGGTTTTAGACATCAGTGAGTGCCAAGAGGATCAAAAAGTGAAGTTTACCTCCCATTCTTTCATTGACTCGCATATTGCTGGTGGGACAACATTATCCAACCCGAGGGGAAATGTTCTGTTGCAAGGATGAGGTGGTCGGATTTGAAGGAACTGGTACTAGAGGAGTATTGTCCATATCGGGAGTTGGGCAAAATTGAGAAGGAGTTCTTGCATTTGGAGCCTGGAAACATGACTCATCAAGAGTATACCTCCAAGTTCAATGAGCTTGCAAGACTGGTGCCGGATATGGTAACTCCAGAGTCCAAGAAGATTAAGAGGTACATGCAGGGTCTGCCCGTGGATATCAGGAGGAACATGATAGCTGCTAGACTGAGCACTTTCAGGTCTGCAGTAGACTTGTCCGGGAGGTTGTATGATGAGAGGGATCCGATGCCAATTCAGGGGAAGTTTGAGAAGAGTTGGAATAAGAACGGCAATGGGAAGAGATCCAGGGGTGACCACTATGGGATCGGGGAAAAAAAATGAGGATTGACGATCGCCGCTTAGCGTTGAGTAAGGGAAATCATAGGAGGGAATGTAAGAAGTGTGGGAAAGCTCACATGAGTGGGTGTAGAGTGGGGTTGAACCAGTGTTTTAAGTGTGGAGGCGAAGGCCACTATGCTAAAGAGTGCGGGCATCACGATGTTATCAATGTGGGGAGGTAGGCAACTCGGGCTGAGATTGCAAGAAGGGTGGAGCAGGGAGCTCAGGGATGCAAACTATGGGTGAGAAAGGGAGGAGTGGGAGCACCAAAGCCAATGCAAGGGCATTCACCATGACCCGTGAAGAAGCCAGAGTGGACCCTAAAGTAGTTTCAGGTATGTTTTTAGTAAACCAATTGTATGCTTCTGTGCTCTTTGATTCGGGTGCTAGTAGAAGTTTTGTATATGCTACCTTTTGTCATGAAATGCATGGTACGAATAAGAAGATAGACATGCCCTTATATGTAGAGACAGCGATAGGAAAGTCTACCAAAGTGACTAATGTGATAGACGATTGCATCGTAGTATTGGACGGGCGTGAGTTTCCTGCTAGATTGTATGTGATGGCCCTAGGAGGTTTTGATGTGGTGTTAGGGATGGATTGGTTGGCGGCCTATGAAGCTAACATCGTGTACCAAAAGAATACGATTTGTTTGACTGCGCCCGATAGCAGTTTGGCTACGATACATGGAGACAAGGAGTGCATTACACAGTGAATAATCTCGATGATCATGGCAGAAAAGTTTATGAGACGCGGGTGTGGTGCTTACCTGGCCTATGTGAAGGATGTGGATGCTATCGTGCCTCAGCTGTTAGGCATGCTGGTGGTATACGATTTTCCCTATGTGTTTCCCGAAGACCTACCAGGGGTACCACCTGACCGCGTGATCGAGTTCCAGATTGATTTGATACCTGGTGCCCAGCCTGTTGCAAAGGCGTCGTACCATCTCGCTTCCTCTGAGATGAAGGAATTGATGACCCTGTTGCAAGAGTTATTAGATAAGGGGTTCGTCCGACCTAGTATCTCTCCCTTGGGTGCTCCGGTCTTGTTTGTAAAAAAGAAGGACGGTAGCATAAGGATGTGCATCGACTGCCGTGAGTTGAACAAGTTGACGGTGAAGAACAGGTACCCACTACCAAGAATTGACGACTTGTTTGATCAGCTTCCAGTTGGTTCTCAAGAATAGACCTCCGATCTAGTTATCATCAGCAAAACGTTAAAGGGTAGGATATCTCGAAGACCACGTTTCGAACACGATACGGGCACTACGAATTCCTAGTTATGTCTTTCGGATTAACCAACATGCCAGATGCTTTTATGGATTTGATGAATCGGGTGTGTCGGCCGATGTTGGATAAATCAGTGATTGTGTTTATCGATGATATCCTGATTTATTCGAAGAGTGAAGAAGAGCTCACTGGTCACATTAGCGAGGTATTGGAGACGCTTAGAAGAGAGAAGCTATATGCTAAGTTCTCCAAATGTGTGTTCTGGTTGTAGGAGGTTTAGTTCTTGGGTCATGTGGTTAATTCTGAAGGGATTATGGTGGACCCGGCTAAGGTGGAGGCGGTTATGCAATGGAAGGTTCATCTAAGACTTCTCCAAGATAGCTTCACCATTGACCAAATTGACCCGTAAGGATATGAAGTTCATATGGGGTTAAGTGCAGGAGAATGCATTCGAAAAGTTAAAGACAAGATTGACTCAAGCTCCTGTCTTGACGTTACCCGAAGGGAATGAAGACTTGGTGGTCTATTCAGATGCTTCTTATTCGGGATTAGGTTGTGTACTGATGCAATAAGGAAGGGTTATAGCCTATGCATCCAGACAGTCGAAGATCCATGAGGCTAACTACCCTACCCATGACTTGGAGTTGGCGGCTGTGGTCTTTGCATTAAAGATTTAGAGGCACTACCTGTACGAGATAAAGTGCACTATCTTCATTGATCACAAAAGCTTAAAGTATTTCTTCGAGCAAAAGGATCTTAATATGAGACAGCGATGATGGTTGGAACTCATAAAAGACTATGACTGTGAGATTCATTATCACCCAGGTAAAGCTAATGTGGTAGCTGATGCTCTAAGCCGGAAGGAAAATAGGGAACCGATTCGGGTGAGATCTTACCAGTTGATCGTGACTCCTGATATGATAAAGCAAGTGGGTGAGGCTCAAGAAGAGGCTCTAAAGCCCAAGCACACTAATGAAGAAAGGATGAAAGGCCAGATCACGAGCATGGAAGAAAACGCCAATGGTGTCAAAACAAGGTTTGGGCGCATGTGGATTCCTAAATTTGGAGGTCTGTGAGAGAAAGTGTTGGATGAAGCTCACAAGACTTGCTACTTCATTCACCCGGGAACCAACAAGATGTACCAGGACCTAAATGAGAATTATTGGTGGCCAGGGATGAAAGCCGACGTAGCGAGGTATGTAGAATGATGCTTGACCTGTCTCCAGGTTAAGGCCAAGCATCAGAAGCCATATGTGAAATTCCAACCCTTGGAAATTCCCAAATGGAAGTGGGAGCATATTACTATGGTTTTTAAACGAAGCTACCTTGTACAGCTAAAGGTTATGATGCCATATGGGTCATAGTGGATAGACTAACGAAGAGTGCTCACTTTATACCCATCCAAGAGATGTAAAACTTGGAACGGCTAGCCGAATTGTTCATCAATGAGATAGTTACCCATCATGGGTGCCGATGCGATTGTCTCGGACAGAGATACGCGTTTACATCCAAATTTTGGAAGAAGTTCAGTGATGTGATGGGAACCAAACTGCACATCAGTACAGCATACCAACCATAGACGGACTGCCAATCTAAAAGAACTATCCAGACCTTAGAAAACATGCTTTGGGCATGTTCATAGACATTGGTGGAAGTTGGGATAGTCACCTACCATTGGTAGAGTTCTCATACAATAACAGCTACCATGCCAGTATTGGTATGCCCCCGTGTGAGATGTTCTATGGCCGAATGTAGAACCCCTGTTTGTTGGGGGGAAATCAGACAGAAGGAGTTGGGGAATATCGAGGTTATCAAAACGACCAACAAGAAGCTAGGCAGAATTAAAGCCTATATGAAAGCCGCCAAAGATAGGCAAAAATCCTATGCCGACAAACATCGAAGACCAATCGAGTTTAACGTTGGCGACAGAGTGATACTGAAGGTGTCCCTTGGAAAGGATAATTCGATTCAGAAAGGGGGAGGAAAATTAAGCCTTGATTATTAGCCTTTCAAGATAGTAGCCCGTGTGGGAGAGGTGGCCTACAGGTTGGAGCTACCCGATGAGTTAAGTGGAATTCATCCAACCTTCCTGTATCTCACCAAAGAAAGTGCTTAGCCAATGAAGATATGATAGTGCCACTGGAGGACATTGAGGTGGATGAACGACTCAATTATGTGGAGCAGCCAGTGGCCATAATTGACAGAAAAAGAGAAGAGTTTAAGGAAAAGGCGGTTCCACTGGTACGAATATAAGGAGGCACAGGAAGGATTCTATGTGGGAGACTGAGGAATAGATGAGACAACATTACCCATATCTGTTCGAAGAGTGACAGGTTTCACGGACGAAACCCATTAAAGGGGGGTGGACTTGTAACACCCGGATAATTTTAGCAAAAGAAAAAAAAAGAAAGGTGAAATGCTCCAAGTCAAGGGGTTAAAGTTGTGCAAGTGGCAAACTTGTCTATTATGGGTCCACAGCACGTATGGCCGCCCACACCCTCATTCTCATACCTGCTTTCGGCTTGAAAACAGAGGAAGAAGCTTCAACCGGATTTTTAGAGTGAGAAAGCAAAATTCTTTAAGAAGGTGAGGTTTTCTTGTATTTCTATTCGGTTTTTAGTTGTGTCAAGCTGCTGGACGATTTTTATGTGTTTCTTTGTGTCTGGTTGCTTGTTCTTGCGTGTTTAGGTGCTAGAACTCCAGGCGCCTCGGGTTGGTGGATATTACTCGAAAGCTATTAGAGGTGAGTTCTAGATACCCGGTTTACTTGTTTTTAACTTGTTTGGTCTGAAATGCATATTACCTACTGCTTTACAACGAAAATGTAACAACTGATATGTGTGCTTTGCACCTGATCGCGTGTGAGTGTGTGTTTCGCAATGCTTGATCGATTTGTGTGGTGTATGTTGTTCTAAGGTTTAGCATGCTGGATCGGTGCTGTGAATGTATAAGAATGAGGATTTGGAACTTAATATAGCATAGGTGACAACTGCAGGTTGGTTTAGTTCATCCACATTTAGACTTGAATATTCGCGTAAAGTGTTGTTCATGCATTTGCCTTTAGTACAGCAAAAGTGGTCATCCGCATTTTCCCTTAGTACAGCCAAAGTGTTCTTCTGCATTTGTTTTTCCCATGTGCATTGGCTACAGTGTCATGTGTATTTGCTTTAAGTCATTCGCATTCGGTTCATACGCACTCCCTGACACTTAGAATAATTCCTGAGAATGTTTATCCGCATTTGTTCATCCGCATTTGTTAATCCGCATTTGTTGTGTTCCTCCACATTTGTTTAAGTTCATCCACATTTGTCTAAAGACTTGGGATTTTCTAAAATTTTAGGAATAGAATTTAAGTGTGGAGAACTCCTGTATAAGGGAAGATTATGCTTGTTTAAGGATTATAATGCTGGGTTCTTTCTTATGTGCTGCTTTTACTATGTCAATCATGTTTTCATGTTATGTGATTAAGTAATGAGCATCTTAATAAGTATTATCCATAAAAAAGTAGACATAAGGAGTAAAGAAGAACAGTGAAACTTAATGAATGTTACCCCCAGGCTCTTTTGATGAATGAAAAGCCTTGCAAGCAAATGAATGGAGGTTCATGACCAGGAGGTCATTGCTCAACTGATGTACGGCGCTATCAGCCCATGAGGATGTACATCAGGGGTTCTATTGGGGATGGACCAATGAATGAATGGGATCCTAGTTCCTGAGCAGGCTTTGTGCTAGCAGTGTGGATCAACTATCAATGGGTTAGCTACCATGATAAACGTTTGCCGACAGGGGTTCGGCATCTGTTGCCAAACTAACAATGTAGCCTCTTGCTTTGTGCAATCCTAGTTAATGATAGAGAATGATGATGAATATCTTAATCATTGATTATGTGTATGGATGAATGATCACAAATGAAGTTTACAGGGTTCGGCATCTGTTGCCAACTAACAATGTAGCTCTTGCTTTATGCAATCCTAGTTGATAGAGAATGATGATGAATATCTTAATCTTGATTTGTGTATGGATGAATGATCACCAAATGAAGTTTACAAAAGTGTATTTTTCTATATTTTTAAACTATAACTCACTCAGCGACGCTGACTTTTTATATGCATATCAGTTGGCAGGTAAGGATGTTGCTAAGGATGGCATGGGGCTGAAGCTACTTGGTGATTTGAGACTGGCATCCATTTATGCAATTATGATATTTTTGTCTTGTAATTTAACTAAATATTCTTTTGTAACGCTTAACAATAATGTATTATTTGGAAAAGTAATCATTAATGCAAGAAATGGTTTTTGGTTAAGTTATTCCGCTGCGATTGGTTTCCCATAATAATGTGGCTTAAGGTGTTTTAATAACGATTGATGCTATGAATAACCAACTGTGGGGTTCTCGGGAACGGGGCCTTACAATTGGCTTCGGAAGTTTTTCTCAAAATTTCCGAAGACAAACTAGCTTCGAAAGATTTTAGACTTCCAAGAAAACTACCTTTTTGGGCACTTTTTCAGAAGTGGGACCGACCTTCGGATTTCAAAGTTTATTCGTTTGCATTAACTTTGTCTCAAATCCATATCCTATATATTTGTACTATGATTCCCCCTCTTTCACTATTCTCCTTCATCTACAAGATTCAAACCCTAAATTTACCCATAAACCGACCTTGTTCTTACCTTCCTTCATCCCAAAGCTACTCAAAATGGCCAACCCTGATCCATGAAACAACATGATAACTCAATGCAACTGCGCAGACAACATAATCAGGTTGCTCTGTTAGTGCCTGAGAAAGATGCTGGCTTCTCATACATTTGCTGTTTCTTGACTCTATCCAACTACTTCACCTCCTCACCATAAATCCTCCACTATATGAAGATCAAGTTTTAGAGTTTTGGAGGACCTGCCAAGAGGTCATTATAGATTGGGAGAAGGCACTATCTGCATAGTGCTGGGCAGGATAATTTTCATCACTCCAGCCACCATTCGTACTCATCTAAGGCTGGATGATGAAGAATGAGAATTGTCCTTCCCAAAATCTGCTGTGAACCAGTCTTTTAAGAAGATGGGCTATAAGGGTGATCACTTTGTAAGAACTTTCAAGAAAAGGATGGTCTTCTCCAAATGGAAGTACCTCATCCATGTTTCATTCATGTCCATCAAACAAACATGGAGGTTTGGATTAAATTCCTGAAGACCTTTCCTACATAGTCCATGGATTGGTAGAAGGGGTCAAGTTTAGGTACTCATAATTTGTATATACTATTTTACTTGTAAACTTGTACTTTTAGAATATTATATGCTCCCTAGATATGTCTAGTATATTTCTAGCTATGAACTAGGATCATAGTTAAGGGGAATAGGTAATGTTCTTAAATTGGGACAGATGAAGCCCGACATCTTCAAGACAATGAGAAAGCCAACTGTTGGCTTCTCAGGGGTAGAAGCAGCCATGGTCCCAAAAATGTTAAGCTCATTGCTCAATGTGACAACTTAACAACACAAGCTAATGTTGAACCCACACCTTTCATATCTACACCACCCACATAGCCACAAATCACCATCACCTACCAAAGAAAATCCAAACAAACCCCTGCACAAGCTACTCAGGTTGTGCAGACCCCCATATACTCACCCATGTAGGAGGAAGTGGACACTAGAGCTCCCACTTCCCCTGAGGAGCAAACCACTCCCATCACTTAAAGGATCAGGGCTGAGGTTCCTAATGCTCAGCCTGATGAACTCATTACACCAACACCAGCCTTAATCCTCACTCAGAGTCTCAAACCTCTAGTGGACAACCTTCAGAGGAAAGCTACCATCCTCAACCCCTAGACCTCAATCAACCTAAACCCAAAAAGGAATTCTATGATGATGAAGACATGGATTTAGTGAGTACCATGAGTCTCTCTTCTCCACCCCTGCTCAAAGAGAGATAGTATTTCTGACTCACCCATGTCTAGCCCACATCATCCGCCCACAATGTGGTAGATCTCCCTGAACTAGTTCAGGAGATCCATATGGAATAGGCTCTCACTTCTACAAGTGATTACATCTTTAAGACCTCAACCATGGCAACCCAGCCCATTGACACTTCAACTGAAGCTGTTATGGTGCAGGGAAATCCAGCAGCCAAGAACTTAGTGCTGGTGATGAGGAAGAAGACTTTGGTCCTATTCTCTCATCCCCTAGTGATTCTTAAAATGAAGATGAGGGGAGTCTGAAACTAAAGGTGTAACGACTAACTAAAACCTGCACTATTTAGTCTCAAAGGTCAGTCACCTGGAATATCAGGTGACTACCTTACAAAAGAGGGTCAATGACCAGCAACTTGAGATCATCGATCTCAGGGCGAGTTAGTGAGAGACCCATCCAGAGGACTCAACTAGGCCCCCAAGAACCTATGGATATGATGGACCTAACTCCTAGCTTCCCTGTGCAAGAAGGTGATGCTACCAAAAAGGTGGAGAAAGTCTTAATTTCAGTCACAAAACCTGGGAGCTCCTCTCAGAGCATGGACATGGAGGATTCACCATCCTCACTTGTAGATGTCCATACTCAACAACCTCCTCAGGTCCACATTGATATGGACTCTCTCATACAAAGTTTGTTTAAGGAGGGCATACCAAGGGCTGTGCCAACTCCATCTCACCCAGCAGATAATCCAATTATGGGATAGAGGTATGATGATCAAAGAAGAGCCTTGGTAATCTTAGGTCTCATGGGCAACAAGAGATCTTCAACTTCTACACCCTTAGATTCTATGAGAGCACTTATCTAGGTTGGCTGCAAGGTCGGCTGATAATATTTATCAAAAGGTGAATGAATAGTTCAAGCTGAGAACAACACTATATAGACAGAGGCTAGCAGGCAAGACTGTTGGTTAACTGGATGTTGAGGTGGACCCTAAGATTAGCTTCGAAGGGGAAACTTTGGCTAAAGGCCCAGCAGTTAAGCCTATGAACCTTGAGATGACAGGAACTGCTTCAGTACCCATTACACTCAGTGAGGTACTAGCAGGTGAAGGTGTTTCATAGTCTCTCTCTGGCCAGAGCTCAAATGAAGAATCAAGCAATGAATGCCAAAGCTCTCTCCAACCTGAGTCACAAAGGCCTGTGAGTGACAAAGTTAAAAGGAAGATGACTCCTGAGGAGATTGAGGAGGAGAAAAGAGAGAGGAAGAGGAAGCTAAGGGGAGAGAGTTTAAGTGGGTCCCCAGGCTTCATGGAAACTGCAATTAGAGCTGCCCTCAAGCCAAACACTCAAGATGATGAGTTAAGGGCAGCCAGATTGAACTGCTGGGGACCAAAAACTACAACATTGATGAACTTGTCTCTCTTCCCTTAGAAGAGTTAAATGAACTGCCTGACACTGAGTTGTCAATGGAGAGGAAGGAGGCAGAGGATGTAGAACTACTCCTTAAGATCAAGGAAAAAAGGAGGAAGAAAAGACTCTACTAGCATGCTCCTACCCTCTCCCTAGTTCAAGAAAGCCCTAAGACAGAGGCTGTGGAAACAGAGCAACAATCTCAGGTAGACAAAGAAGTAGACATACAAAATATGATTAACTACCTGAGTGCCACAGGTTTCTATCAGGCATCTGCACTTCATCCCTTATCATATGAATACATAGAGTTTGAGTACCTCAAGTAGCTTGAGCTATAAGTAATGAAAGAACAAAAGGCTGCTAAGAGGAAGATGTGGGAAGAAGCTACAAAATCAAGAGCCATCATCCAAAAAAGCCTAAGGAAGTCTACTGATAGGCAAGGGATGATGAGCTTCTTGAAGTTGTATGGATTCTCCGAAAGGAGGCTTGGTCTATTGTCTCTATCCACCATGGATGAGAATATTAGAGTGATCAAGCATAAGATTAAAAAGAGTGAGCTCATTGACTTGCACTTTCCATCAAGTCAGGCTGCACCTGAAGATAAGGTCAAGGTTGAACCATAAGAGACACACAACCTAGACCTAGTACTGGACCACAACCAACTTCATCTTCTGATCCCAGCAGGGTCTTGCTCCCTGTCCTTCTAAACCTGTGAGGGAAGATGACCGAACTAAGAAAGACACACAAGAATAACCTAGTGCTGAAGGCTAATCTTCTCAGTTGAAATCTGGAAAAAGAAAGAAAAGGAGTGCCATTAGAAGGGACAAGAAGAAGAAGAAGAAGTCCAAGGCATCCACCTCTAAACCTCAGGATGGGTCAAAACATCCAAGGGTGATCAAGAAGAGGCTGCTCATCCAACTTCTGTTCAAGTAGAGCCTCTTACTGCTAGGAGACCCATCTTGTCCTGGACCATTGCTGCTAATCTGGATAGATGGTATGTCATTAGAGATCAAGGAGGTGAAGATGTCTAGTTCTGTCAAGACATACTTGATCTTCCTTTGCATGATCTCTATGACATGAGGAGATACTATGATAGTTTTAGGGATCCTGACCAAATGATGAAGAAAGGAATAGTTTTGATCCTGATGATAACTGTCAATAGATGATTAATCTCTTATGTTTTGGTAGCATAAGCCTAGGGGGAGTCTATAAGGTTTATACTTAAAGGCTGATGCAACCAAAGCATCCAAAGAGCTCTCAGCATACTTCGGAAGTTTACACCACTCAAGGAAAATAAGCTAAGTGCAAAATCTTCGGAAGCCAAATGACAAAATCTTCTGAAGCCAAAAATGAAGTCTTCTGCAGCTTCAGAGACAAAGCATTCTGAAGCCAAAGATTGATTTCTTCCAAAGACAGAGAAGACATGCTTTCTCTGATCACCTTTTGACTAAAGCTAAACAACTTTTCGCTGCCACTCTGAAGACTCACCAACTTATATGACTTGGTGAAAAGGTCCATGCTTTTATTAACTGAAGATTATGGCCATTGGTTTGTAACTTTCTACTTATGTACCTTTCCAAAGCCAAAGTGCTTTATGCTCTTCTCCTTTCTAAGGTGTGAGTGTATTTATCACACAACTCACAATATGGTAAATTTTAAGTATTTTATTTGTTAATAACTTTTGATTTTATACTTGACTTTAATGTTATATCAAAAGTTACTGTTGTTTGTTTTGGCTGAATAGAGAATTTTCCTTTCCCCTTTTTTGTTTGTTTATGAGAGGCAGTGGAAGATTCAGCTTTTCTACCACTGAGCTGATGTCAAAGACTTATGCCTGGTTTTTTGTTTGGTTGTTGTATCAACCACACTTGTAACCTTTTTAGGTTCAGTAATTGGTTTTCTGACTAATTATATAGTAGGTCATCATCATCTTCATCTATTGTTTGTTCATCAAACTTATTATTTTCTCCTCGATAAAAGTCTATTGATTTTATTTGTGGAGGTGCTTGGCTCTTAACAAATTTTATCAAAGGTGTTTTTGATATCAATGATGATTTTGATGATGATGATGATTGTTTTGAGTCATCATTCATGTCATGTGGGTCAATAGACTCACCTTGTTTGTTGGTCATGGAATCTGAAAGTGGGATATAATTGTCATTATAAGGTGGGATATAATTGTCATTATAAGGTGGGTCTTTAAATGCCCTTTGCTGAGCAAGAAGTTCTTCAAACTTCCTGTTGCTCACCTGAAATTTCTGAAGTTACACTTCAGTTTTAGCTTGTAATTTTTTTGACTTAGTCAATGATTAATAGAGTTGCTCTACTTGAGCTGCAAGTGTTAATTTTTAGACAACAATTTGTCCAAATCATTTTGTAATGAAGGAATTTTAGTCTCATATTGTTTTTGTTCTAATTTTAAACTTTCATTTAAAATGTTTGTTTCAATCACTTTCTTAGAACGTTTGTCTGCGTGTTCTCTTTATTTATTGGCTTTGTCAATGCACGCTTGTGTACAGAGGTTTTACCTTACCTCTTTCGGGATTTATGAAATTTTATCCTCTATGTTTACCATAAGGGCATGATCGGGAGATTGGATCTCAGACTCATACATACTCCAATCATATTCACCATCTTATATGATAATCATTGCAAATGATTTTAAGTGCTGGGTTGGGCTGTACTGTGTGATTAGAGCTGGGGATGGTGCAGCAAGAATACTAATTGGAGGTGGGATTTGTCTGTTTGAGTGATAGCTGCTTGAGGTTTGTGTTTGTTGGTTGTTTTTATCAACTCTAGGTTGTTGGCATTCTTTGGAGAAGTGTCCGTACGTTGATAGTTATAGCATCTCACCTTTGTTAAAACCGAAAACAATTTTTATCCATGCATAACCCCCTGTTCCTTTGTAGGAACTTCTTGGATCTGTATGCAATCATTGCCATTGACCATTGAAGATCCATTTCTTCAACCATATCAGGAGGCAATTCATCCAAGTCTTGTTGTATGATTTGTGATGGTGTGAGGTTAGCCCCTAGGTAGGCTTAAAAGCTTGTTGAAAAGGCTGCAAAAGCTGCCTTTTGCTCCTCACTTTGCAAGATGATTGTTAATGAATCCATTGATTTCTTAAATTTGTGAATGTTTTGAGTCATTGCTTGTTGTTGTTTGCTGGAGCTGGAAGCATGTGGATGTTGTTTGCTTTGAGGTGTTGCTTCATGGGAAGCATGAACACCGGTCTTCTTTGACTTTTGTTTGTTGTGGGATGATTTAGGAGCATAGAAGAAGGAAGTTTGACTTGAATCCAGAAACTCCTCATCTTCATCTTCACCAGTGCAAGTTAAGAATGCACTGTGTATTTGTTGTAGTTCCTTGAACTTGTATGATTCCACATGTATCACTATGCCGTTATTTCTAGATCTCTCATCTAGTTCTAGTACTTCTACTCTGGCCATTAGTGCATCTAGGGATTTCTTCTAGATCCAATGTTGCTTTCATCAGAGAGACTGATTGAGTCCAGCTCTCTCGAAGTGTATGCAATATCTTCTTATTGATCTCCACAAATTCGTATTTGAGACCATAAACAATCATCTCATTTACCAACTGAACAAATCTATGAAGTTGTTGTAGTATTGACTCTCCTTGAAAATGATGGAAGGTTTCATACCAGGTCCTCAATTTTTCATTCTTGATTTTCCTTATTTCCTCACTTCCTTCACAGATGGTATCAAGCACCATCCACAACTCATATGCAGTTTTAAAATTTTCAACTCTTATCAGTATTTCAAATGACAGAGTCATTGCCTGAATGTTATATGCTTTCATGTCTGTTTGACCTTTTGAGGTCATCACCAGCTACACTTTTCAAGCTCACTGGTTTGTATATGTTGCAGTCTGGACCAAGAGTTACAGGCATGTATGGTCCCTTAATTATGCATGTCCATAGATCCGGGTCTTGGAAAATAATCCAGTTTCTAAACATAATTTTCCATTGTTTGAAGTCTGCTTTGTTCTTTAGCCTCGATGGTTTGAGACCATAGTTAGATCCAGAAATTTCATCAGCCATGGTTGTTGAATTTTAACTTAAAGGCTTAAGTCAAATTTGTTTGTTAATTTAGCTTGGTGCAAAATTTGTTTCATCCTAAGATCACTAGGATTTGTTTGTAATGTTTTTGTCATTTTTAACTTTTCTGAATAAAGGAATTAATTAATTGAAGTTAATTAATTAATGTTCAATAATAAGTCACAATCAATTCTCGGTACAATAAAAGGGAATATTGTGTTTAATGATGTCAAAATCAACAAAGTCAAAATTAGCCAAAACCCTTTTAATGATGTCAGTCAACAAAGTCAAAACCCTAAAAACAATAATATGTTTTTAAAACTTAACTTTTTGTATCAAAAAGTGACTTTTTCAAAAATTTCAAAAAAGAATTGGTTTCTTCTTTGTTTTTGGTGCTGATTCCAACAAAATGACCGTAGATTTTGAACTTTGTGTATGAATGAAAATTAGGATTTATCCTAGGGTTTGTTTGGGCTGAACAATTCTTCATAAAAATCAATAATCGGTTTGTTGATTAAAGAACAAAAACCTGATTCAAGTATGAAAACACTTGAATATGATGATTTTAAACACTAAAAATGATTCAAATGTTTAAAAGTAGTCTTTGTTTGAAGAAAACTTGATAAAACAGTAATCGGATACTGTAATATCAAAAACCCTTAAACCGAAGAGGTTTCTGAGGGTTTGAGATGATGAAACGTTTGAAAACAATGTATGAATGCTATTTAGAGCTTAACAACATAATAACTTCTACACAATGCACAAAAACAGATTAATGAATCATGTTTTAAGCATTTGTTGAATGTTTGAAGTAGAAGAGAGTTTTGTGATGATTTTCAGCTTGAAAATGGATAATATGAAGCTAATGAACCACAGATATCATTGTATTGATTGAGAGAATCAAAAATCGGTGAATGATTTGAGCCAAAGCTCTACTACCACCTGATGGAATTCCAAGTATTCTCAGGTTTAGAACACCAAGAACAAACAATGAATTCCCCCAAAGATTGATTTCAATCTCTCAAATATAACACCAGTTTATTATATAATCAATACTCATTAATCATAGTATGAAAACCCATGATTAATGATATGATATCTATGTGTGTGTGTGTGATTGTGCGTTTGAATGCTTGAATGATAATAAGAACTACTTACCTGTATTGATTGTTCAAAAGTTTACAACGGATTAGGGTATTATGCTATTTATAGCCTATACACAATAGCTATATACAATTACAAAATACCCATATGTAAACAAAAATTACATAAAATCCTGTCTAAGTCGTCCGTTGTGGATGATAGACTGTCCGCTGTAGATGCTAAGTCATCCGCTGTGGATGTTGAATAAGTTGTCCGCTATGTCTTGGA
Source organism: Flaveria sonorensis (assembly GCA_025506505.1). Classification (NCBI taxonomy): domain Eukaryota; kingdom Viridiplantae; phylum Streptophyta; class Magnoliopsida; order Asterales; family Asteraceae; genus Flaveria; species Flaveria sonorensis. Next base: position 30,804,601 of record CM046434.1, read on the forward strand.
TACTGTCCGCTATGAACACTTGTATTTGCATGATAGTGTCCGCTGTGGAGTGTTCTTCTGCTATGGATGAACATCCGTTGTGGATTGTTCATCATTTGTGGACATTTGTGTATCCGTTATATGTGTTGGTCATCCGCCGTAGACACTTGGATCTTCTTCTTCATCCCCTATTAAAACTTCTTCATCCGATGTAGATAGTTAAGGAATTCAATTATTCTCAGGTTTAAACAACTTAAAACACCAAGAAAAACAATGAATTCCCCCAAGGATCGATTTCAATCTCTCAAATATACCAACAGATTGTTATATAATCAATACTCATTAATCATAGTGCAGAAACCCAAGATTAATGATATGATATCTATTTGTGTGTATGATTATGTGTTTGCCAGTGATTGAATGCTTGAATGATAATAACAACTGCTTGTTTGTATTGATTGTTCAAAAGCTTAAAAAGGATATAAAACTCTTAAAAGATTAACATTTTGTCTTTTGTGTTTTTGTCATAGTATAGGGACATATTTTTTAAATATATGTTCCTTGTTTTTCTTTGATAGTATAAATAGGATATTTTATGTATTGTGTCGGTAGACCTAGAGAACGAAATAGTTAGAACAGAGAACAAGTGTAACTACCTCTTACACTTTGTATCCTAAGCATTTGCTATCAATGAAATCTATGAAATTTTGAAGTAATTGCTTATGTTTGATTACTTGTGTATGAATTGATCATTGCATTACGATATCATCATAGATTGATACATTTTGAACCGATCAAATGGTATCAGAGCTTTCAGTTCAGTGATCAGAGCTTATCGGCATTTTTGAGCTCTTTTAATCACTTGAAATCTGTGTTGATTGCAATTTGATCGATTAATTGTTAACTTGTGTTGTGTTTCATCCATAAAAACATGATTTGAATCACAATTTGGCGTTTAATCCGTTCAGATCTGAGTATTGACTAGAATTGTGTTCGAACTGTGTTCTTCATTTTCAGACTGTAATTTGATCAGAAACAGATTTATTGTTGTTGTTTGACCTAAAAGTTGATCGAAGATTGTTAATTGATCTATTTACTACCTAATTGGAATTTTTTAGATCAATTGAACAAGTTTTGAAGAATTTCATAAGATCTAAGTTTGTTGAAGATGATGAATTTGGCTCTTTAAAAGAATTTCATAAGATCTGACGCATTGAAACTGTTTAGGCGTTTCATCACTGTTAAGGTGTTTTCAGGCATTTTGCAACTATTTGGATGCATTGAAACTGTCTGGCCGCTTTGATACTTTGTTGTAACTAGCAATTCTAGACGCTTGAGAACTGTTTGGGCGTTTTTGCCTCAGGCATTTCTTTACTGTGTGGGCGTTTGAGAACTGTTCAGACGTTTCATCAGTTGGGCGTTTCAGAATTCATCTAAGGCATTCCCTTAGACGTTTCTTGTTCAAAGCCAGCGTTTCAGAAGGTTTAGGCGCATCAACATTCAGACTTATCAGTAAACACTTAGAAACCTTTTTTCAAATATTAAAAATCCAAAAATATTTTCATTTCACATTTTCTTTTTTAAATTTTTAAAAAAACAAAAACAAGTCATTTTCAATAATTCAAAAATACAAAATGGTTAAGTCTGAAGATTCTGAGAACAGGGTTCCCAAGCTAAAAAACAGAGCTGATTTCAAAAATTGGTCTCTCAGATTGAAGCATCATCTAAACTCCATTGGCACTAATTTATGGAAGTCAATAGAGAAAGGACCACATATCCTAATTACATCAGATGGTCCTGGTAGAGGATTTGTCTATACAAAAGACTCTCCAGAACCGTATCCTGAGGATGGTCTACAAGGTGATGACTTAAGGCAGGTTAAGAATGACATCAAAGCTTATTCATTTATGTGTAAGGGGTTACCATTAGGAGTCTTGACTAGACTTGAAGGTTATCAAACTGGTTACACCATGTACAAAGCTTTGAAGATCATTCGTCAAGGTGGTAAAGAGATACAAGATCTCAAAAAGCGGAAACTCAAGAGGCAATTGGAGTTGTTTGAGCAACTTTCTGGTGAAACAATCAATCAAATGATGAACAGATTTGTGCAATAAACTACTGAAATGTCAACTGCTGATATGAAAAATGATCTCAAAGATCTAAATTACAGACTTCTAAATGCTCTTCCATCTTCATGGAAATAGACAGTCACTCTGTTGAAGCATACAGAAAAGTTCCCGATTGATCTAGATCTATTGATTGCCAAAATTGAATCAATTGAAATTGATGAGAGCTCCAAAAACAATGAAAGAGCTGCATCAATGTCTCAGTATAAGTACGTTGCTTCTCCAGCTAACACAGTGAGAATGCTTTTCGGACAAAGATGATAATTCTCTAGAAGACGAGGGTGATTTGTTCGTTGGAGATGGTTTCTTCACAATTCTTCTTACACAAGTGCTCCAGTTTATACAACTCAACCTCAACCTCAATCTCCTCCTAAAACTCAAACTCCTAAAACTCAAACTGAGACTCCATCTTCTAACTCTGTTAAAACTAGCAAAGTTAAAGATGTTATTAATATCCTTTTACAGGTTGATGAGTCAAAATCTGCTATTACTGTTTTCATGGCAAGTTTTCATGCTTATCAAGGTAGTCATCTAACCCAGTTAGATCTTGTTTTATAGGATTTGTTTGAGATGGATCCTGATGATGTGGAAGAGATGGACTTGAATTGGCAGATGGTAATGATTGCTTACAGAACTTAGAAACACTCATATGTTAACAGAAATTACAAATCAAGTGCAAACAAATCTATTGGCTTTGATAAATCAAAGTCAAGGTGTTTCAACTGCAACAGTTATGGTCATTTCTCTAGGGAATGTAAAGCTCCTAGAAGTCAAGGTGGAAATGGTCAAGCAGGTTCTAGTAGTCAAAGATACCAACAACAGTCTCTGAAGACCTTTCAAAAGCCTTATCAAAGTCTTCCCATGCCAGAACTTAAAGAGGAATCAAAATTTTCTGAAGAGCCAAAGAAAGTTCTTGTTGTCAGCATCAAAGATGGCTATGACTGGAGTGCTTATGCTGAACAATTCACAGATGATCTAACATCTAGTTTAGCTCTTTTGCTGAAGCTTAAAATGAAGATTGGTCTGAAGAAAATGATCCTAAGGCAGAAGGTGATTCTGAAAATGATGATGAAGATTATGATTGGAGTGACAAATCTGACCCAAAAAGGATTCAGAAGAAATTGCACTCATGGCTCAGTCTAAACAACCAAAGGTTGAGCATCCATCATCTGACTCTAAGACTTCTTCTTTAAGCTATCCTGAAATTCCTATTGAAGTCAGAGAGAAAATGTACAAAAAAACATGTTTTGATCAAGTTGAGCATTACAGAACATATTCATTTAAAATCTATGACAAACTTAAACAAGAAGAAGTAATGCACAACAAACTGAAAAACGATCACAAAGTGTCTGATGAATAGCTCTTAGCTCTACAAACCTCATGGAATAAAACTCTACAAGAACTTGAACTTATTAAAAAATAACTTGAGGAGATGAAAAAAAATGTAGAAGAAGAAAAAATAGCTCATGCTACAACACAGGTGGATCTAGCTAAAGTTTAAAGTTCTAAAACAATTGTAGAAAAAGTTGTAATTGAGAGGAAAGATAAAAACAAATAGGTCTAGGTTTTACACATGAGCCCATGCCTGAATCTATCACAAACACTTTACGAGAAAACTTTAAAACACATGATCATTCACCTGAAAACAAAGCTAAGCTAAATGCCTTTCAAAATAAGAAAAAGAATTTTGAAAGTGATGAAGAGAAAACAAATATTGAGATATTTAAGGAACAAGATTCAGAAAAGATTAAAAATGGTCATCCAGTTAAAGTTAAATCTTACAAACCACGACCAAAGAATAAGAAAATTTGTTCCCAAAGAGTATGTTGTAGAAGAAGTAATTGTAAAGAATGATAAATAAAACTCAAAGAATAAAGTGAATGTAAAACAAGACGAAGTTACGTCTGAAGATTCATTTTCTTACGGATTAAACAATCCAAACCTCATCAAATGGCAGAAGGAACAAAAAGATAAAGAAAATGCAAAAGAGTCTTCAACTGAAGATGTTCAATCAAAAAGCAAGCAAAGTTCATCAAGATCAAGAAACCAAAGAAGAAGAAGGAAAAATGTAAAAGCTAAATTCTCTCAGAATAAAAATCAAAATAATCAAAATCAAAGAACAAATCAATCTAATCAGTTTAAACCAATGAAGTTTGTGTCTGCAGTACTTTTGATATGAACACAATTCCTGAAATCAAATCAAATTCAAAGAACAAATCTAACTCTGATCTGAAAACAGGTACAGTTCCAAAGTCTTCCGCTGTTAACAAAAGATTTGTATCTAAGATGTCTAGGAATGGTGTTAATGAACCAAAGTCAAAATCCAAATTTCAAAAGAACAAACTCTCAAATCAAAAAACAACAGATTAACTTTGTATCTCCTAAATCAAAACAAGGATCAAATATGGCTTCCACATCAAAGGTTAATCAATAGTTGTTTAAATTTCAACAAAGGTACTGATATATATGATATGTACAATCATAAGACTGATGAATGTTTCTTTCATAGTTACTGTTATATTTGTGATATGAAAAACCATTCAATAGCTGATTGTTATTTTAACAAGTATTGTACCATTTGTGATGAAAGAACTCACAAAACTGACAATTGCTACTTCCAAAGGAACTCGTCAAGGAATGGATATGTAAATCCATATTTTCAAAGAAATCTAAGTGCTGGTTTTCAAAGATCTTTTCGAAGGATTGATTCTGATTGTGATGATTCATATGCTGTGAAAACAAAGAATTATAATCAAGGAAAATTCATTCCATGAGCTGTGAGAATTAACAAAATTTGGTAATAAAATTTTTTCTAAAAGTGTTTCTTCTGATGGTTTGAATCATCTTGACGATAATCTTGAAAAACGTTATCATGCTTTACGAACTATGCAAATCAAAGATAATAAAAAATTTGTTAGAAACAGAATTGGTAAATTTACACAGCAAAACAAGCCTGATTTGAATAAGCTTCATTTCAAACAGTTTACCATTGTTGATAAATCTGGCAAACCCAAGACCATATTGGCTTGGGTTGATAACTCAAATTAAATCTCTTTGAAATGCAGGTACGCCCAAGAAGACCAATTAACACGTGGTATGTTGATAGTGGGTGTAGCCGGCATATGACAGGCAGCCATGCCTTGCTTCAAGATTTTAAGTTAAAAGATGGTACTCATGTTGCATTTGGAGGTGATGTAGGTGGAAAAATAATAGGAGAAGGAACAGTATCCAATGGGATTATTAGCTTTGATAAAGTCAACTATTGTTCACAGTTGAACTTTAATCTTTTAAGCGTTTTCAAAATTTGTGACAAATCTTACTCTGTTCTATTTAATGATTCTTTTTGTTATATTTTGAAGCCAGGTTTTCAGATAAGCAAATAATCGGTAGTTGTTAAAGCTGTACGTGATCGATATGTATACAAGTTAGATATGTCTCAAGTAGATCCATCAACGGAAACAACATGCCTAATTGCTCAAGCATCAAATGTCAAAAGCCAGCTATGGCATAAATGTCTCGAGCATTCCAATTTCAAGAACATGAACAAGCTTGTAGCAGGAAATCATGTAGTAGGTTGTCCAACAAAGAAGTTTGCTACAAAAGATCACCGCTCAGCATGTTTAAAAGGAAAGCAACACAGAGCGTCTTATAAGCCCAAGCTGATAAACTCAAATTCAGAACCTCTCCAGATGTTGCACATGGTCCTATTCGAACCGACTAATGTGCAGAGTGTTAGAAAGAAATCTTATTGTTTAGTTATCATTGATGACTTTACAATATTTTCATGGGTTTTCTTGCTCTGCATGCTAAATTGAAACTGCTGAATTATTAAAAGAATTCATCATTAAAGTAGAAAATCAATTAGAAGAAAAGGTGAAAATTATCAGAAATGATAATGGAACTGAATTTAAAAATTCAAATGTTGACATGTTTTGTGCAGAAAAAGGTATTGCTCGTCAATTAAGTGCTCCTAGAACTCCACAACAAAATGGAGTTGCTGAAAGGAAAAACAGAACTTTGATTGGGGCCGCACGTTCCTTATTAGCAGATGTAAAGATTCCAATTACTTTCTGGGATGAAGCCATATCCACTGCATGTTTTGTATAGAATCGTACATTGCTTGTGAAAGTTAAATAGAAAACTCCTTATGAGTTGATGTTTGGCAGGAAACCTAATATAGATTTTCTTAAATCTTTTGGTTGTCCAGTTTTGATTTTAAATTCAAGTGACCAGCTAGGAAAATTTGATGATGGATTTTTCATTGGATATTCATCGGTTTCAAAAGCCTTTAGAGTTTATAACTCTAGGACGAATGTCATTCTTGAAACATTTAATGTTGAATTTCTTGAAAACTCTTTTCCATCAGTTGCAAATGGTCAAGCTTGGTTATTTTATTTAGATTCTTTGTCAAACTCTTTTAATTCTAACTTGTTTGTCTCTGAAGGTGAGAAAATAAAACAAGGAGGAGATCTCGGATCTTGCAGTGTTGATTATGATTCTAATGATATGGAAGATTCTAGCCCAGATTACCCATTCTTCTCATTTGTTAAAGATCCTGTATTTTGTTTTGAATCTCATGATCAATCTCACTCTTATCAAGCACATGAATATCCCATTTCTGAAAATTCTAATGTTTCACAACCTATTCCAAATGATGGTCCTAAAATTGTACAACCTGAGACCGGAACGTCATCGGTTTTCTGATGATGTAGTTGTTACTGAAAATCTTGATTACTTTATCAACTCACCGACTCAAGTTCATAATTTCAATCCACATACTTCGAACTTATTGCATCAGCTTTCAGACTTGAACCAATCTAATTTGGATGTTCATGTTTAAGGGAATGAGATTCCAACGTCTCGTATTCACAAGAACCATCCTACGTCTCAGATTATCGGTCCATTGAATGAGAGAATGACGAGAAGTCATTTAGATCGTCATTCAGAACAAGCAAATCTGCTTATACTCGTGTTTTATATCTCAAATTGTTCCTAAAAACATCATCGAAGCCTTAAAGGACAATAGTTGGATTGAGGCAATGCAAGAAGATTTATTGCAATTCTGCAAAAAAGAAGTATGGAAGCTTGTGGATTTACCTGAAGGAGAAAATGCCATAGGCACAAAATGGTTGTTTAGAAACAAATCAAACGATCGGGGAATTGTTGTTCGCAACAAAGCAAGACTCGTTGCATAAGGTTATACCCAAGAAGAAGGAATAGATTATGATGAAGTATTTGCTCCAGTTGCAAGACTTGAATCAATTCGTGTCTTCCTGGCTTATGCATCATTCATGAAATTCAAGGTGTATCAGAGGGACGTTAAAGGTACACCTTATGCAACCTCCATCATAATGATGTGTAAGTCATGAAATTGTATGGACCAATCGCTAATGATGTGTAAGTCAAGCAACCTCCAGGTTTGGAAGATGCAGAATATCCTCATCGTGTGTACAAGCTTAGTAAAGCATTGTATGGTCTCCATCAAGCTCCTAGAATTTGGTATGAAACGTTATCACAACATTTGATCAAGCATGGATACACGCGAGGGAAAATGGATCCTACTTTGTTTATAAAGAAGGATGTTGATGATCTCTTATGTGTTCAAGTGTATGTTGATGATATCATATTTGGTTCTATAAGTCCAAAATTGTGTAATGAATTTGAAGAAATCATGAAGTCTCGTTTCCAAATGTGTTTTACGGGAGAAATTAAATTTTTCCTTGGTTTTCAAGTGAAGCGATCTGTAGATGGAATTTTTATTAATCAGGAGAAATTCGTTAAGAAACTCTTGAAGAAATTTAAACTTCAAGATTGTCAATCGATTAGAACTCTAGCTGACGTAAATACCAAGATTGAACTTGATCCGAAAGGAAAATCAGTTGACCAAACTCTCTACAGATCTATGATTGGCTCTTTGATGTATCTTACTACATCTAGACCTGATATAATGTATGATGTTTGTGTTTGTGCCAGGTTCCAATCTGACCCGAATGAATCTCACCTAATCGATGTTAAACGAATATTCAGGTATCTCAAAGGAAAACCAGCTTTAGGGCTGTGGTATCCTTATGAAGGAAACTTCGAGTTACATGGATATACAGATAGTGATTATGGAGGATGTTGCCAAGGTCGTAAATCTACGATGGGAGGTTGTCAGTTTTTAGGTCCCAGATTAGTCTCGTGGCAATGTAAGAAACAAACAAATGTCTCTGTGTCAACCGCAGAAGCTGAGTACGTAGTTGCTTCAGCAGGATGTTCTCAAATCCTTTGGTTACAAAACCAACTACTGGATTACAGGTTTAATTTTCTTAAATCACCTATTTACATTGATAACACTGCTGCTATGTTTAATACAACTAATCCTGTCCAACATTCAAAAACAAGCATATCGAAATTCGATATCATTTTCTCAGAGATAACTCTGAAAAAGGTTTAATCATTTTGATTAAAATTGCAACTAAAAACAGTTGGCTGACCTATTTACAAAAGCCTTTTTACCAGGTCGGTTTGAGTATTTGGTTGAGTCAATTGGACTTATTAACTATGTTTAAAATTTATTTGAGTAATTGAGTTGTCTGAATCATAAAATGAAAAGAACCCTCCCTTTGCTAAATAAAAAGATTTCTAGAGAAAACTGTTAAAGTTAACTACCTGATTGTATATATTGTGTGTTCATGTTCAATAGAAAATAAAAAAGCAAATATAAAATAGAAAATTGCAAATCAAAAGAGAAAATATGAAACAAAACCACAAAAATAGAGTTTTCTGGTTAGTTAATTATTTAGGACTTAATCTATCTTGCAATGTGTGAGAAATGATAGATACAATTAGTTCTGATCAGTTGCCTACTTACTCGCTACTAATTCTGATGTGATAAGATATGATGTACAGGTAAGCTCATGCAATTATACTAAAAAGTATATTTCTTGTGATTAAACTAAATTAATCATGCATTCATGTTTTTCCATTTTAGTACCAATAAGTAGTGTTGACTTCTCAAATTGATTGCTTATAAAGTCACAAACTAACGCCTGGTGGGGATATGAATTCTCATGTCACACCCTCAAAATCCGCGAGCGGGGTTTTACCGCGAGGCGCGTGACATACCAGGATCTCAGTCATTAGTTACCAAGAACGACTCTATATGATTAACAAACAAAACCAGAGTTAACGTTTAAAATACTGCGGAAGCGTTTTTAAAACTAGAAAACTCAAAACAAGTAGTATGTAAAGAGAATGCGCAAAACATACGCGCCCTAAACACAAATGTTTAATAGGAAAATAAACCCAAATGTGTAAACAAACAATGTAGACAACTCAACGATGCTGATGTGCGTGCTCCTAGGCAACTGGCAACCTTAACCTGAGAATAGCATACTAAACAAGTCAACACATGGTTGGTGAGTTCAAGAGTTTGCGTTAAAATATAAACCAATCAACAGTTTCCAGAGCATAAGTAGTGTATTGCAATAGATAGCTAGTCTATTAACATAAAAATATTAATCATAGTGATTTCGCGATCGAAGCTGACTGTGTTACGTTTGTTGCCTCCCGTCACGACTTACCAGGTCGTGACGAATATGTGTTAGGACAAAATTGCACCCGTTTGACCTCGAGTCGCACAGGTGGGGCTCGTCAGACCCAGTAGTACTACCCAAGATTTCCCCGCTATTCAATATTAACAATCCGAAAGTGTGAGGACTTTCCATGGTAAACAGCACTATATCAATATTATACACACTCATATATAAAAGCGTTTGTGATCAACAGTATGCTATCTCCCCCAAAAGAGATGATGTAAAATGAGTGGGGCAAGAACTCACCTGATGCGCGCAAGAATTAACCTAGAGCTTAACTTGAAAGAAAAAGACAACCTTCAAAGGTCACCTAGAACACAAGAGTACATAAGTACGTGTATACAAAATCAACACGAAACCCTAAGTGCTCTACAAACCAAGGAACTCAAGGTTTAAGAAAGACAAGACACATTTGACCCAGTTGACCCGTTTGACCCGTTGGTGACATTATAGGTGATAATTCGTTAATACTAACACAACAGTATGTCATACATGATCAACATACAACTTGATTACATATAGCACATCATTAACCACATGTACTACCTAGATCATCATACAACCAATTGTCATACAAGTCATGCGAATCACAACAGGCCAAAACAGGTAACAAACCAAATCAACATTCATATAACCTAAACAACACATTTAATCACCTTAGAAACCATCCATGAACACACTAGCATGATCCTAATATCCCAAACATGCTCAAATCATCCAATTCAAGGATTTGCACAATTAAAGTTTCCCTTTTGGGAAAGTTCATCCCAAATTCATCAAACTCACACTACATTCATGAATTCATCAATTATATACCAATTCAAGTCCATGACAACATCTAAACATGATCAACAACACTTAATCATCATGATTCATCAACATTCAACACCAAAAGTTACTATTTTTAGCAATGTATGAACTATAACACATCTTCTTGATTTTCAATTGTTCATAACATCAACTTAGCATCTAATCATCATCACAAACACATCCATAACATTCATACATCATCCAATCATCAATTCATGCAAAATAAAGTTACTATTATTAGTAACCTATGAACCATAAATCAAAATCGAAGCTTTCTTGCAAAATCGACGTTAACTAGCATCAATCTAACATAACTAACATAATAACATCAACAAACAACCAAAAATCGACCTTCAATTGCAATATTCGAACTAGGGTTTCGGCCTTAATGTAAATCCCATAAAAACTCGTAAAAATCCAACCTTTATTGCATACTTGACGTTAATTAACATGTAATCTATCTAACAAACACATTAACATCAACAAACAACATGTAATCGACCATCAATTGCAAAATTCGCATGGAACTTTCGGCCAATCATGAACAATCATCAAATCATACAAAAATCTAACCTTTAAACGTGTAATGGCTTGCAATTGATGATTCTAACTTGTTGTGATGCTTGAAATCGATCAAATCCGTGGCTTTGTTGGTGTTCTTGGCCGAAATCGCAAAGGGAGAGGGAGAGGGGATGAAGTCGCGGCCGTAGGTGGTTAGGGTTTGGGATTTTGGTTTTTGATTAAATTTTATTAATGATAATTACCCTTTTAACCCTTATAATTTGTATTTTATAAAGATTAGGCTTTTTGAATAGTTTTTAAATAGTTTTTAACTACTAAACACAATTATTATTAATCACAAATAACAATCATGCATAATTCCCATTTATCACAAAACACACGAAATAAATATGCACGTTTTCACGTTACGCGATAAAATTACAGTTAACATTTAAATCACATAAGCATAACTTAATAATCACATTGTTAACTTAGTTATCATCAATTTAACATTACTGATTATGTTAAGTCACCAACGTTCAACGACAACTAGTGTGTGCTCCCGACACGTGTATGCAAGACTTAACGGAACAAACGGAGTTTGGTAACGGAAAATTACCGGATGTCACATTATCCCCATGTTGAAAGAATTTTCGTCCCGAAAATTGCGTTACATGGTGAGTGTTCCATCACTGGTCTACTGCATTGGCACAAGGAAATCGAAATCGTGTGAGTTGTCACATCATCCCCATGTTGAAAGAAATTTCGTCCCGAAATTTAATCAATACCTTCGCCGGCTGGCATCGTCCTTTCGAATAGCTGAGGATACTTAAGCTTCATTTGGTCTTCACGTTCCCACGTGAATTCTGGTCCACGTCTCGAGTTCCAACGAACTTTGACGATGGGTATCTTGCTTTGCTTAAGCGTTTTCACCTCACGATCCATCACTTCGACAGGTTCCTCAATGAAGCGTAATTGTTCATCTACTTGAACTTCTTCCAGTGGTACGACCATCGTTTCATCCGTTAAACATTTCTTTAGGTTTGAAACATGGAATACATCATGGATTCCACTCAATGAATCAGGTAAGGCTAGTCGATAAGCCACTGGACCAATTCTTTCCACTATCTCAAATGGTCCAACGTATCTCGGATTTAGCTTTCCTCGCTTACCAAACCGAACTACGCCTTTCCATGGTGAGACTTTTAATAAAACTTGTCACCTGTCTGAAATTCCAAAGGTTTTCGTCGTTTGTCAGCATAGCTTTTCTGTCTGTCTCGCGCTGCGGCCATGCGGTTTCTTATCTGAACAATCTTCTCAGTTGTCTCGTGTACTAACTCGGGACCCGTTAATTGACTATCACCAATTTCAGCCCAGCAAACTGGTGATCTACACTTTCTCCCATATAAAGCTTCAAAAGGTGCTGCCTTTATACTAGTGTGATAACTGTTGTTGTAAGAAAATTCCACCAATGGTAGGTGAACTTCCCAGTTATTCCCGAAGTCAATCACACAAGCACGTAACATGTCCTCCAAAGTCTGTATAGTACGCTCGCTTTGACCATCAGTCTGTGGATGATAAGCAGTACTCATATCCAATCGCGTACCTAAAGCTTTCTGCAACGACTGCCAGAAGTGTGATGTGAAACGAGAATCGCGATCAGAAATAATTGAGATTGGTACTCCATGCCTCGAAACGATCTCCTTCAGATAAAGTCGGGTTAACTTCTCCATCTTATCTGTTTCCTTTATCGCTAGGAAATGAGCAGATTTTGTTAATCGATCCACGATAACCCATATTGTATCACAACCCGTAGAAGTGCGAGGTAACTTAGTAATAAAATCCATTGATATTTGATCCCACTTCCACATAGGGATCTCGGGTTGTTGTAGTAGACCAGATGGTTTCTGATACTCCACTTTAACCTTCGAGCAGGTCAGACACTTACTCACATAAGTAGCTACATCTGCTTTCATGTTAGGCCACCAATAGTGCGCCTTCAAATCGTGGTACATCTTGTCAGATCCAGGATGTATAGAATACTTGGACTTGTGAGCCTCACTCATGACCAAGTCTCTCAGATTTCCGTGTAGAGGTACCCATAGTCTATCCATGAAGTAACGAATTCCATCCGCTTTTACTTCCAATTGTTTTTCCATACCCCTTAACGATTCAGACCCAATGTTTTCTGCTTTCAAAGCTTCTGTTTGAGCCTCTCGGATTTGTTCAGGTAATTGCGTACTAATCGTTAGTTGCAGAGCTCGCACACGTCGAGGTTTAGCAGTCTCTTTTCTACTCAACGCATCAGCAACTACATTTGCTTTCCCCGGGTGGTACTTAATAGCACAATCATAGTCGTTTAACAATTCCACCCAGCGTCTTTGCCTCATGTTCAACTCCTTTTGCTCAAAGATGTGCTGAAGACTCTTGTGATCGGTGTAGATGGTGCATTTGGTACCGTACAAGTAATGTCTCCAGATCTTTAAGGCAAAAACTACCGCACCCAGTTCCAAGTCATGGGTGGTATAGTTCTTCTCATGAATCTTCAATTGTCTAGAGGCGTAAGCTATCACTTTATCCCGCTGCATCAGGACGCATCCAAGTCCTTGAATAGACGCATCGCAGTAGACTACGAAGTCATCACTACCATCCGGTAACGCTAATATTGGTGCGCTACACAATTTATGTTTCAGCAACTGAAAAGCAGATTCCTGACTCTCACCCCATTTGTACGTCGTTCCCTTGTGAGTCAAGGCTGTGAGAGGTTGTGCAATCTTAGAGAATCCTTCAATGAATCGTCGATAATATCCCGCTAATCCAAGGAATTGTCGTATCTCACTTGGTGTCTTAGGAACAGACCAATTCTTTATCGCTTCAATCTTAGCAGGATCAACATGTATTCCCTTCTCGTTGACAATATGACCCAAGAATTGTACCTCACGTATCCAGAAATCACACTTAGAAAACTTTGCGTACAGTTGTTCCTTTCTAAGTAATTCCAAGATTAAACGTAAGTGCTTCTCATGTTCTTCCTCGGTCCTTGAGTATATCAGTATGTCATCAATAAAGACGATAACAAACTGATCAAGATAGGGTTTGCACACGCGATTCATGAGGTCCATGAATACTGCTGGTGCATTCGTCAACCCAAATGGCATGACCAAAAATTCATAGTGACCATATCGTGTACGGAAAGCAGTCTTCGAGATGTCCTCTTCTCGAACTCTCAGCTGATGATACCCAGACCTCAGATCAATCTTAGAGTAATAGCTTGATCCTTGCAGTTGATCAAACAAATCATCGATACGAGGTAAGGGATATCTATTCTTGATAGTAACCTTGTTCAGTTCCCTATAGTCAATGCACATTCGAAATGTACCATCCTTCTTCTTCACAAATAGAACTGGCGCTCCCCAGGGCGACGAACTCGGTCGGATGAACCCTTTATCCAACAACTCTTGTAGTTGAGCGGATAATTCCTGCAGTTCGTTCGGAGCTAACCGGTACGGTGCTCTCGCAATTGGAGCGGCTCCTGGAGTCAACTCAATCTGGAATTCAACTTGACGATGAGGCGGTAATCCAGGAAGGTCTTCCGGAAACACCTCGAGAAACTCACGAACTACGGGGATATCCTCTATCTTCTTTTCCTCAGTCTGTTTATCTGTGACGAGTGCCAATATGGCTAGTCGACCCTTTCGTAACAACTTTTGTGCCTTCATAAACGAGATGATGCCTATCACCGCACCACTCCTATCACCTCTGACCGTAAGGACTTCTTCACCAAGGGGAATCCGTATGATCTTCTCGTGGCATATGACTTCTGCTTGTTTATCGGAAAGCCAATCCATGCCTACTACCACATCAAAGCTTCCTAACGTAACAGGCATGAGATCTATGGTGAATGTATGACCAGCAAGCTCTATCTTGCAGTCTCTAAGAATATGCGTTACGTGAATCTGTGTACCGTCAGCTAACTCTACGGTGTATTTAGATTCTAAGGCTGAGGGCATATCACTTAAAAGACTACAGAACCTAGTGGACACGAAACTTCTATCGGCTCCGGTATCGAATAATACAGTAGCAAAACAACCATTAACCGAAAATTTACCAGTTACTGTTGTAGGGTCGTTTAGAGCCTCACCTGAGCCAATGACGAAGGCTCTTCCTTTGGCTCCATTGTTGTTATTGCCTCCATTGTTGTTGCCATTACCATTGTTGTTGTTATTGTTGTTGCCATTGTTATTATTGTTGTTGTTCCCATTGTTGTTGTTACCATTACCATTCCTCTTAAGCTGGGGACAGTTGCGTTTGTAATGGCCTTCTTTCCGCATTCAAAACAACCTTTCGGAGTTTCTTGTGATTGTTGTGGCTTTCTCATCAGTTCACCCCGACAGTCTTTGGCTGCATGACCAATCTTCCCACAACGTTGACACTTGAAGTTATCACACCGACCCACATGGTGGTAGTTACACCGGTTGCACTTCGGCAGTCTTCCACCATACCCGCCGGGTCCTTGATTTGAGTGCGCCTGGTTGAAGCTTCGGTTGTTATCGAACTTCCGTTGCTGTTGCTGACTTTGCTGCTGTTGTTGAGGTTGAGATTGGCTACTGGATGACGATCCCTTGTTGCTTGAACCATCCCACTTGCGTTTCTGGTCGGGCACGCTTGCCACCGCACCCCGTTTAGGTAACCGACCTTGCTCAACTGCCTGGTCAGTCAGCCTGTGGGCTGTTCGGATAGCTTGTTGTATGGTAGTGGGGTTAGAAGCAGTTACCATACTTTGAATTTCAGGCACCAATCCCCGTATATAATGCTCCACCCTCTTGTGCATTTCATTCACCATCCCTGGGCATAAAGTGGCTAACTCATGAGTACGAGTCGTGTAGGCTTCAATTTCTGAGCCTTGCATTTTGAGTTGCCAGAACTCAATCTCCAGTTTCTGCACTTCATTCCGGGGGCAATATTCTTCAGTCATGATTTCTTTGAATTCATCCCAAGGTAGTTCATTGGCCATGGCTTGACCCAGCATTTGTACCTGGGCATTCCACCAGGAAAGTGCTGCGCCTTCCAATGTCCCGGTGGCATACTTCACCTGATCAGCAGGCGGGCAGTTGCATTTCGCAAAGACAGACTCTGTCTTCTCAAACCACCTTACAAGCCCTACAGCTCCTTCCGTCCCGCTGTAGGTATGGGGTTTACAGTCCATGAAGGACTTGTAGGTACATGGTGGTGGTCCTGTTTTGACAACCCAAACATTAGTCAGATATCCTAGACAAATAACTAGGATAATCAGTTTAACCTCTTGTTATCATTTACCTGCTGGTTGTCCCGGTTGGGCAGCAGCCACTGCCGCCTGAACATGTTCATTAATTAATGCCGCCAATTCCGCAGGCGTCATGTTTATGGCTCCGGCTCCACGGCCTCCGGCGCCACGTCCACGACCACGCCCACGTCCTCGTCCACGTGCGTCCATATTTCACTTTAAAATTCACAATTACAATAATGAGTAACATCCAACACATTAATCTCATCAAGGTACAGTAAACAATAAGAAATAATGCATTCACCACAACCACAACATTTATAACAGAAATAATAATCAAAGATAAATAATTGCAATTGAGTCACAAAATATTCCATCAATGTCAAAATTTAAGTTTGTCAGTTGGGTGGGAAACAACCCTTCCCACATAGGTTTCAAAGAAAAGAAACACTACATAGTCTAAGTCATTTAAAAGGTAGGATCAGTCCAGTACGTCAGATCCGTCACTGTCCTCATCCATCTCTACTGGTTCTTCTTCGGGGGCTTCCTCGGGTTCTTCTTCTGGGTCTTCCTCATCAGGGTCCACCAAAGGTGCAGGAGCTTCAGCAATCTGGAGTGCTGCTAGCTGTGCCTCTAACTCAGCAAACCTATTATCGATCTCCATATTATGGTGATCCTGTGCGTCCATGCGCTCACTAAGTGCTACCACGTTGCCTGCCAGAGTATGATGTCCACCAATGGCCATCGAAAGTCGCTCCTGAAGCGTATCTACCTGGAAACGCAGCTGACGCATCTCAGATCGTAATGCAGAGTTCTCATCAGTGAGTCCTCTAATCCGCTGTCGCTCTGTGTCCAGTGTGGCTACTAGGGCTGCAAATGCCTGCTCCAGAGGGATGCTCAAGGTAGGAAGTGTAGGCAAAGTAGAGGCGGTTGATGACCTAGTCCTAGGTCGTGTAGGTGCTACTGGTGGTACGCGCTCTCTATAAGCCATACGGTTTATGTAAGTGGGGTAGAAATCCCAGTTACGCGGAGGATCGAGCTCAGGAGGTATGAAAGGCTGATCCCAGTCTATCTCGCTAGGAGGATAAGGATGTCGAGGCCAGTTAAATCCCCTATCCGGTACGGGAGAAGTAGGAGGTGACTCAGATCGTGCAGGTCTCTTGCCTAAATTCCTGGACGACGATGCCATGCTGCGAAGTACGTGTTGCGTATGCCAATGAGTATACAGTAAGGAGAGTAAGCGATAAGTAACTAACAACTGTGCGGTTATAGTCTAGTGTGTGTATGCAACCTAGTTCCCTATAACCAATGGCTCTGATACCAATCTGTCACACCCTCAAAATCCGCGAGCGGGGTTTTACCGCGAGGCGCGTGACATACCAGGATCTCAGTCATTAGTTACCAAGAACGACTCTATATGATTAATAAACAAAACCAGAGTTAACGTTTAAAATACTGCGGAAGCGTTTTTAAAACTAGAAAACCCAAAACAAGTAGTATGTAAAGAGAATGCGCAAAACATACGCGCCCCAAACACAAATGTTTAATAGGAAAATAAACCCAAATGTGTAAACAAACAATGTAGACAACTCAACGATGCTGGTGTGCGTGCTCCTAGGCAACTGGCAACCTTAACCTGAGAATAGCATACTAAACAAGTCAACACATGGTTGGTGAGTTCAAGAGTTTGCGTTAAAATATAAACCAATCAACAGTTTCCAGAGCATAAGTAGTGTATTGCAATAGATAGCTAGTCTATTAACATAAAAATATTAATCATAGTGATTTCGCGATCGAAGCTGACTGTGTTACGTTTGTTGCCTCCCGTCACGACTTACCAGGTCGTGACGAATATGTGTTAGGACAAAATTGCACCCGTTTGACCTCGAGTCGCACAGGTGGGGCTCGTCAGACCCAGTAGTACTACCCAAGATTTCCCCGCTATTCAATATTAACAATCCGAAAGTGTGAGGACTTTCCATGGTAAACAGCACTATATCAATATTATACACACTCATATATAAAAGCGTTTGTGATCAACAGTATGCTATCTCCCCCAAAAGAGATGATGTAAAATGAGTGGGGCAAGAACTCACCTGATGCGCGCAAGAATTAACCTAGAGCTTAACTTGAAAGAAAAAGACAACCTTCAAAGGTCACCTAGAACACAAGAGTACATAAGTACGTGTATACAAAATCAACACGAAACCCTAAGTGCTCTACAAACCAAGGAACTCAAGGTTTAAGAAAGACAAGACACATTTGACCCAGTTGACCCGTTTGACCCGTTGGTGACATTATAGGTGATAATTCGTTAATACTAACACAACAGTATGTCATACATGATCAACATACAACTTGATTACATATAGCACATCATTAACCACATGTACTACCTAGATCATCATACAACCAATTGTCATACAAGTCATGCGAATCACAACAGGCCAAAACAGGTAACAAACCAAATCAACATTCATATAACCTAAACAACACATTTAATCACCTTAGAAACCATCCATGAACACACTAGCATGATCCTAATATCCCAAACATGCTCAAATCATCCAATTCAAGGATTTGCACAATTAAAGTTTCCCTTTTGGGAAAGTTCATCCCAAATTCATCAAACTCACACTACATTCATGAATTCATCAATTATATACCAATTCAAGTCCATGACAATCTAAACATGATCAACAACACTTAATCATCATGATTCATCAACATTCAACACCAAAAGTTACTATTTTTAGCAATGTATGAACTATAACACATCTTCTTGATTTTCAATTGTTCATAACATCAACTTAGCATCTAATCATCATCACAAACACATCCATAACATTCATACATCATCCAATCATCAATTCATGCAAAATAAAGTTACTATTATTAGTAACCTATGAACCATAAATCAAAATCGAAGCTTTCTTGCAAAATCGACGTTAACTAGCATCAATCTAACATAACTAACATAATAACATCAACAAACAACCAAAAATCGACCTTCAATTGCAATATTCGAACTAGGGTTTCGGCCTTAATGTAAATCCCATAAAAACTCGTAAAAATCCAACCTTTATTGCATACTTGACGTTAATTAACATGTAATCTATCTAACAAACACATTAACATCAACAAACAACATGTAATCGACCATCAATTGCAAAATTCGCATGGAACTTTCGGCCAATCATGAACAATCATCAAATCATACAAAAATCTAACCTTTAAACGTGTAATGGCTTGCAATTGATGATTCTAACTTGTTGTGATGCTTGAAATCGATCAAATCCGTGGCTTTGTTGGTGTTCTTGGCCGAAATCGCAAAGGGAGAGGGAGAGGGGATGAAGTCGCGGCCGTAGGTGGTTAGGGTTTGGGATTTTGGTTTTTGATTAAATTTTATTAATGATAATTACCCTTTTAACCCTTATAATTTGTATTTTATAAAGATTAGGCTTTTTGAATAGTTTTTAAATAGTTTTTAACTACTAAACACAATTATTATTAATCACAAATAACAATCATGCATAATTCCCATTTATCACAAAACACACGAAATAAATATGCACGTTTTCACGTTACGCGATAAAATTACAGTTAACATCTAAATCACATAAGCATAACTTAATAATCACATTGTTAACTTAGTTATCATCAATTTAACATTACTGATTACTGTTATGTCACCAACGTTCAACGACAACTAGTGTGTGCTCCCGACACGTGTATGCAAGACTTAACGAAACAAACGGAGTTTGGTAACGGAAAATTACCGGATGTCACAAAGCATCTATTCACTTCTCTGTTATGAGTCATCATAGACCTAAAGTGATGAGATATCCTTTGTTGAAAGTCATTATAGACCTGGATATTCTCATTTGTTGCAAAAGATGCCAATATGCATAACCTAAACATGAGATCTGGTTATAAGTATATGTCAGGTTAACAAGTTAGAAAAGTGCATTCTTGCATATCTTGAAGAGAGTTGAGCTCTCTAAGTCTAAGTGAGACTTACATAATGTCATATCTAATCGTACCTTAATCAATCCAAGAATTGAAAAAGTAAGTGTGCTGAGTATCTTCCCAAAAGCACTCATTTTCTGTCCTTAGATCTCGTGTCTCCTCTGCTGGCGGGAACACCGAACTGGAACACACTTGATCCGGATTTAATCGTTGTCAATGACTATTAATCATTTTATTTCCTTTTAATGTGTTGATCTTAACTGATATGATCTCACTGCAGGCATGTGATTCAATTGTATATAGTAGATTTTTCTTCTTCTTTAATTTTGATTTTCGCATGATTTTATGTGCAGGCATATTGATAATCATCAGTTTGCTCTACTTGCAAACTAAAAGAAACTTCTAAAGTTGTGAACTTAAAAGTTTAAGGGGAGTAAAAATGTAAAAAGAAAATCAATGAAAAGTGTCAAATGTAAAAAATAAATAAAAAAATTAAGCGTTTTGGATGGAAAGGATGAAGCTGAAAATCAAGCATGTGTGTGTTTGATATGATGTAAAATAAATCTGAAAAGAATTCAAAATAAGTGGAAAAGCTTCTTGCAAACAAAACAAGACTATTTGTGTTGTAAAAATTTAAAAAAAAATAGAGACTAAAATGACGGAAATTGTTTGAAAAATTAAAACATTGATTCAAAATGTTTTTTTCAAAATGTGCTTGGTTGGTGTTTGAATTGAAAATTCATATTTAAAAATGAAAATATGAGTTTCAAATGATTTGTGCTGATTTTAAACAAAAACAATTTTGATTGTTAAATTTGAGGGTAAATAATGTAAATTTTGGGTGATAGTCAAAATTTGACTAAGTGTTGAGATAATGTGCGTGAACAGTACTAATGTGCATAAACAGTGTTCATATGGATGTTGTGAAAATTTCAAAGTGTCTGACTCATGGAAGGTTTCTCATGCACCTGAAGAGTACTCATAAGTTCAAATCAGGAGAATGATGAATTTCAGGAATTTGTACAAGTGTTGAGCATTTTGTTCCGTACATGCGCCTAAACAGTTGTCATGTTGCTAAAAATTGTTAAGTGTTGGGCATATCAACTTATGCTCGTACGCCTAAATAGTTTCAAACTTTCCAAGTGGTTATACATTTGAAGATGATAATTACCAAGTGTTAGGCATTTCATCAAGTCTCATGCGCCTGAACAGTGCCCAAGCGCCTAAACAGTACTCATGCATTGGAAGACTTTAAGTGTGAAATTTATTCTCATGTGCCTTCACAGTGCTCATGCGTCTGAAAATTTAGTGTGAAATCTAGTCACACGTGCCTTCACAGTGCTCATGCACCTAAGAATTTTTACACTTATATATTCAACACTTGTAGTTCTCAGTCATTCATTCACAAACACAAACACTCTGATTCACACACTCTCATACCCGATACATTCATTCACACAACATTCGATTGTTACCTTTTAATCTTTGTGATATATTGGTATATTCATTGAATCAAAACATCATGTTGATCTTAAAACATCCGATTTCATTACCTAAATTCAAACTTTGATTGGGCGTTTGAACTCTATTGAGGCGTTCGAACCCTAGATGTTCAGAAAATTTGAAAACTATGATTTAAATGTGTTATAACAACTGAAATTGAACATCAAATGAGTGTTATAACATGATTTCAAACAGATTGTGAGAATCAAATCTTAATTTCATCAAAATGTGTTCTTGATGATTCATTGTTCATCAGTCGAAGTTTAAGAACAAAAATGAACAGTTAGTTTATCATTTTTCATCGAAATTGTTGTGTTAATCATCAAAATTCATCTATTCAACTGATATTGAGATGATATTAATTGTTTTAATGTACTTTAAATCATTAAAACTTAAACATGATTGCGCTCTGCTCATGGTAGAGTGTATTCAACAATTAGAAATTTTAAGTGTAAACTATTAGGTTTTAAAATTTAAAATTTGCTAACTCAATTGAAATTCAATCAATTTTCATGTTTCGTGCTTCATTAATTGATTTAATCATAAATTGTGTTGAATCAAAATTGTAACCAGTGCATACTCTGTTCATGTATTGGGTTGTTCAAAACACTTAGAAATTTTTTTTAAGTGTTATTGGTTCAAAATTGATAATACACAATATGATTGAAATTTGAAAATTCAAATATGATTAATATTTTGTTCTATGTATACAGATGGTAGATCATAAATTTGAGCCAATGCATAACGTAGTAGCCTTTCTTAATGAGGATGTTCGTGAAGCTGTTGGTTATGAAGAGATGAAAAGGATTCTATTGAGAACAAAGTATGTGTATGCCATGTGTTCTCAACCAGTTATATATGCTCGTCTCATCAAAAGATTCTGGAATACTGCTAAAATTGCAAGAGATGATGGAGGAAGGAAAGTTTTTAGAGGTTTTATCATGAACTATCGTATGATTGAAGTCTCTAAGCAGTCAATTAGAGAAGCTCTAAGACTTGGTGATAATGATCCTGAAGATTTGGCTGAACTCACTTTTAATGAGTTTAGAGACACATTCTTAGACATGGGACATCCAGATCACTTTCAAAAGAAACAATTTTTCAAAGCAAGAGTATATAACCACTGGAAACTCCTTTGTTATATCTTTCAACATGGAATGTCTAAGAGAAGTGCAGGATAGAATTCATTTCCTGTAGACATTGCATCTCCTATTGTAGGCATTGCCACAAATAGAAGATTTAATACGGCAAAATGGATTATGAATGGATTCATTTTTAATTTGGAGAAAGGAATCAGGAACAAATACTTGATGTATCCCAGATTTCTTTAGCTGATTATTAATGAAGAGCATCCTGATTTCCATGCTCATGGAGTAAGTGGAGAAAGATTAATTTTGGAGCACATGACTGAAACTGTATACAAAAGACTTGCTATAGTGATGGTGCTCAAAATGTTCCAATGTTTGATTACATGAGAGGCGTAGCAAGAGATGATGTGAACTTAGATGAAGATCATTTTCATTTGATTGATGATGAACCAATTGATCCAAATGATCTGATTGAAGAAGTTCCTTAAGGACTGTCTGAGTCTGAAGCTGAGGATGATGATGAAACTAAAGATGAAGGAAGTTTGTCTTCAAGTGATGATAATGATAATAATGATGATGGAGGTAATGAAGTTGAAGAAGTAAATGAAGATGTAGTTGTTACAGAAGTTGAAAATTTGAATGAAAATGTTCAAAATGTTGATAATTCAATGAATGTGAATTAAGATACTGATGAAGCCAATGTACAACAAGAAATAGAGTGTGATATTAAAAATGTTGATGTATTTGAGTCTATAGTTCAAGATGAAGGTGAAAGATCAAGTCAACATGATAGAACTCTTACTGAAGAATTGAACACTGAGCAGATGATAGAAGCAATGAAAGAAGAGAACATCAATCAGCTTATGATTATCGAGCAGGTGAAAGATGAAAATAATCAATTAAAAGCAGAATCTTTGAAGAAAGACTTGAAAATTGCTGAGCTTGAAGAAGTACAAGAGATGAATATAAAGAACCTTGATGTCCTACTCAGAGATTATGATTTGATAGAAGAAAAATACAAGAAGTTAAAAGAAGATTACGACAAGTTGAAAGAAGAACTTGAAATTATGAAAGAAAGCTTAAAATCTCAATCTTCTCAACCTCAAGAAAAAGTCCCGTTAACTTCAGAGATAGAAGTTATTCCTAAAGTTCAACCTACTAAAGTTGAAAGATTATCTGAGGTGGTGAAAGGAAAAAGAAAGATAGATGAATACGATGTTCAAGTATTAGCAGAACCGTCATCCAACCCTCCTTCAAAGATGCTGAAAATTGTTTCTGAAACTCGTAAACAGTTTAAAAGACATTTTTGATTATAGGTGTTGTTTTATTTTTATATGCTTGCATCTAATCTGTTTCTTACGTAGTGAATGTAGGTGACTCTTCTTTACAGGAAATTGTAGAGGCAGACATACAATAGCAAATCGGAGAACTGGATGACTTAGATCCAGAGTTTTTAGATGCTTGGTATGATGAAGTACTTGAGGAAGAAGATGTTGCTGAAGTTGCTTATTCTCCAATTGAAGTTGTCACTGAAGACATCCCGTTAGATATTGATGACAGATACAATTATCTGGTCAAGAAGAAATACAACCGTGTATTTTTGGATTGTCAAATAGTTTCACAAATCAATAAAGAGTATGAGAAATGCATTATAGCAGAGTCTACAGCTCCGGTTGATCCAGATGAAATAGTTATCGAACATGGAGAGTGGAATCTGATGCAAGAAAGTATTAACATTGAAGACCTTCCAACATCTAAATTACATCATCCTGATCCTGAAAACATGAAAACTGTTAAGCTTAGACTGTGGCTATAATCAAGGAATTATCCAAGAAAAAGATTAAACAGACCGCAAACTAAGTTTCTAATAAATTTAGTCAAAAGTTTTCAAGAGACAGAAAAGCAAACCAAGAAAATGATTGTTCTTGACATGGATAATCCTCAATATTTGGAGATTACTAAGAGAACTAGAATATTAAAGCCTCAAGAGATTAAAGAAATGGATTTAGTGAGAAGTGGACATGAAAGGAGAAACGAATTAATTGAGATGTTCCCAGAGACAGAGAAACAGGCATATCAAGTCTTAGTGGAACAGAAGCAATTATGGAATAAGCCAAGAACTGTAGGAGATTTAGTAAGGAATGTACTACAAAAAGGCCAATCCATCTCTGAATTGCTCAATGCAATGATTGTGACAGATAATAAAAGAATGTGAAGATAGTTGCCTGGAAGTATGATGAGATTTTTGATGCCTTTTTAATTAAACGTGTAAATGCTATTTGTGATGTCTATCATTTTTACACAAGCATCATAGCTCTACCAGTGGAAGATCTAAAGGAATTAAATAAGTTGCCCTTGATCAATCCTACAAAATCAATTCGAGGTGAAAATTTTGTTAAGCTTTTAAATCGAGGTATTTCAAGAATGGACTCTTACCTCAAAACATGATGTGATCAAGAAGACAAAGATATTTCAAATCATTAAAGAGTAAAAGAAAGATGGCTGATAATCCAGAAGAAGAACAACAATATTTGGATGCTTATAGTGATCAATTTTTTGAAAAAGTCACTAATCCAGGCTTGAAGGTGATAGATGGAACTCAAACTTCTAAACCTATTTTGAGATGGTTTCATCACGCTGACTCATTCGAGTTGAAGCTGGTTAGAAACATAGAAGACTAGGATCAAGATATGATTTCGTTATTTGGAGTTTTTGAACTTAAACTTCTACATCCTAGTTATATCTCATTTTTGTCTATCAAAAAGTTTGATCGCATTGCGTTAGAAATTGCAGAAAATAATAGAAAATATTTTAGACAATTATCAAGGTAATGGATGTTGCGATGGAGAGAATTGCATTGCGAAAAGCTCTAGCATATGCAAACATCATGAAGAAAGACATAAAGTCTATTGATTTTATGAGAATTTCAAGCAACGACGTATTGGAAATTCATTCTCACGATCATCCTAAACCTTTTGAGTTCTACGCCAACATTGATATTGCAGGTCTGACGAAAGCAACTTTGGAGATAATGGACAAAATAAAGATTAAAACCACGAGTCGAAGCCTGAGCAAGCTATTCTTGCAAAGAAGTTCAAATCAGCAATAAAGAAAGCATTGTATGAATTGGAGATTTATAAAGAAAAGCCGTTGTTTAAGATAAAAGAAGAACCAGAAGAATTGAATGAAAACTGAAGACAATGTAAATCTTAGGAGAAGTATTGTTAGAACTCTTAAAAGATTAACATTTTGTCTTTTGTGTTTTTGTCATAGTATAGGGACTTATTTTGTAAATATATGTTCCTTGTTTTTCTTTGATAGTATAAATAGGATACTTTATGTATTGTGTAGGTAGACCTAGAGAACAAAACAGTTTGAACAAAGAACAACTACAACTACCTCTTACACTTTGTATCTTGTGCATTTACTATTAATGAAATCTATGAATTTTTGAAGTAATTGCTTATGTTTGATTACTTGTGTATGAATTGATCATTGCATTATGATATCATCACAGATTGATCCATTTTGAACCGATCAGAAATTTATGCATCTGTTGTATGTGTGTTGGTCATCTACTGTAGAAACTTGGATCATTTTCTTCATCCACTACATAGGCTTCTTCTTCATCCGCTGTGGATAGTTTTTCAATCGTTGCTGACACTTGTCAAAATTTCTTTTATATACAAACCTAAAAAAGAAATTTAAAAAATAATTACTGTCTGTTATGAATGTTAATGATACTAATGTGTTAGTTAATGATTATTTGAATGTTAGAACACATTATGTTTGATTATGGCAAACATTATCCTTCAATGCACTTATTGAGTCCAACAATATTCCCATTAAGGATGATGTTGCCATGCTTTAATGTTTGGTTGTTAATGTTATGTTTGTTATTAATAATATGTGTGTTTGTGTTTGATTTGACTAATTGCATGTTTGTGTGATTGACTTAGAATGTTTGATTGTATGATTTGAATCATATATGTTTGCTTGTTTGACTTGTTATTTCATGATTGATGTTATGTTTGATGATATGTATGATTTGATGAATGATTGATGCTCTAGTGTGTTTAGTGTTTGTTATTTATGGTTGGATGTTTTGTTTGTTTGAAAAGTTAGATATGTATGTTTGTTGTTTTTGTCTGCTTGACTGTTAGAAACCTTTAGGTGTGTCATGGAATAGCTTCATCAACACTCTTCTGAACTTCAGCTGTAGCCTTTAATGCCTCTTCTACATCCTGCTTAGTAATCTGATCTTTTCTACTTCCTTGACTTGGTCAGTCAAAGGAGTGATCTTCAAAGCATTTCGGCAGCTGACTATGTGTTCAGCAAAGAATTGCACTGCACTGTTCTGATCATCATACTTGCAATGGATGAAGAGACGAACCATCTTTTCTAGGGTTGATAAATCCAAGCTTTGCACATCAATATTGCTACCCAATGTGGTTACAACATGATTCCCCTTTAGAACTTCCAAGTTGTTGTTGTTTGAGTTCCTCAGGCCAGTGATTCCTTCTATGTGTGTTAATGATTGGTGATTTGTCTTAATTCTTTGCCTAATAGCAGCATTCACATATACAATTCCCAAAATTCTCATCATGTGAATGAAATAGCAGCAATCACCCTTTCATTGAACATCTTCTATTGTAGGGAGTGATTTGGTCTTAAAAAATGAGACATATGAAGGATGTAGGAGCTTGATCTCAACAGTATCAAACAATCTAATATCTAAATCTTCTTTCCGTTCAAGCATTCTCTCCAATACCACTTCAAAATAGGTTTCATCATAGTACCATCTTGTGATTGGATGGTTGTATTGATTACCATCAATCTTCTTCATGGTTAACTTCAAATCTGATGGTCTCATTTGCCTAACTGACCCTTTTCAACATTTCACTATCCATCTGAGCTGAGGTTTCTTCACTTTGCTTCTTTTGCTTACTTGCCAGTTATTGTTCTCTTCTTAGCTTGGCTAAGTAAAACTTGTCTTCTCTATCTGTTTTGGCTTTCATCTCATGATAGTTTCTGTTCATACTCATGATATGATAGAAATCTGCTTCCCTGGGATTATTATTGTGATTTACCATCCTTAATTGCATCAGATCTAATCTATCTTCATAGATCAAAGTTCCCAGTTAGGATATGTATTATAGGTACTGGACTAGGCCAGATACTCTCTTGATAAGCACTGCATCCCAGATTTCATCATATTTCATGCAACTATCTTTCTCTCATCAGAAGATACTGTCAACGTTATTCTATCATACAACTTGACAAAGTTGGTATTTTCATTGTTAATCTCTCTCACCTCATTTCCTTCTGGCCATAGCCTATGAGGCGTAAACAGTACATCTTGGTTCTTTAATGGGATGAAGCTCAGGTGGAGCTTGATGTAAGTAGATAGAGATGAAGTAGGATGAGGTCTGGAGATTTGTGGCTTTAAAGCACTGGCCAACATGTTCTTGTAAATTTCTCCAGCCATATCCTTTATCTGAGATAGAGATCTACCTGCATATGACCTATATGGCATTCTTGTGTGACTCAACCAACTTTTAACTTGAGAGTAGGTCATTTTCTTAATCTGTGGATCTTTGGGTGGGTTCTTTTGAAATTCTTGTTGATCCTTGATCTCTTTATATCTCTTGTATATTTGCTCAAACTTATTTTTCATTACTTCTTAGAAGTCCTTGAGCAAGTCTTTAACCTCAACGAGATTAAATTGCATGAAAGTGTCATAAGGAGAGCCTCTTGATATTAACTCAATTCCTATAAGTGTTTTAGGATCATCAGGGAACAAGTCTTGTATGTTTTGCATCTCATCTTCATCCTTTTCCTAATCTTCTTCCATAAAATCACTTAAAATGATAATGGGCTCTGTTGTCTGGTCATGTGTTTGATCTATCTCACCTTCTTCTAACACTGCAGCCTCAGATGTTTTCTCCTTTGGTTCATCTTCATCAACTGGTTTAGCTTTAACCTTGAGAAGCTTGAGTGGTGGAGACTCAGGTTCTTCCAACTCTTGAACCTGTTTTTTTTCCTTACCTCAAAGAAGCTAGGTACATTCATTTTCTTTTCCTTTCATATGTTTTCAATTGAGGCTATGATTATGATGAAGCTTGATCTTTGGATGATTTGGGTTGCACTTTCAAAGATTCAACAAATTGTCTGATTAACTTTTTTTGCTTTTCTGATAAATGGATTTAAAGGGATGATGCTTGTTTGAGATGATTGGGTATCAGGTGTATGAAAATGTTGTCTGAGAATGGGTGAATAATGGATGTTCCTAATGGATTAGCCTCACCAAACAGCTTATCCATTGAGTATGTCTCATCAGGGTTAATGATTGCTTGTTTAGGTTCCCTTATGCTTGTTTCTTCTATAGGAGACATTACTTGATCAATGAGTTCCTCACTCTGTGCATGTTCTTGACCTTCTAAATATTCTTCCTTATTAAGATGAGAGTATACATACTCTAATTCTTTATTCAATCTTTTAATCTCTTCATTTTGAGCATAGATTATCTTCTTTAGTTCATCAATCTCACTATCTTTAGAGTCTATCTGCACTGTCAAGTAGGCAATGTCAAGTCTTGCACTACTTAGATCTTGGTGTTTCACCTTCACTTCTTCCTTCGATTGTTCAAGTTGTTGTTCCAAAAACTGAACAATCAACCTCTAAGCCTTTTGATCAGCTATGAGCTTATCTATCTCTTCATCTTTGCACTTGAGCTTCTCTTTTAACCTTTTTTCTCTATTGTTTGATTTCTCTATCAGCTTGTTGTACTCAGTGAATAAAAACACTTTTGAGTACTTAATTTCTTCCTCGGTTGGTATTTCACTTGTTTGCTCTTCATCTTGTATTTATTGATCATGAGCACTTTGTTCTGCTTGATTATGCTCATGTTGTGATGATGTGCCAACTTCTTCTTATTCAGTTACTTGTTCTTCTAGTGAAGCATTAATATCTCTCAAAAGGATGATAATGTTTGTTGATCAGAAAAGGTTGGACTCTGAGGTGGAGAAGGGAAGTGATGTTTAACATGAAGTTGTTCTTGTTCTTGTAAATCTTCTTGTGCTTGTTCTTGTTCAATGATTGGTTCTAGTGTTGGTGCAGCTTGCTCTTCTTGTATGATTGGTGCAGGTTGGATGATTGGGGCTTGATGAATAACATTTTAAAACATCATGTTTTCTTCTCCCTGACCTGGAATCCTTAGGAACACTTAAAGGACAGGTATGTCATGATTTATCATGTGTGGTGGAACAGGTACTTCATCACCTTGATAAAAGTTGGACTTGATCATGTTGAATACATGTTCATTAAAATGAATAGGTTAGAAGATAACACCTTCCCTTGGGATGTTTGGGAGTAGATCATCAATAATCATTTGGAGGAATCTTCGATACATCTGAAATTTATTCCTCACATCAATCAAATTATATATCATCCCATTTAACACTTGAGCTGCAAAATTAAAGGGCCTTCTAGCAATGATGGTTGCTATAGCAGAAGAGCTCCTCAAAGAAGTGGCATCCCAACCTGTCATCCTGTTAGTCATTGTCTTTTGATATGTATGCATTAACAATCTGAATTGTACACATATAAAAGACTTCTTGATCTGTTTTCTCACAATGGTACTAGTATAACCAATCTGCCTGAAAACATGTAACACATAGTTTTCATCAAATTCTATTGGTCCTTCAGAATCTTCATCACCTAGTTGCAAAACTCTCCTTATCACTTCCTCTGAGATGATAATCTGATGATTATGTATGTTAGACACAACAACTTGTTGGTCATTCATCTGCTCCAGATGAGCATGAGTCCAAATTGGACAATATGGTCCTCATATATCTCTGACCTTGCTGTCATAGCATGAACAAGCCTTGTCTATCTAATGGCTTGTATGGTGTTTCTATAGTTCTCAGCCTTTGGAACATTAGGATTGAGGAATGCACAGAGATTATGATCTCTAACAAATACTAAGTTTGCCATATCTGCAAAGAAGATGAATGTGTTAGTAACTTGTATGATAATGATGCATGATGTTTAATGTGAGAAATGTTAATTATGTGTTCATTGAGCAATTGTATGGTATGAGATGATGACATATGTATGCTGAACACAATGAGTTTTTCAACGTGTATGTTTGTTTAAAAACACTCATTGGATTAGTTTGACTTTTAAAAGGGTCAATTTTAGTCAATTATAATCTTGTAAATCTTGTTGATTTCAAGTTATTATGATCCAAATTGTTCGTAATCATGTTTGTTTCTTTACAATGAGTTGTATGTTTCATATCATATACTGATTGTGTTTTATAACAACATCAGATATGAATTTCCGTTTGACTTTTAAAATCAAAAACTACTATTCAATGCACATTGAATGCATAAGCATTTAATGTTGTTATGGTTAATGTTGTGCCAAATTAACTGATTTTATATGTTTGTAACTGAGTTTTCAATATATTTACAAATTTATAACAAATTTCAAGTCATTTTAAACATTTTTAAAGATCAAAAATCAATTTTTGTATGATTTTGGCATGAACATCATGATTGTTCGTAAACCCGATGAACACTTAATCAAATTTCATCAAATCAACAGTCACAATACATTCGACTAAGGTCATCTAACATATATTCAATGCTTGATTCATTTAAAACATTAATTGATTCATGTCTATTTACGGTTTAGTGTTCGACTTTGGTTTAGACAATGTTAGAATCAAAATCGAAGAACCAGATGTTTAGATGATTGTTTGAAGATTAGAATCATGTTGTTATACCTATTTGAATGATTGTTAATGATGAAATCAAACAGATATTTAGGTTTTGATTGATCAGGAGTTTAAGGGTTTAATGCACCGTTGAACGTTTAAAAATTTTAATTTTTCTCTCTCAAACTCGTGATGAAATGATAAATTTGCAAGTGTTGAAATATATATACAATGGATAAATGACTATCCGTTGTATGTATAGTGTGATTATATGCTGTGAGAATAAATTAACTTAAAATTTAATTTAAGTCATGCCTGTGAAATACACGCGCTGTGTGTACAGTGCATTCGCTGTACGCTGTGGACCCTTTATTGTTTTACTGCGTTCCTAGCGGATGACTATTTGGTCCTGTGCTATGCATACTTTGTGAAAGTTTCAAACTTCACCACTAATGACTAAAAGTCATACGCTGTGTGTTGCACACTGTTCACAAAGTGGATGAACAATTTGTTCGTGCACTATGAGCACTTTGGTGTTTATTTGATTGTTCATAGTGAATGACACATTGGTCATACGCTATGTACACTTGGTTTGTTTATGTAGATGTGTAAAGCATATGATTACCTGTGTGCATACGCTGTATCCACTTACACTGTTTCAACACGGATGACTAAAGTTAGTTATGCGTTGTGAAATATCATTGTATTCACAATGGATGTCTTACTTACATCATATGCTGTTAACACTTGAATGTTCAATGATGTATAGTGGATGCATGTTTGTTTCTCCGCTATATACCCTTGGTCTAGTTTGCATGATTTGATGGTTAACTGTATCTATAGCAGATGTATGTTTGTATGTCTGCTGTGTCAACAGTCATCAAAAAATTAAAATTTATGTTTGTTTTGAAACGTTTGCTGAACAACGTATGTAGCTCATCAGCTATGTAAATTAATACATACGCTGTATAGAATTAGGAAAATTTCTGTTTTGCTTAAAATAATTTTGAAATGTTTTAAAATTTTGAATGTTTGTTGAAATTATAAAATTTTTACATGATCAATATATGGATTTTAAAATATCACTCACTAGAAATATTGTGCATATGTATGTGTCAAACAGCTATGTTTGAGAGCCGGCTTGACTTGGCTTTATTTAAAACTCAAAATTTTAAAATATCTGAATATGCACATATTTTGCTGCCTTTGATATTACAATGTTCATTTTCTCCTCCTAAATTTTTTCATATTTACAAAACTTTTTATAACATGACACAAATTTGAATTTGTTTTAATGGAAATTATCAAAGTCCAATTTGATTGTTTACATGATAAACATTTAGAAAGATACCACTTTATCTAACTAAGTAATGATTGATTTTCATGCTTGCACATGAATCATATGCATATGACATGAGATCATACTAGTCTTAAATCCTCATTGAGTTGTTCTGATGATTTTGAGAATAGACATAGACTAATACAACGTTGATTGTAGATATTGTTATCAACTTAAACTCATGCATGGTATTAATGATTGATCGAAACAGTGAGTGATTATCATGTTTTGGGTGTATTGATATGATTTGTATGTTCCCCACATTTGATTGTATGTTAAGATCAACCCTCCTCAAGATATGCTAGAAAGTACTTTCTATATTTATGACCTAGCTACTTAGGAGTATAAATGCTCAACTTGATCCATGTTGATTGATTGAAGATGATCCTCTAATGATTCATTTGATTCATTAACTAGGAATATAGTCTAAAAGACTTTATTAATTGTTCATCCAAGATGGATGTGTTCCTCATTGGGAATCGTTTTGGATCATGATGTAGGTCATTCAGGTCTGTGCTTAGCACAACAAAGAATGCCTTAGTGTACTCTAGGTCTATAAAAATCATAACAAAGGAGACACTTGCTTTATTGAGCAGTTTATAAACAGTTTCACTTGGTGTATAATAGTTACTTTGCAAGCAATCTATATTGGATAGACCAATCCTCACCATAAACCAAGATGTGTGTTGCTGCCCACACAATCATGAGAATTTAATTCTTCACTATTATATCTGATGTTAAGTGTACCAAGCTGAGCCTATCCACATATATAGCAAAGTATTATCAGTCTTTATAGTGGAAAATGACTCAAGTGAAGAAGTAAGCTAGTGTACTATCATTTCTCATGAGTGGTCATGTGTGAATCAAATTGTTTGTTAATTTGAAAACTTGAATGTTTGTTGTTATCTTGACTTTTTGTTTTTATAAAAAATGTATGTTAAACTTGGACTTTGAGAAAATAAAGCTTGTTTGATATTAATGTTTTGAAGAAATTACTTGTTTAGTTCATAGTTGATCATACCAAGTGATTGAACAAAGAATTCAAATCTAGTTGAATCAAATGGTTTGGTAAACAGGTCAGCAAATTGATTGTCTATGTGGACCTTGATCAACTTTATTAGACCTTTTTTTAAGCAATCTCTCAGAAAGTGATATATGATATCAATATGTTTGGTTTTGAATGTTGAACAGGATTGTCAGTGATAAACATGGCAGCTGAATGGTCAACGTGTATAGGTGTCAAGAAAATTAAAGCCATAATCAAGCATTTGGTTTTGAATCCAAAGAATTTGAGAACAACATGCAGAAGCAGTGATGTATTCTGCTTCAGCACTTGACACAGAGATATTTTTTTGTTTCTTGCACTGCCAGGAGATCAATCTTGATCCATGAAACTGACAACCTTCTGTAGTGGATTTTCTGTTGCTGTTACATCACCATAATCACTGCCATGTATGCATATAAAGAGAAATCTCCATCTTTGGGATACCATAGGCCAAGTGCTGGTTTGCCTTTTAAGTATCTAAAAATTATCTTTACTGCATTTATGTGAGATTCCTTTGGATCTGCTTGGTATCTAACACATGCAAACTGCATATATGATGTCTGGTTTGCTTGCAGTTAGGTACATTGGGGAGCCTACCATAGATCTATAGAGCTTCTGATCAACTAATATGCCTTCTGGATCGGGTCCAAACTTCAATCGAGTTGCAAAATGGTGTCTTGCTTTATGTGCAATCAGACAAGTTGTATTTCTTCAATATCTAATTCACATACTTGCTCTGGTTGATAAAAATTCCTTCAACAGATTGTTGAACTTGAAGACCAAGGAAGAATGTAAGTTCTCCTACTGAGCTCATTTGGAATTTTGATTACATAAGAGTCTCAAATCTCTGCACTCTGCAAAGTTGTATATTGGTGGAGCCAAAAATTATGTTATCCATATAGACTTGAACTATCAACCAGTCTTGTTCTTTCCTCTTTAAGAACAATGTCTGATCAATTTTCCCTCGAGTGTACCCATTTTGTAGTAGAAACTTAGATAATATTTAATACCACTTCCTAGGTGCTTGATGAAGACCGTACAAAGCTATATCCAACTTGTAGACTCTATGAGGGAATTCTAGGTCTTCAAACCCTGGTGGTTGAGCAACATATACCTCTTTATCTATCTTTCCATAGAGGAATGCATATTTGACATCCATTTGAAAGACAATGAAGTTTTGGATGAGGCATATGTAAGGAACACTCGGATGGCTTCGAGTCTAGCTACAGGAGCAAAGACATCGTCATAGTCAATGCCTTCCTCTTGAGTATATCTTAGGCTATGAGCCTTGCTTTGTTTCTGATGACAATCCCTCTATCATCAGCTTTCTTCCTGAACAACCATCTTATGCCAATTGCATAGTGACCTTCTGGGATATCAACTAATTGCCATACCTCTTGCTTTTTGAATTGCTGTAATTCCTCTTGCATTGATTATATACAACTATTATCTTGAGTGCTTCGATGATGTTTTTGGGAGCAGTTAGTGATAGAAAGCAGGAATATAAGTATATGTTTGCTGTATCAGATTGACTACATGTCATTCTGACATTTTGGTCGCCTATTATATTTTCTAAAGGGTGATAGTTTCAATAGGGATGGTTGAATCAAATTAGCGATTATTTGGTTAGGTGATGATGGATGAGCAAGGGTATCTGAGGTTGTTGGTTGGTCTGGCTATGTGGGTTCATTGAATGTTTGAAGTGAATCATGAAAGAAATCTAAGATTTCATCTTTATAATGGGTATCAGGTAATGAGTTATAGTCATCATCTTCTTCAACTTTGTCTGGTTGATGTGACCTTGATTGTTTGTTTGGTTGAGTGGTCACTAGAGTTGATGATGATGGTATGTTTAGGGATGTTCTTTAGATGTGTTTGTTTGTTCTGGAGGAGTTGAAACTATGGTACTTGAAGGAGTGATGTTTGTTCTCCATGGAGGATCCGCAGTTAGAGGAACATTAATGGTTGTTGGTGGAACCATTGGATACTCATTGTTATCCTTGGTACCTGAAACATCAAAGTAAGATGTGTCCAATGACTTTCTTAATGAAAGAATGTTCATTAAAAAAAACATCTGTTGTTTCTTCCACTATGTTAAGCCTTGGATTGTATACTCGTTAAGCTTTTGAGCTTTCAGAGTATTCAACAAAGAATCCATCTTTTTCTTTTGAAGCAAACTTAGATAATAGTTCTCTGGTGTTTAATATTAAGACAGAACATCCAAAAGCTTTAATAAAGTTAATGATGCTTTGAGAGATGGAAGCTGGATTGAAGCAATGCTGAGGAACTGCTTCAATTCAAAAGACAAGGTGTTTGGAACCTATGTCCTCTTCCTCCTGGGAAGATGCCAATAGGTACCAAGTGGTATTCAGGTCCAAGAAAGATGATAGAGGACTTGTCATCAAGAACAATGCAAGAATGGTAGTCTAAGGGTACACTCAAGAGGAAGGAATTAACTTCACATATGTTTTTACTCCTATAAAAAGACATGAAGCTATCAAAATATCCTTGCTTTTGCTGCATCAAAGGATTTCAAGGTCTACCAACTTCATGTCAAGTGTGCTTTTCTATATGAGGTGATAGATGAAGAAGTATATGCCAAGCAACTACCTAGCTTTGCAGATCCAGATCATCCTGATTATGTTTGCAAACTTGACAAAGCTCTTTATGGGCTGCATCAAGCTCCAAGGAAGTGGTATGAGACACTGTCATAGTATCTAGTTCAACATGGTTACAAAAGAGGTACTATTGACAGTACACTCTTTATAAAAAGAACAAGGAATGACTTGATGTTGGTTCAAGTTTGTTAATGACGTTATCTTTGGGTCAACTAATGAAAGACTTTGCAAAGAGTTTGTGAAGCTGATGAAGAACATGTTTGAAATGAGTGCCATGGGTAAACTCAATTTCTTTCTAGGAATTCAAGTGAAGCAAGTTGACAATGTCATCTTCATAAAAGTCAAAGTATGTACAAGACATACTAACCAGATTACATCTAACTGATTGTAAGGTTGCTAAGACTCCTATAGCTAGAAACCACTCCTAGGATCTGATCTTGAGGGAAAGTATATGGATGAACATCTTTATAGGGCTACGATTGGGTCTCTTATGTACCTAAAAGCCAGTAGGCCTGATATCATGTTTGCCACATGCATATAGCAAGATATCAAGCCAAACCCAAGATGTCACTCCTAGTTGCTGTCAAGAGTATTCTTAGATATCTCAAAGGAGCTCCCACACTAGGACTTTGGTATCCAAATAATTCTGACTTCAATCTGTATGTATATAAAGATAATGACTATCGTGGCTATAATATGACTATCAGTCTACATCTAGCGGCTGTTTTTTTCCTTGGTGGAAGGATAGTCTCATCGCAATGCAAGAAGAATCTTGCGTATTTGTATCAACTATTGAAGGTAAATACATTGCTGTTGCAAGCTGCTGTGCTTAAGTGCTTTGGATTTAGAATAAGATGCTAGATTATGGATTCAACTTCAAGAAGACTCCTATCCACATAGACAACAATAGTGCTAGCTTCATCATAGAGAATCTAGTGCAGCACTCAAACACAAGCCATCAACATCATGTATCATTTGATCGGTGATAATTTTGAAAAGGATTTATTAAACTGGTCAAAGTTAACACAAATGAACAATATGCTAATCTGTTCATAAAAGCATTCAATGAAGAGAGATTTAAATATCTTGTATGAGTTACTGGGATGATTAACTTTGAGTGTATTTTCTTAAATAAATTTCAAAATTGTTTTTCAAGTAATGTGTGTCTTTAATGTTGTCAAAATTATCACCAATATAGCCCAGTTAATCTCGAAAGAAAATTTTCAAAGTATGTATTCCTTAGAATTTTAAGAAGTACAGATAGATTTTCTCTTGTAAGACATTGATTGACATCGGAAGAAAATTATGTCTTCAATATTAATAACTACTTACCAAGGAATTTACCTTCGGAAAAATTCTGATATATCTTTCGATGCTTAAATCTGCTTCTAAGTACTTATATGTTTTGAAAGACAATTTTCTTTCGAAAGGTTTTGAAAGTTTTTTTACTCAAATAAAATTTCTGAAGCTTAAAATCTTTCGAAACCAAATCTATCATGGAAGCATTTTACTCTAAGTACATTTTCGTCCGAAGCACTTCTTTTCAAACTAAGGAATATATTCCAAAGTCAATCTAACTTTGGAAGCTTTCTTTAAACTTTCGAAGGAAAACTACCTTTCGAAGATTTTCAACTTCAAATATACTACCTTTTTGGGGACTTTTTTTAGAGGGGCTTGATGTAGTCCATATAAGGATTTGTCAAGTTTATACACTTTGTCTGGAAAATCTGGATCCTCGAAACCTGGAGTTGACAAACATAAATCTCCTCATCAATATTCCCATAGAGAAATGCGCATTTCACGTCCATCTGAAAGACTTTAAAGTTTTTGTGAGCTGCATGAGCAAGAAAGATTCGGATGGCTTCAATTCAGCAACTAGAGCAAACACTTTAGTATAGTCAATTCCTTCCTCCTGAGCAAAACCTTGAACAACCAACCTAGATTTGTTACAAATTATTACTCCCCGATCATCTGGTTTGTTCCGGAATACCCATTTAGTACCAATAGGAAACTTGTTTGGAGGAAGATCAACTAATTGTCGAACTTTCAATTTCCTAAACCGCTGAAGCTCCATTTGCATAGATTCAACCCAACTTGGGTCTTGAAGTGCTGTTGAGACATTTCTAGGAACTATTTAAGATAAAAAAACAAGCATAAAGGCATTCATTTATCAATCCAGATTGACTCCATGTCCTCAATCCATCAGTAATAGAACCAATGATGTAATCATGTAGGTGGTCTTTTAAGGTTTTAAAATTAGTGTTAAGGGTTATTGGATTTGTTGAAGACGAGGAGGTGGTTTGTGATGGTTGTGAAGGCTGTGATGAGGAAGTGGGTTGTGAAGACTGTGATGGGGAAGTGGGAGGTTGGTTTGGAGAAGATGATTATGGTGGAGGTGTAGGTGGTACATCAAATGGAGGTTGAGGGTGATGGTCTATTGGTGGTTGTGGATGGGGTGCAGGTGGTTGTGGTACAGGTGGAAGAAGTTCAGTTGAAATTATGATTTCTACATTAGTTTGAGGAACCACATCATCATCAAAAACTAGAAGATTAAAAGAGTTGAAGACTGTATTTGAGTCATAGAACCATGCAGGATCAGATCCTATGTTAGGAGAATTTGATTCTTGCCAATCAACATAAAATGATTCCTACACAATACGCGTTCTTTTGTTGTACACCGATATGCTTTTTGTGAGGAGGAATAGCCAACGAAGAAACATTCATCAGAAACTGCACCGAACTTTGACTTCTGAGCTTGAGTGTTCAGCAAGGTACATGAGCAACCAATGGACGAAAGAAGTTAATCAAGGGTTTTCGTTTATGTAGAAGTTCATAGGGAGTCTTCATTTTGTCTTTCACAATAAGGACCTTGTTAAGTACATAAGAAGCACAGTTGACTGCTTCAGCCCAGAAAATGATTGGAAGCTTTGACTCAATCAGCATAGTTCTAGCTGCTTCGATAAGCATCCTATTCTTTCGCTCAGCAACACCGTTTTGCTGAGGTGTCCTACCAGCACTGAATTGTCTGAGAATCCCCTTGCTTGCACAGAATGAGTCAAAGATATGATTTCTGAATTCAGTACCGTTATCACTTCGGATGGCTATAATGTTCCTCTTATTGACAGACTCAATTGAATGGATCAGCTTTTGAAGCTCTTCGGCAGTATCTCCCTTGCTTGCTAGAAATCTCACCCATGAATGTCTGGAAAAATCATTTGTAACAACCAAACAATAAGATTTCTTAGCAATCGACTTAACACTGATAGGACCAAATAAATCAGTATGTAACAATTCGAGGTGTTTTGAAATTGTGTTTTCAAGCTTAAGCTTGTGTGGCTTTTTGTGTTGTTTACCTTGAGCAAAAGCCATACATTTTTCTACCACTGAAAAATCTTTAAGTGGTAGTCCCCTCACAAGATTGTTCTTAACTAATTTATTTATATTTTTAAAATTAACATGTCCTAATCGACGATGCCACAAGAAGGATTCGAAAGAAGAGGCTTTGGACAGAAGACATGTCACAGTGGATGTAGACTCTTATGATCCCATATCAAGAAGATAGGTATCATTCCTTCTTGGTGCATGCATGATCACTAGATCTTCTGAAATAATGAACTCTGGTTTAAGAAATAAGCATTCATTTGACATAAACAGCACTGGAATATCTTTATCACAAATTTGTGACATGCTTAGCAGATTTAATGCTAATTCGGGAAGATAATTTACTTTCTCCAGAGTTAATGAACCGTTTGAGACTTCTCCCTGACCAATTATTTTTCCACCCTTTTTATTTCTAGCAAAAGCTACATATCCTCCATTAATTATTCGATAATGGAAAGTTCCTGGCATAAACAACAATTTATTAAGACTTGGAAATAGGGACCCGAGTCTTGACTGACTTAGGCGTTGAAACGAAGACTTTTTACAAAAGAAATTATTTACAAAATGATTTAATCTACTTCCAAAACTATGATTTATATTTCTATTAACAAATGCAGGACAAGTTTTAAGAACATGATCATCCTTTCCACATCTAAAACATCGAGACTTCAATCTTTTCTTGTTACATCTTAAAACAGATGCTAGATCAGTTAAGATTTCTTCCTCACCTTCAGACGTGTAAGAATTCGAATTGCCTTTAATATTTCCTTTGTAACTTTCATTTTAGCAAATCCGGATTCATTTTCGTTAATATTGTTAACGTTTGAGGAAGTTGTCTCAATATCTTTAAGATTTGAAATCCGACTGGGTGTGAAAGATTGGATAGGATGAGAAAGAAACTTTTCAAAATAATTTAGGTGTGAACGTCTATTTGAAGCATTAGGTAAACAATTATCATAACTATAATCAAGTGAATTTGAAAAATCATCATTAGATTCATCGACATCAGAGGATAAACAAGAGGAACTAGAACTAGGGCTACATGAACTACTGTCTGTGACAGACGTTTTATGACACAAATCTACTTAAGCTGCCATCTATAGATCGTGGTTTTATGGCTTAAACGATTGCTTAGGGTTGATTTGTTGGTTCGAAACTTCAACTGTTTCGTCCAGCGAATCTACCAAATTCACCCAGTAAAACTGAACGAAAGTTCTCTATTGTGAGCGAATCTATCTGGTTATGCCGTCCAAGCATACAGTTTCGCTCGAACCTTTCTAGCAAAACTATACTTTCGCCCAGCACTTAATTTGCTATGTTAGGGTCAGCGAACTTACAACTTCGCTGTTGTCTGATTCATAAGTTTATCCTCAGTGAAAGTGTA
This sequence comes from Flaveria sonorensis, assembly GCA_025506505.1. Classification (NCBI taxonomy): domain Eukaryota; kingdom Viridiplantae; phylum Streptophyta; class Magnoliopsida; order Asterales; family Asteraceae; genus Flaveria; species Flaveria sonorensis. Next base: position 30,845,909 of record CM046434.1, read on the forward strand.
GAATCGCTCAAACTCATGGTCTAGGGTTGAGTTACAATGAATCTACACTTTTGTTACTCAGAACTTATGACCAATCAATAGCGAAACTATGTGTTGTGACTAGCGAAACTATAGCTTCGCCGGTCAGCGAACCTATTGAACTTAGTTTCAAAAACTTCAGCGAAGCTGTCTTGCTTTGTCTGGTGAAATTACAGTTTCGCCAGTTTAGCGAAACTATTTTAAAATTTTCAAGTTGGTTCATTAATTTTTTGTTACATCTTACTTACCTATGTTTATATTTTGCAGTTCATGGCAAACTTAATGTTTGATGAGAAGACTAATATTGTGGCACTCCTAGACGATAGTAATCCCAAGACTGTTGGATTTAGAGATTGTATTAGATGGCTGAAACAGTCTTCTATTCACTATGCCATTTCTCATTTACCCACGATTTACGACATCAACATTAGAGATTTCTGGGTTAATGCTGAATGTGACTTGGGATCTACTCCACAAAGGATTACTTCAAGAGTTCTTGGAGAATACTGGGTTATTAATGTTGAAATGGTTGCGAGGGTATTAAGGTTAGGAGATGATTGTGGAAATGAGGTTAGTATGTCAGATGCTGAAGTCCTTAATGCTTATTGAAGCATTGGGTATGAAGGACCATCTTTTAGGTCAAAGAAGGAAATTAAGAAGTTTTCTTGTCCAATGAATGGAGATACATTGCCCACGTGTTCATTATGTGTTTAGATCACCGAAAGGGGGGATCAGATGGTTTGAATGCATATTGGGCAAAGGCTATGATTATATTCTGTAGAGGACAAAAGGCTAATCTTGCAAGGCTAATATTTGGTGTGTATGACTAAAAATGTAATGGCATTAAAGAAAGACAAGTGGCTGTTATATCCAAGGTTTATCCAGATGATCATAAATGTAGAGAAGCCAAATTTGCCAAAACATGGGGAAGTTAAGAGGCTGATGCAAATGAATACAAGAATATTTGCAGACTGCTCAGCTATTACACATGACTTCAATGGTAAAATAACATACTTACTGGAAAACATGTATCCTGCTGAGAGATGGAGCTACATAAGAAGGTTGATTGAAAATGAAACAAAAATGCTGAAGAAAATCAGGATAAACAAGCTGAAGCTATAAAGAAAAGGAAGAGGTATGCTAAAGAGAAAGAATATGATCAAGATGCTGAGATTGATGAAGTTGAAGAAGAGCTGCGGGCTCAAAGAGAGAGGAGGACCAAAAGAAGGCTGATCAAGGGGAACCGGCTGATCAAGGGGAACCGGCTCACGAAACTAAAAGGAAATCTAAGCATAAGCAGCTAGTGTTCGAAGAAAGGAGGGATCCCCGATCTGAACTGGATTAAGATGTGATTAGAAATGTAAACACTTCATTGGCTAATGAACTGAGCATGATTAAAACCAAGTTGGTTAATCAGGAGTTGAGAGAGAAGGAGAAAGATGAGCAGATAGAAAGTATGAAGGTTATGATGATGGACCAGCAGGAACTTATCAAAAGGCTATTGAAGGAAGTGAATGAGCTCAAAGGCAAAGTTGGTGACACAAACCAACTATCACAGGAGGAGCTGGATAATCTGACTGACACATCAAAGTATTCATTCCTGAAAGTGGGGAGGTCATCTGGTATAGGAGGAGAAGCAAGTACGGCTGGTGGTGGTGCAAGTGGAAGTGGTGTAGGAGGTGAAAAGGTTGTTGAGACAGAAGCAGAAAAGAGAGTAGATGAAGGAAGAGATGTGAGAGAGGAGCCTGTGATTGTTGAGGCTGAATTTGTTGATTTGGGATTGGACATAGACACAGACTTGACTGGAGCTGAGGTGTTTAGAGAAGAAACTAATGAAGGAAATAAAGAGGATACAGGGAAGAGACTCGTTGATGAAGAGGAAGAATATGAAGAACAACTGGTGGATTATGACTTGGAGCTTGAGTATTATGAAGTGGAGGAGCGCCCGATGACATATGTTGCTCAAAGGGGTACAGAAGAGATGATGTTTTTGAGCTGAGCAAGGATGACTGGTTCGTGAAAGAAAAATAACCAGAAGAGTTAACTCCTTTATTCCAAAACATAAGTGAACCAAGCAAGAAGATAGTGAGCTGGAAGTACAATTCGGAATTGAAAATGTTTATGATCAAAAGGAGAGGTGGTGAAATTTCATATATGCATAAAAGGAAGGCGTTCAAGACCTTGCCCAGGTGGGATTTGAGAAGGTTAGCTGAAATTCCACTCTTGGATGCCCACCTGAGTGAACGTGCTATATTGTTAGAAAAGGAGATTAAGGCGGGAATGAATGATAATTTTGAAGCTTTTGGGTATATAAAGACTGAGAGGAGGAGATCGAAGATAGACTTGGATTGGGCCACCGGAAAAGGAAAGATTATGCTGAAGCTGAAGCCAGCCAAAACTGTTAACAGAGTAAGGGTGCCCAATCCACTTCCCCCTAGACTGTAAAAGTTCGAAAAATGGTTTTATGACAACAATACTGGGGAAGCTGTCATTAGGTTGAAAGTTGGTGGTGAGATAAAATTGTTTGATCCAATGGAAGTATTTACTTTTTGTGACGAAGACCTTGTAACTCTTTGTGAAAAGCATATCAAGGCCGGAGCTGGAGATGAAACAAGAAGAGAAGCCAGTCTGTTTATGAACGTGGAAAATAAAGCTCCAGGTGTAAGGGCAGAGGCCAGGGATCTAGCAGAGAAAGTATCCAAGGCTGACGAGTTAAGGATGGACATGCAGGATCTTACCAGACAATTTGCTATAGCTAGTGCAAGAGCTAAAGAGGAAAGGGCAGCAGGAGCAGAACCAAAAGCATCAGATAAAGCTGAAGAAGGTGCAAGAGAAGAGCAAGAAGATTGAGAGTGAGGTCCAACCTAGGGGGAGAATTGATGATCTACATAGGTTGGACTCACTATAGTTGTTAGGTTTAGTTTGCTTTGTAATAGGTTAATTGTTAGTTTCTTATTTGTAATTTGTCTTTTTATGTAATTTTTGTATTGCAGCAAAACTACGGGCGAAACTATAGTTTTGCCCGGAGTCAACTGCTTCTGATCACCCGACGAATCTATAGTTCGCTGCCGGTGAAATTAGTAGTCAGCGAAACTGCCAGCGAAACTTGGTTTTTATATATTGTAAGTTTTCTATCTTTGTAGGGGAGGATTGGCAAAACCCTAATATGAAAATATCTTTGTTGTAATTGTGTGTGTTCGGCTGGAAGCTTATTATCATTATTATTGAGCCTTTTGTTTGATTGTCATTGTTTAGATTCAAAATTGTTCATTGTGTTATTGAGTTTATTGTGTTAAATCAGTGGGAAATCATTGTTATACATCAAGTGCACTTTTGAATCGATCAAGTGGACCAACAGTGGTCCTTCCTAGACTCATTACACTGGTGGGGCCAAACAGATCCATATGTAACAAGTGTAGGGGAGTAGTGATAGAGTTCATTCCTTTGGCTTGTGAGACACTTTGTGTTGCTTCCCTTTCAGGCTTGCAACACAGTGGTCATCACTTGTAAACTCTTTCTTTGGCATTCCAGTTACCAAATCATTCTTAATCAATTTATTCATGTTTTTAAAGTTTACATGGCACATTCTTTTATGCCAAAGGAAAGACTCATCACTATTTGCTTTAGACAGAAAGCAAGAAACTTCTCTAGAGGGAGATGTTTCCTGCAGATCCATCTTGTACATGTTCCCTCTCTTGGGGGCTCTGAGCAGAATATGCTCTTGAGGATTGTCAACCCCGGGCTTGAGAACAATGCACTCATGCTCAATAAAGAGCATGTGATGTTTTTGTTCAAAAAATTGGGACACACTTAAAAGATTGTATCCAAGCTCCTTGACAAAGTTTATCTTCTCAATGCTGAGCTTACCATTTGTAACATTGCCCCTACTAGTAATGTAACCTCCTGCATCTCCTCTAAAAGCAACTGGTCCTCCATCAAATCTTTCAAAGTTTTGAAGTAAGGACTCATTGCCTGTCATGTGTCTGGAGCAGCCACTATCAATGATCCACACATTTCTGTTTACCTTTGGTTATCCCTACATAAAAAGAGATGATTTAGTTACATTTGGAAACCCAAGCCTCATTGGTCTTGGGCTTGTTAAAATGAGTTGAAGGCAATGAAACAGTAAGTGATCCTATGTTCAGGCTCTGAGGATCATTTGCTGTTGCTGATGAAGAATCTTCAGTCACACGGTCTTCCTTTATTTTCCACACCACCTTTGGAAAATTTGGCTTGACCTTCAAAGCTTCGGAAGCTTTTGCAGCTTCGGAAGATTTGGAGACTGGACCTTCAGAAGATCTTGCTTTCACTGCAGCAAGCTTCAGTACTTCGGAAGCATTCCTTTCCGTGACCAAATTTTCATCCAAAGGAAATTTTTCACTTGCCTTCTTATTCATTTTGGAGCTTTTGAAGGAAACAGATTTTCCTACCGAAGCTTTCTTTTCCTTCTTCTTCCCAGAAGCCATTTCTTTGACCATGTGGATAGTACTTTTAGGATTGTAGATGCAATCCTTAGCCAGATGAAGAAGTACTACCACATATGATGCAGTCCATTTGCTTCCTTCTAGGAGTCTTCTTCTGAGAGCAAGACTAAACTTGAACACTTTCTTTCTCCAGCTTCTTCTTCACAAATGATGCAGCAATTTTGTTAAGGAGAGAATTGCTCTTGGAGGAGGATGGTCCAGACTATGTAGCAGTGGTACACGGCAATTCAGCCTTCTCTTTGCTGAATGAGTTGGAACTGTACTAAAACTCCTGGTACTAGAGGTTGTAGTTGATTCCTCAGCCTTTAACACTTCAAACCCTGTAGAGATGAACACTTGTTTCTGCTTGGAGTCAAAAGTGGCCTTGATCTCTTGAGCTTTCTTTGATCTTCTCTTTGCTCTTTTAATCAAGTTCTTCCTTTTTGTCTTTGTCATACCAGCCTTCTTACTCTCCTCAGGAGTATGGTGACCCTTTTTGGATTAACTCTCATTCAGAGTTATTTCTCACCATATCCTCTTCATCCTCTTCATTACTAGGGTCTATAGAGGGCAGCTCATCTTGACCAGTTCCACACCTTGGAGGTCTTACTGATAGTAGGGTGTGTGGAGGAGCTATCTCACAAGATCCCAGTCCCTGCTTATTCTGATAACAAACTTTTGCATGCAAAGATGAGGATATTATGTTCTTGAAGGTCTCTTCTTCAAGAACACATTTTTCTGCCCTGGCTTTGCTGATCACAAGCTCAGCCTGGCATTCTGTCAACTTAATAAAAAGATCTTTTATTTGAGTCTTGTAGTTTGTTTGCTCATGTTTAAGAGTTGAAATTGTTTTCTCTAGATCTTCTATTTTAAGCTTATAATCATTTTCATCTCTCTTAAAATCAACTTTTAAAATGTTTAAAGACTCAATATCAGATCTCATTTCTAAGTTTTAGGACCTGTATCTATTTACTTTAGCAATACATTCAGGAGAGCAAATATGGTCTAATACCTTGGCTTTATCATGGTCAGCCATGAGTGCTTGATTTGGAGAAGCATCTTTAGCTTGGAAGCTCCAGTCAAAGCCTCCTTCTTTAACAGCAACTGCAGCTTGCTGTCTTGAATTCTCATTTTGGTGCCCTCCTTTAGTGTAGTTTGGCCTGGATGATGCTTGGCCACCATTTGACTTAGGTTCCTTGCATTCTTTGGCAAAGTGTCCCATCTGGTTACAGTTGTAACACATTACTTTGCTTTTGTCTAGCCCAAACTTGCCACTGGCTGTATTGCTAGGAATCCTTCTCCCAGTCCTCTTGTAAAACTTCTGGGCTCTGTGAGTGAGAAGAGCCATCAACTGGACTATCTCCATATATTTCAGATCATCTGGATGGATATAGTCCAGGTCTTCAAGAGTGAAGAGAAAGTTGCCTGAACTTTCATCAGTAGAGACAAAGGCTTGAGAGGAACTTGTCTCTTGGAAGGGACTTCCTTGGATGTAGCTCTCTCTGGGTGTCTTTGGGAAGGTGATGAAAGGACTCTTTTGTGAAGTTTCAGGGTAGCAGATAAGATAATGCTATGGTTCTCTGCTATCCCTTTCACCCACATGAAGGGCTAAACTCTGGTGAGTATTGGAGTTACCAGATGAATTTTGCATGTTCATCTCCATCTGGTATCCACTGAGTATCCCATACGACTCAGTGAGAGTAAGGGTCTTGAGGTTTTCAGTCCTCTTAATGACCACACAGTAGTGTGTCCATTGTCTGGGAAGAGAGGACATGAACTTCCGAACTATATCCCTGTTCTCAATAGTTACTCCAACATCAGCCAGAGTATCCACAATCTCAACATACCTGAAGTATTGTTGAGTCATGGTTTCACCTATCTTGAAGGTGAAGTTTTCAAACTGCTGCTTCAGGAGGTCCTTCTTGTTATCCTTGGCTTCATTGGACCCCTCATACATCAGTTTCAGTGCATCCCATAGCTGTTTAGCGGTCTTGCACTTCTTGAAACCTCTGTAGATGGAGTTTGGAAGAGTAGTTTGGAGGGCTGTCATGGCTTTCTGATCAATATCAATCCTTTTCCAGTCTTCATCAGAAAAGTCAGCCCTCTCCTTTGGTATCATGCCACCACCAGCAGCAGCTGAAGAAGTGCATGGTACATGAGGTCCATTGACAACAAACTCCCATAGTTCCAAAATCCTCAAGAGTGATCAGTGGGGACTTTGTCATAGTTCCAGTTTCCATATCATCCTTAGAGTTAGCTGCCATTTGAGGAGTTAAGTGATTTGTGAAGCTAAGAGGATTAAAGATGGTAAGATCTTACAATCAAGAGCCTGGAATGCTCTGATACCAAATGCAGGACTGGTTAAGGGTACTTAACACTTAGTTTCACACTAAGGAGAGATCTTAGATCACTTAACAATTCAAATAGGGAACTGGTAACTAAAAACACAAATGATACTAAGAACACAAGTAAATTACAGAGACAGAACTAAGAACAACGCAAGAACACAAGATTGGTTTTCAAGGATGTTGTATATTTATCTCAAGTTCTTTTACAAGTGTTACAAAGCATAAAGAAATTACAAGGACCTGAGACACTTTTATACTACAACCTACAACCGTCACTTACATGTAAATACAGTTGGGATTTGACTAATCTAGACAACAAGATCAATCTACAGTTAAAAGGCAGATTGCCTTTTGACAAGTGACTATGACATGCCATAGATCACTGACTTTTCCTAATACAAAAGTCTACAGGAACAAGTAAGGTAAGTTACAAACAAAGACCATTCCTACTTTTTGATAAAGCATGGAAGTTTCACCAACTTGTGTAAAGTAGGTGAACCACTAGAGCAGGCAACGGAAAGTGTGTCAGCTTTATCAAAAGTTGATTCAGAGAAAGCATATTTTCTCTTTCCTCTGAAGAAATCAGTCTTCACAGCTTCGGAAGACTTTGTTTCTAAAGCTTTGGAAGATTTCATCTTCGGCTTCGAAAGATGCTGGTCTTTGGCTTCGGAAGATTTCACACTTAGAATATTTTCTGTTTGAGTGTGAAACTTCTGAAGTAACTCCTTCTGAACTCTTAGCTTCAAAAGATCTTACACTTAGACCCATTTGAGAGTGTAAGACTTCCAAAGCTAGTTCATCTTTTCTCCTTAGTGCATGCATGGAAAACTTGGTTGTTCTGGCTTGTTGGTTGCATCAGCCTCATAATCTTCAGATGATCTTACAGAAACCTTCAGCATAACTTTATCACCCACCTTGAACTCAATCGGTCTACGCCTCTTGTCAGCAACAAACTTTTTCCTATCTTTTGCCGCCTTCATACTGGCCTTGATCTTCTCCACTTCAACGCTCCCCAACATACAGGCGTTCTACATTTCTGCCGTATAGCATCTCATATGGTGGCATACCAATGCTGGCATGATAACTATTGTTGTATGAGAATTCAGCTAACGGTAAGTGTTCGTCCCAACTTCTTCCAAAATCGATCACGCATGCCTGTAGCATATCTTCCAGTGTCTGTATAGTTCTCTCTGACTAGTCATCCGTGTGAGGATGATAAGCCGTACTAATGTGCAACCTCGTCCCCATCGCGTCATGAAATCTCTTCCAAAACTTAGATGTAAACCAAGTGTCACGGTCAGACATGATAGACACTGGTACACCATGACGCGTCACAATCTCTTTAGTGAACAGATCCTCCAACCTCTCAGATCAGTAGAAACTAAGCACTCTTCATCAAACTGTCAACTATCACCAATATGGCATCATACCCTCTTGCCATACGTGGCAACTTCGTAATGAAGTCCATGGTTATATGCTCCCATTTCCACTCGGGTATATCGAAAGGTTGGATCTTCCCGTATGGCTTCTGATGCTCCACGTTCACTTGCAAGAAGTAAGTCACTTGCTCACATACTCTGCTACATCACGCTTCATACCCGGCCACCAGTAATCTTTCTTCATATCATGATAATCTTTGTAGCACCAAGATGAATAGAGTATCGAGTCTTATGAGCTTCATCCATGATTTGCCCCCGTAGGTCTCTATAACGAGGGATCCACATCAGCCCGAAGCGGGTTCTAACTCCGAAAGTGTTCTCACCCAGCTCCGAGACTAGACCATTCATTCTTTCAGAGTTGATTCCATCTTCCTTCAGTGCCTCATCTTGAAATTCCTTGACCAGTGCCATCACATCGGAGGTCATCACCAACTGGTAAGCTATAACCCTTCCCCGTTGCATCAGCACGCAACCCAATCCTGAATGAGAAGCATCTGAATAGACCACCAAGTCTTCATTCCATTCGGGTAACATCAAGACAAGAGCTTGAGTCAATCTTGTCTTTAACTCCTCAAAAGTATTCTCTTATTCCAGACCCCGTACAAACTTCACATCCTTGCTGGTCAGCTTGGTCAATGGTGAGGCTATCTTAAAATAGACTTGAATGAATCTCCTGTAATATCCAGCTAAACCCAAGAAACTGTGGATCTCTGAAGGCGTCTTTGGAGTCTTCCATTGCATCACCGCCTCCTCCTTTGTCGGGTCTACCATGATCCCTTCGGAATTTACCACATGACCCAAAAACAGAACCTCGCGCAACCAAAAAGCGCACTTGGAGAACTTAGCATACAGCTTTTCTCTTCTAAGTGTCTCCAATACCTCACGAATGTGACCGACATGCTCTTCTTCGCTCTTTGAATAAATCAGGATATCATCGACAAATACAATCACTGATTTATCCAAAATCGGCCGACACACCCAGTTCATCAAATCCATAAAGGAAGCTGGTGCGTTAGTTAGACCAAAAGACATAACAAGAAACTCGTAGTGTCCATAATGCATGTGAAAAGCTATTTTGAGGATATCTTGCTCCTTTACCTTCAACTGATGGTAATCAGATCGGAGATCTATCCTCGAGAACCAACTGGCACCTTGGAGCTGATAAAACAAGTTATCAATTCTGGGTAGTGGATACCGGTTCTTTATGGTCAACTTGTTTAACTCATGGTAGTCGATGCGCATCCTCATACTACCGTCCTTCTTCTTTAGAAACACGACCGGAGCACCCCAGGAAGAGATACTCGATCGAATGAACACAATGCCAACAACTCTTGCAACTGAACCATCAGTTCCTTCATCTCAGATGAAGCCAATTCGATACGGTGCTTTGGCAATAGGTTGAGCACCAGGTATCTAGTTGATCTGGAACTCGATCTCGCGGTTCGGTGGCACACCTGGTAAATCTTCTGGGAACACGTCTGGAAAGTCACACACAATTGGTACGTCGGACAATTGTGGTACTAACGCATGCACATCCTTCACGTAAGCCAGATAGCCACTACATCCACGTTTCATGCACTTCTCCGCCACCACTATCGAAATCACCTTCGAAACCGGAGTAACTCGATCACCATAGATCGTCCACCGAACTCCCATCAGGCGCAGTCAATCAGATCATTTTCTTGCGACACATAATATTTACCTCATAGGCTGCTAACCAATCCATCCCTAGAACCACATCGAATCCGCCTTGGGCATCACGAATAATTTAGCAGAGAACCAATGGCTTTCCAACTCTATGTCATAATTCTCTATCAATCAAAAATTCTGGTAGACTTACCAATGGCAGTTTCTACATCAAAGGGCTCATCAATCTTTCTACTCCTAACAGGCAACTTAGCATAAAAGACTGCAGAAATAAAACTCTTACTAGCACCAGAATCAAATAATACAGAGGCACAAGTTTGGTTTACTAGGAACATACCTGACACGACTTCGGGGTCCATCCTAGCCTCCTCCCAGGTCATCGTGAATGCTCTGGCTTTTGCCATCGGTCCCTCCTTCTCGACCCCTTTCTTCATCTTGGAGCTCTTGGCCCTTGGCCTCTTGCAATCCCTACTCAGATGGCCCTTTTCACCATAGTTATAACACCTTACAACCACACACTCTCTTGCCATATGACCGAGCTTCCCACACTTTAAGCAGAGATTCAGTCCCCACTTACACTCCCCTGTATGTTCCTTCCCGCACTTACCACACCGTTTAGTCCCCGTACCTGCCGACACTACCCTCCTGTCATCCATCCTTGCCTTCTTGTTTCTCGGGGTAAAACCACCACGACCAAACCGCTTCCCATTCAAGTTCTTGTCACCCCCACCCTTCTTACTCACCTCTATTACTGCTACCTCTCTTTCATCTACAACCTCCCTGCCAGATCAACCACCGACCTAAAAGTACTCGGCCGGGCGGCGATCATGTGCCTGCAGATATCTGCCGACAAACCCTGGATATACCTCTTGATCTTCCTTGAAACTGGCGTAAACTGATCAGGCACCAGCCTTGCCATCTCGTTTAACTTAGTCGTGTATTGCTGGTGTGTCATAGTCCCCACCTCCAGCTATAAAAACTCTCTCTCAATCTTGTCAAGCTCCCTATGAGGACAAAATTCCTCAATCACTAACTTCTTCATCTCACTCCACCTCATCCTCCCAATTGCCCTGCTACCTCGGCCTGGACAACGTTGTCCCACTAGCATAAGGTCGAGTACACAAATGAGTGGGTAGCAAATTTCACCTTCTGATCCTCTCGGCACTCATTGATATCGAGACCCACCACCATCTCCCTCACCCATCGGTGAGCAGAGCAGCATTACCATTCCCATCAAAAGTTAAGGGCCTGCATCTCTAGAATGCCCCATAACTACACCCCTTAACCGTTTCCTGCACTGCTTCCTCCTCCTCATCATCACTGGGGACAACCATCTAAGTCTCTAGTTGCCCCCATTCACCTGAACCTCTCCAACCGGTCCTCTTCCTCTTCTCATTCTCTTTCTTTTCATCCTCCCTCACATCACGAATAACCTCGGTCACCACAGATGGCAGGATCGTCTGCATGACCTGATGAACTTCCTCCACAACTACCTCCTTCATAGAGGCTCTCAAATTTTCACTCTTATCACCGCCTTCCTGGTGATGAAGCTCGGGCTTTGCAGGAGCCGTCTCAGTAGCCTTAGGTTTGTTCCCGGTGACACGTGGCCTAGCACCACGACCACCCTGCACACCTCCTCAAGAAGCCTTCGAAGATCTACAACCCGCCATCCTCTAAACAGTATAAGATTCAAACACCAACACGGTCATTCAAGGTAATAGCTTAAATTATGTCAAGTATAGTAAGTCCCTAATTATAGTGGCCAGTTATGATTAGCCACTTACTTTACTCTTCATCCCCCAAGCATTGACTATCCTAACTACATCAGTATCCAAATCTACTAAGAGCACATAAATAAGATAGCACGCGCACATAATACTAGTTAAACTTAAGAAAGTAAATTACCTGATGGCACGTAGCAACTTGGGCTGGCATCCCTCCATTCAGTCTCGTTCTTAGTTTAGGTTTAGGTTTAGAAAATATTTACACATTCCTCTTAAACTTTGGCTCTGATACCAACTTGTAAGGCCCCGTTCCCAAGAACCCCACAGTGGTTCAATCACAACCTCATTTATATCAAAACATATTATGATTTGTTAAGTAAATAAAATATTGCAGCGGAATAATTCATCAAAAACCATTTCATGCTTTAATAAGCACATTTGCCAAGTAATACATCCTTGTTCAAAAATTACAAAATATCAGTTATTGTATTACAAAACAACATCATTATTATTTCATGAGATGGATGCCAGTCTTGCCCGCCAACTAGCTACACCCTCGTGCCATCCTCAACAACAAACTACCTGCCAACTAAAAATGCATAAAAAGTCAGCGTTGCTGAGTTCTAGTTTTATAAGTAAAATACTTTACCTTAAGTAAAAAAACCTTTCCTTTACTTTCGTTCATGATCACACAACATACATACATCTTGATAATATCATTATTATCTTTTATCATCGTTCATTATCATTCATTTTGCACTTTTTCATTATCTTTCACTTCTATCTAGATCCTGTCATAAGCTATACCCTATCATTAGGCACAAAGCCACCTCAGTCTTAGGGTTAAGCAACAAGGATCCCGTTTCGCACGTATGGATCAGTCACTAAGACTGACCCCCCTGTGTGTACACCCTCATGGGTTAGCCAAGATCGCACACTACATTGCACATAGTTGAGCTAACAACTCTTCATTGAGTTATGAACCTCTTTAAATTTGCTTGCAAGACATTACATTCTTTCATTATGTTCCACTTCGTTAACGATGTCTTTCACATTTATTTTATAATTCTTTACGTATAAGAGTATTAACACACCACGTAAAGTCATGTAATAATACGTAATAAGGAACATCAAAAACAGGCCACAACATGCATAACATGAACAAACATAACCCACCAAAACATTCCAGAGTTTAACCATTAATTTCCATTTTCCCAAAATTTCAAAAAAATTCTAAGTCAACTTAGGCGCATGAGAACTATGTAGGCGCATGAGCACTATGTAGGCGCATGGGCACTATGCAGGCGCAGGGACAGTTAGGCGCATGGGAACACTTGGGTACATGGGGAAAAACTTAGGCGCATGGGAAAAACTTAGGCGCATGGGTACTATGCAGGGGCATGACTACTATGCAGGCGCATGGATACTTAGGCGCATGGGAAACTTAGGCACATGGGAAAACACTTAGGTTCATAGGAACTATGCAGGCGCATGAGTACTATGTAGACGCATGGGTACTTGGGTGCATTGTAAACTTAGGCGCATGAGCAAACACTTAGGAACATGGGCAGTTTGGGCACATGGGCACTATGCCAGTTCTAACTTATGCTAATTTCAGTTCCCGATCAACATCCTAACACCCACATAATTTGGTCAAACATTCACAAACAAACATACCCACATAAAGAGGGGAACACATACGGTTTATGTACTGAAAGTTGCAAAAATAATAATTTACATGCATTTCCAGCCCCAAAACAAGTTTAAAAACAAAAAATTCAAGGTTCTAGAACACACCTACAGCAGCCTTCGAGTAAAACTCCTCCAAACTTGAGAGCACTTAGAGTTCAAACACCTAAACACACCAAAAACACACAACCGAACATAGAAAAACATATAAGACTCTGTGTACAAGCTAAAAACCCAGCAGAAACCGAACAAAATACACAACAACTTACCTTTTAGACGATCTTCTTCTTCTTCTCTCTAGAAACCTGATGGAAACTTTCTGCTTTTCTTCTTTCTGCAGTCGAGCAGTTGGTGAGAGCAGGAAGAGTGGGCGGCCATGCCCACTTTTTAAACATAATAATAATAAAGTTTGCCTCTTGCATAAATTTAACCCCTCAACTTGTGTTATTTCACCTTTCTTTCTTTATACTTCTCTTTTCTTTTCTTTTTCTCTTCTTCTTTTTTTTAACTATCCAGGTATTACACTAGCCCCCATCATCCACCTACTACTTAGGTAGACCTCTTTAAACAAGTTCAAGAGGTCCATATGGAAGAGGCTCTCACTTCTGCAAGTGAGTACATACTTAAGACCACAACCACAGGAACCCAACTCCTTGACACTTCTCTTGAAGCTGTTATTGAGTAGGGGAAATCCAGGGACTACGAACAAATATCTGTTGGTAAGAGGGAAGACTTGGTTATGTCCTCTCATCCTTCCATGATTCTTCTGATGAAGATGAGGGGAGTATGCAAAAAAAGGTGCAATAATTGATAAAAACTTGCATATATCTAGTCACTCAGGTTAGTCACCTGGAATCTCAGGTGGCTACCTTACAAAGGCAAGTGCTTAATCAGTAACTTAAGATCTCCGATCTCAAGGGCAAGCTAGCTAAGAAGCCTTCCAGGCATGCTTAACCATGTCCTCTAGAACATGTGTATATGGTGGACCTAGCCACTAGCTCACTTGTGCAAGTAAGTGATGCTACCAAAAAGGGGGAGAAAGTCACTACAGTCATAGAACATAGGAGCATTGACTAGAGAATGGTCATTAAGGATTCACCACCATCACTTGCAATTATTCAGACTCAACAACCTCCTCATGCCTGCACCAAAATCAATGCCATAGTTCAAAGTTTATTTGAGGAGGGTGTTGTACCAAGGGCCATGTCCACTCCATCCAACCTTGCTGACAATCCAATAGTAGGGTGGAGGTATGACAAAGATAGAAGGGCCCTTGTACTTTCTAGATTCCTCGATCATTAAGAGATCTTCAACATCTACAACCTAGGTTTCTATGAAAGCTTCCCTCTTGTTAACCTGCAGGTTGTCAATCCAAGCCAAAACAGACAAGCTGAAATGTTAGCATAGAGGATCCAAATGAGGGTGTCTAAGGAGTTCAAAAAGATAACAAGCTTATATAGACAAACGCTAGAAGGGAAAACAGTTGGTTGACTGGATACTGAGTTGGACCCTAAGATTAGCTATGATGGGGAAACATTAGTTGAAGGCCCAGATGTGGACCCTGTGAACCTTGAGCACCAATTACCTTCAATGAAACACTAGTTGGTGATGGTGTATCATAGCCTCTCCTTGGCTAGAGCTCAAGTGCAGAACAAGCTGAAGTAGGCCGAAGCTCTCTCCTCCCTGAATCACACAGGCCTATGATTCACAAAGGAAAGAAAGTTCTAACGTTAGAGGAGATTAAGGAGGAGAGGAAGAGGAAGGCAAGGGTGGAAAGAAAGTTCTAACTTCAGAGGAGATTGAGGAGGAGAGGAAGAATAAGGCAAGGGAAGAAAGAATAAGAGAAACACCCTAGCTTCATGCATGCTGCGATCAAGACTGCCCATAGGACAAACACTCAGGAAGATAAGTTAAGGGTAGCCAGATTGAATGGCTTAGGAACTAAGAACTAAAATATAGAAGATCTAATCTCTCTTCCCTTTGAAGAATCAAATGAAATGGAAGATACAAAGGTGTTAAAAGAGAGGAAAGGGGCTGAAGATGCTACTTTTCTCTTTAAAATCAAAGAAGAAAGAAAGAAAAGGAAATTATATCAAGCCCCTGTCCTTTCTCCAATTCAAGAAAGGCATGATGTAGAGTCAGTGGCTGTAGAGGATGAAACTCAAGTAGGTAAAGAACAAGACAGACAAAACATGATTACCTAATTGAGTGCCACAGGCTTCTGCCAAGCAGAAGCTTTACTCCCTCTATCTTATAAGTACATAGAGTTCGAGTATCTAAAGCAGCTGGAACAAGAAGTTATCAAAGAATGAAAAGATGCTCAGAGAAACATAAGGGAGGAAGCTACAAAATCAAGGGCCACCATCAAAGCAAACATGAAGAAATCTGAAGATAGACAGAGGATGGTGAGCTTCTTGAAGCTGTATGGGTTCTTTAGAAGGAGACTTGGTCCCATGTCTCTATCCATAAAGGATGAGCACATCAGGGTGATCAAGTAGAAGATTAAGAGGGGTGAGCTTAAAGACATAAATTCTCCACCAAGTAAAGCTATACCTAAATCTAAGGTCAACGTGGAACCCCAACAGAAAACACAACCAAGACCTAGTGCTGAATCAAAGCCAGCTTAATTTTCTGACCCACAACAGGGTCCTAAACCTTCTTTTGAACCAGTGAAGGGGAAGGACTAAACTAAGAAGGATAAAGAAGGAAAAGGTTATCAAGACCAACCTTCTCAGTTGAAGTATAGAAATAGGAAAAGGATGGCCATTAGAAGAGATTTAAAGTCAAAGAAGAAGTCTAATGCATCAACCTCTGCACCTCAGGATGAGTTAGAACATCCTAAGGGTGAACCAAAAGAGGCTGCTCAACCAACTCCATTACACGTAAAGCCTATTGCTATTGAGAGACCCATCCTGTCTTGGGTGTACTCTCCAAACCCAGACAGATGGTATGCCATAAGAGATCAAGGAGCTCCACAAGAGTACTTTTGGCTGAATTTACTTAACCTTCCTAAACATGATCTGTTAGATATAAGGAGATCCTATGAGAGCCTAAAGAATCTAGACCAACTGATGAATGGAGTAATGACTTTGATTCTGATATTGGCTATAAGCAAGTGAAGGATCAAGACTCATAGAAATATTCAAGTTTTGGTAGCATCAGCCTTAGGGGAGTTTGTAAAAGTTATCTTAGAAGCTGATGCTAACTAAAGATCTCTCAGCATGCACTGAAGTACAAGGAAGTTACTTTGGAAGATTTGACCATGCAAAAAGAAAATTAAGTAAGGGTCAAATCTTCTAAAGCTAAAGACAGAATTCTTCTGAAGCCAAATGTGAAGTCTTCCGAAGCCTGAAGACAAAGTCTTCTGAAGCCTGAAGAGTGATTTCTTCCGAAGATAGAAAAGAAATGCTTCTTTGACATACTTTTGACAAAAACAGAAGAACTTTCTGCTACCCGCTCTGAAGACTCACCAACTTATATAAGTTGGTGATTACCTTTTTACTTTTGTCAACTATTTAGTATGGTGTCTTTGTTTGTAACTTTCTACTCTACTACTTTTATACTTATTGTAATATAATAGGATGTGAGCTATGGCATGTCATAGTCACATGTCAAAAGACAATCTGCCTTTTGATTTTACATTGAACTTGTTATCCAGATTAGTTTCCAATTGTCCTTCAAAGTATGCCTGGCTTTAGGATGTAGTATAAAGTATCTTATGTAACCAGTCTTAGGACTAGGCCTTGTAACAATTGTAAAACCCTTAAGAGAAATATACATCATCCTTGAAAACCAATATTTGTGTTATGAGTGTTCTTATCTTTTGGTCATTGTTTCTTTGCCTGCTTCCCTATTTGATCTAGTAAGTGTGTTATCTCCAACCATGAGATTGTTTTTAAACCACCATAACCGGTCCTACACACATATGTTCGCTTCCTACATTACCATGAAACCAATCTTCCCCCTAGAAGTCCTCCTGAGGTGAATTTCTTATTGATGTTGCATTCGTCATAATCACTATCTGCATATCCATAGAGATTGAAGTCAACACTCTTAGGGTACCATAATCCTAACTTAGGTTCCCTTTTAAGATACTTCAAAATCCTCTTTGCAACTATCATGTGTGACACTTTTAGAGCAACTTGGAATCTTTAGCATAGACATATGGCAAACGTAATATCTGGTCTACTTATTATGAGGTACATGAGAGATCTAATGATGGCTCGATACTACTGCTAATCAACTATTTCCCCTATTTCCCCTAAAGATCAGGAATTAAAGAACATGTTTTAGACATAGGGGTTTTAGCAGCTTTAGCATCAGTAGCTTGAAATCTCACTAAGATGTCTTGAACATACTTAGATTGATTTATAAAGAATCCATCACGTTTTTGATTCACTTGTAGTCTTAAGAAGAAGGTGAGTTCTCCCATTGAGCTCATCTCAAACTTGGACTTCATGAGACTTTCAAAGTCTGTACACAATCTCTCATATGTCGAACCAAATATAATGTCATCCATATATACTTGTACCAAAATAATATCCAAATCAACTTTCTTTATGATGGGAGTTTTGTCTATGGATCCTCTGGTGTATCACTTTCTTAAAAGAAAGGTAGAGAGTGTCTCATACCATTTCCTTGGAGTTTGATAAAGCCCATATCGAGCTTTATCAAGTTTGCAAACATAATCTAGATACTTAGGTCTTCAAACCTAGAAGGTTGATAGAAATAAACTTCCTCATCTATCTCACCATATAGAAATACACTTTTGACATCTATCTTAAACACCTTGAAGTATTTTGAAGCAGCAAATGCAATAAAAATTTTGATTGCTTCAAGACTGGCCATATGAGCAAAGACTTCATCCTAATCAAACCCTTTTGCTTATGTGTACCTTTGTATCACAAGTCTTACTTTGTTCTTGATAACAATACCCCTATCATCGTTCTTGTTTCTAAACACTTATTTGGTTCCTATTGAAGTCTTTCCCATAAGAAGTGCAAATAGTTACTAAACCTTCTGTCTTTCAAACTGGTGAAGCTCATCTTGCATAACTTCTACCCAACTATTATCTCTTAAAGCTTCATCTACTTTCCTTGGTTCCAGTTGAGAGAGGAACCATGAGAATAAACAAATGTTTGCCTCATGTGTTTTGCTTCTTGTATTGACACCAGCATTAACACTTCCACTAACATTCTCAATTGGGTGCTTTTATGAATTTTTAGTCTTGGGATCACTTGGAGTTGTTGAGATAAATCCAAATTGGAGAAATTTGTTTCAGGAAGTTCGGCAGCTGTATCATTTGAGGGACTACATCAGCTTTGAGGAACTCTTTAACTCTATTTTGCTGAGGAGTTCTAAGAGCACTATATTGTCTAGCAATACATCTGGATTCAACAAATGAATCAAGAGTGAGGTCTTCAAATTTTGTTCCCTGATCAAACCTGATAATTTTAACCTTTTTATCAATTTGGTTTTTAATTTATTATTACCAAGCAATATGAGTTCCTTTCTAAACGCTTTACACCTGTTGGGCCAAACAAATCCATGTGCAGTAGATTTAAAGGAGTTGTGAAAGAATTCAACTCTTTAGACTTATGAGAAGTTCTATGTTGCTTTCCCTTTTGACAAGCAACATAGTGATCAGCACATGTAAACTCTTTGTTCGGTAGTCCAGTGACTAACTAATTTCGAACTAGTTTATTCATGTTTTTGAGATTTACATGTGCTAGTCTTCTGTTCTAAATAGAATAGTCATTTATTGAAGCATTGGAAATGAAACATGATACATTTCCTGAAGGTGATGCATTCTGCATTTTAAGCATATACATATCGTCTCTCTTGGGGGCTATTAAAAGTATTTTATCACTAGGTATTACAAAGCCAGGAGATAGAACAATACATTCATGCTCTTTGAAAAGAGTGTTGTGGTTTTTATCACATAACTAAGATACACTCAATAAATTATAGTTCAACTCTTTCACATAGTTCATCTTATCAAAGCCTACCTTCCCATTGCTGACTGTCCCTCTCCTAGTAATGTATCATCCTCTTGTACCAATTCCAAAGGCAATAAATCTACCATCATATGGTTCAAGATTCAGCAGGCATGATCTGTTACCTGTCATGTGCCAAGAGCATCCACTATCTACAATACATATGTTATCTCTGGTTTATGTATGTTCCTGCACATAAATGAGTTGGTTAGTAATTAATGGGGACCCAAGCCTTTTTAGTCTTGGATCTTCCAGATTTCAACAAAGTATCATTAATTTTCGGTGCTGAAGGCTTGGTTTCATATTTTTGTTCATCCAAGGTTTTGTCAATTTTGATAGACGACTTTGGTCTCCAAGCTTTCTTGTTAGCTTTAGATTTGCTAGACTCTTTGACATATTCTTTTCTTTGATGACCTTTAGAAGCCTTTGAACATGGTAAAGATTTCACAAAACTCTTCTTGTTTTTGCAGCTGTTGATTTATTCGACAGATTCTTCAGAAGTACCAAATTTTTCTTGAAATTAGCACTTGACTTGTTTGTCTTTTGAATAGCTTTAACCATTTCATATTTTCAATGGCCGATCAGCAGATGCGTATCCTTTTGAGGATCTGGATGGTTGCTGGAGTTAGCTAACGGATTGAATGGATAGTCTTTTGCAAAATGACTCTCTTCCACACATACTAGGCATATAATCTTCATCTTCTACTTAGCTGTCTTGATCTCTAGCTTAAGTTCCTGTAGTTTCTTCTTCATCTCCTCCTTATGTCCCTTCTTTATCAGCTTATGATCACTGAAATCTTCAAGTGTCACCTTCTTCTTTGAGGATTTCATCTGCTAATTTTCCTTAGTACCACATATGTTCTTGTTCAGCTTGTGGTCAATATAGGAGGAAAGATCAATCTCCTTCCTTGGAACTTCTTATTATGGATCTTTGCTGCTTCAAAAGTATATTTTTGAACACATGGAAATGATCTTACTTCTGAAGAGTCTAAAGTTCCTGCACAATAGTCTCTATTATGTGTCTTTTTTTGTAGCTGTGTTTTGACTTGAAAGAGGGTTTTAACTTAGTAATTGGTTTGTTGGTGTTAGAGGATGAGTTTTCCTTGACAAACTTCATATCCTGAATCGCTATCTTCTTTGTTTTGCTTTGAGTTTCTTCCATCTTTTCTCTCATCTCCTCATTCTTACCTTCTTGTTCTTTAACTGATTCATAGTGGCTGACTTTGTACAGATTGGGTTAGCAGATACTTGCTTTCTTACTTCCAAGCTGCACTTAGGGGTTTATATGGGAGTGTATATCATTGGAGGTTCCACAACATTGTTCCCTAATCCTATCTTGGTTTCATACCGCTTTTGGTAGTTTTCAGTAAAGGCAAGCAATCTTTCAAACTTCTTAGTTTGAACATTTTATTTATCAGTATATGTTATAACTATAGCTAAATCACATTATGCTCATTTTAATCTGTTCACGAGATCATCAATCTAGGTCTCCAAGTTAGTTTGTTCACTTTTTAGTTGTGAAACAATCTTTTCTAGCTCCATTATCTTTTCTTTTTGAGCTTGAACATTTTTCATAAAATCTCTTTTAAGAATGTTGATTGATTACACATCTTCATGAGATTTATATTATGACTTCTATATACATTTACTTTTTCAATTCACTCAAGTATGCAACAAGGTTCAGGAGTTACCTGAGGTGAAGAGGTTGAACTTCCTGCCATCAATGCATTATTGATGGGAGTGATGTCTAGCACTTGAAAGCTCTAGTGAATCACCTCTTCTCTTTATTCTGCAGTTGTTGTATGCCTTTATTGCTAGAAGTATAGGGGTGTTGGAAGGTTGTTAATGGTTTGTAATTTGATGAGCTTGGTGGGGATGGGATTGACGTAGGTGCTTTGCAATCTTTAGCAAAGTGTTTCAGCTGGTTGCGGTTTAAACACTTCACTTTGCTCTTGTCAAACCCAAATCCTAATCTTCTTTGCTTCAGAAGCATTCTTCATGTTCTCTACTAAAACTTTTTAGCACTGAAGGAGGTCATGGCTATTTGATAGTTGATGTCCATGCCTTTAAGATTATCTGGATGGATGCATTCAAGATCTTCTTTAGAGAGTTAGAAGAAGTTAGCTTGCTCACTAACAAACATGGAGCTTGATGGGTAGTTTGTTAGAAAGATGATAAGCGATGCTAATTCCATCTGCTGAAAGATAATGAAGACTATGATTTAGCAGTTGGAGATTCTAGATTGGTGATCACAGGTACTTGGTGAGTCACCATTAGAACTTAATAAGCCTGAGATTGGAATGATTCTTGAATACGTGCCATAAGTGATGATGACTTTGAGGAGTTTGATGATCTACCTAGTGATTCTTAATCAGCATCAAAGAATTTTCAGTTCTTATTATGGACATATTATAAACTGTCCATGTTTTAGGCAGTGATTTCAAGAAGTTTATGAGAATATCACTATTCTGCATCTTCACTTCAGACTTATTATAAGAGTCTAGCACTCCAACATATCTAAGATATGTTGCAGTCATGGTTTCTTCTAAGCAGTTGTGAACTTCTAGAAGCCATGAATGATGTTGTTGGGTATGCTTCTTTTGATCAGCCACAATGCTTTATAGTCTACATCCATCCTCTCTAGGTCTTCATCTGTGTACTTTATAGGATCTCTAGGAATCATAATTCCATCTTCACCAATACCTTGGACCACGGGGACATATGGACCATTTAGGATTGGGAGCCAGAGTCTCAAATCTTAATTCTTTAGAAAATCTTCCATTTAAACTTTCCATGTATCATAATCGTGAGGTGTAAACATAGGAGGTTTGGTATGGGTGCCATTCTCCAATTCCTGCTTACTAGAGATGGTTACAACAGTCATCTTTAAAGGGAAAACAGGTTATGAGGGAGAGGTGTGTTTGAAAGTATGATCAAAAGAAACAAGTGATTTGTTGAAAGTTAAGAGCAAAAGCTCTGATACCACTTTTTGGATCTGGTTAAGGACTTAAGAAGAGTTTTCTATTTGATTGGTAGATGACAAATATGAAATCTAAGTCAACTATCTTGCTTAACAAACATATATAATTTGATTAATATTAAAAACACAAGAAATTCTTTCAAAGTATACTCTTGATTAAACCTTTCTAAGTACAAGTTTGATACAATCAGCATATAAACAAGTGGGTTTACAATCTGACCTCTAAACTATATAAGTGAGAGGTATTTATACTATGAAAGTAAACACAAAGAATTAACTACTTTACATATATTCTTGGTTTACAAAAAGATATGTACAACATAGAGAGGCAATCAGTACCTCAGAAGTTTGTAACTTCAGTACTATTTTGTCTCCAAAAGGCAGAACAAAGTAGCCGTCAATATACTTCAATACAGACACTCTAGAATTATGTTGTAGTTGATCAGTAGCTCATCCATTTGATTGCTAATAACCTGTTAATCAACACTTCATCACTCTTAGTGCAGATCACAATCAAAATCATCATAACATGCATGAACAAACATAATAGTATGCATAATAATCTTAAAACATGTAACAACTTGTAGAAGAAGTGGCTAGAACTCACCTTTAGGAATATTACAAGAAAAACATCCTTCTCGAGGAATTCTCAATCCAAAAGCTACATATTCAAGCATTATAATCATTACTAATCATTCCATAGTACATAAACGAATAAAAGGCATGAAATACATACCTTAAACATCACTTTGCATGAAAGGTTGGGGTAAGGGACGTCCTTTCCCTTTTATAGGCTTTTCCTTATTTTGAAACCATTCTCGCACTAAAACATCCACGTGCAAGAACTTCTTTTCATGAAAAACTGAGTTCCGATTGAGTCTCTAGAAATTTCAGGGTGTTACAAGTCTAACCCCCTTATTTTTGTTTCGTCCACAAAACCTGTTAGTCATCAAAAAATTACGGATAATGCCGCCTCATTCCTTCCTCGGTTTCCATTGTAGACCCGACCCCTTTTTATGTTTCCATTGTACTCAAACAAGTGGAGCTACTTTATTCCTCAACCACGTTTCCTTCATGCCGAGAATAGCTACAGGCTGCTTCACATAACTCAACTTCTCATCCACCTTAATATCTTTGAGAGGCATCATTATAACATAATCAGCCAAACACATTCTCAAATGAGATACATGGAATGTGAAATGAATCCCACTTAACTCATCTGGCAGCTTCAATTTGCTTCCCATATTTTTGCTATAATAAGAACCGACCCTACATACCTTGGGCTCAATTTTCATCTCTTTTGAAATTTGATTACCCGTTTCCAAGGAGATACTTTTAACATCATCTTATCGCCAACTTAAAAATCAACCAATTACATCTTTTATTGGCATAAGACTTTTGCCTTCCTTGGCTGCCTTCATAAAGGCTTTTAACTTCTCCATTTCGCCTGTCATTTCCTCGATCACCTTAACACCCCTAATTCCTTATATCGAATATCACCCCACACACAAGGTATCTACACTTTCTACCATATAACATTTCATAAGGAGGCATACTAATGCTGGCATGATAACTGTAATTATATGAATACTCTGCTAACGGTAAGTGTTCATCCCAACCTCCACGAATCAATTACAAATGCATTAAGCATGTCTTCTAAAGTTTGGATTGCTCTTTCTGACTGACTATCCATCCAAGGATGATAAGTTATACTAATACGTAACCTCGTTCCTATTGCATTATTAAACCTCTTCCAAAACTTGGATGTAAACGTGCCTCTATCAGAAATGATAGTACTGGCAGACCATGTCGGGTTACAATTTCCTCAATATATAGGTTCGCCAACCTTTCCGATGAATACGTCACTCGAATAGTAGAAATGGGCACTCTTAGTCAAGCAATCTATAATCACCCAAAGTGCATCAAATCCTTTTGTTGTGAGAGCCAGCTTCATAATGAAATCCATTGTAATATGCCCATATTTCCACTTGGGAATGTCTAAAGGCTGGATCATCTCGTATGGCTTCTGACGTTCCACTTTTACTTGGAACCATGTGAGGGACTTTCTTAAATACTAATCTACATCACTCTTCTAATCATGGTACATTTTTGAAGCACCAGAATGAATAGAATATCGAGTCTTAAGAGCTTCATCCATAATCTTTTCTCTTAGGTCTTCATAACAAGGAATCTACATTCTTCCTAATCTGGTCTTAACACCAAGGGTATTTTCTCCTAGATCCGAGGTCTATCCCTTCATTCTTTTGGAATTAATCCGATCCTTTTAGTAAGTTTCATCTTGAAACTCTCTAATTTGTTTCATAACATTATGCATCACAATCAACTATTAAGCCTTCACGCAAATTGGTTCAGGCTTTTCTGATGATCAAGAATATGGTGGTATTCACCTTGCTGTTTGTTTTTATTGTCTTGTTATATTTTATGATTGCTTAGATATCAATGTAACAGGATCTAGTTTACTTTTGTCCTCTTTTGAAGTTTGTGGCATGCGAAACTGTATGCGAAACTACAGTTTCGCCCAGTAGTTTCGCATGCCACAGTACATACAGTTTCGCAGTATGCGAAAGTGTATGCGAAACTAGGTCCTGTACATATATGTATCTTTTTCCTTCATTATGTAACTCTTGAAACTTTATTGATATTACAGATTTGAGTTCATTCTTTGTTTGTGTATTGCTAGGAGCTTATATTTCTTACATTTGAGCATTATTCTTCTTAATCTTCACAAATCATCCCACAAATGGGTCTTATTTTTTATTTATGTTTATATTCTATCATTACTTGGTCCACAAGCTATTAGACATAGTGATATCTTATGGATTTCAGTGTTAAATCTTCATTAAAAGCATGTTCTAATGGTCATTTGGACCAACAGTATGGTATCAGAGCCTTTGTGCTCTTAATTGTTTGTGTTTTTGGGTAGTTTTGACATATTCATCTTTTCTATCATTTTGGAGTTGTTTTACGTGTGTTTTCCATGGAAATTGATTGAGGAAAGTTTGGTGTAAGCTTGGGAACCTTCTGAAATCATCAAATCTCAAATTGATTATGATTTGAGTGAGATTTGGTGATTTTTAGTTCATTTTCTCAATAAGGGGGTTTTCAGATTTATCGTGCGAAATTAGTGTTCTTGGTGCGAAACTATAGTGCGAAACTATAGATCTTTGTCGGTTTTGATTCCCTTGAGAATCTACAATGAAAGTTCTTCATTCTAATCAGTTTCCTTGTGAAACTATCTTGATTCTTCTTTGAACGAAAGTTCAATAGTTTCAGCCAAAACTGTTGCCAAAACTATAGCCAAAACTAGTTGCGAAACTAATTTCTGCGTGCGAAATTAGCTATTGCGAAACTATTGTTTTTTGTGCGACACAACACTCTTGTGTGTGAAACTACCGGTTCTTTTACTTGATCAAAATTTCAATGGCAACAAGTCTGTTTTGCTGATCTTGAGAGTGTGGCACCAAACAGTCCTCCTAAGCTAATCAACGGTGACAACTTAGATGATTGGAAACGATGTTTAAAAGCTTTCTTCTTGTACACCGATCACACTCAATGGGAGTAAATTATGAAAGGACCTTATGTGCCTATTTTAGTGGAAGACAATGTGACCATTCAGATTGCAGATCCGATAAAATACTCTGAGAGAGACATCAAGCTGATTGATCGGGATCAAAAGGCATTTGGTGCTATGACCTTGTGCCTATCAGCAGAAATCTATAACAGATTTAGTGAATATAAAAGTGCAAAGGCTTTGTATGATGCATTGAGTGAGTTATATGATGGCAATGAAGAATTGGTCAAGGATAAAGCCACCCAAGCTGAAAAGGAATTCAACTCTTTTGTTGGACAGAAAAATGAGAGTCTCACTGATCTCACAACCAGTTTTCTGTCCGTTACAAGCACACTAAAGAAGTATGATGAGAAACTATCAAACAATGAGCAAGTCACAAAGCTGCTAGATTCTCTTCCACCATAATGGAGTCTGCAAGTGAAGATGTTGAGGCATGAAAGGGGATTTCTGGATTACAAATTGATGGACATTATCAATAAGTTGAAGTCCTTTGAGTTAGACCTGAAATGACGAGAATACAATCATGCAATGCATCCATCCCAAGCTTACTCACAGAATGCTGCTCTTATTTTATCTACTTCAGATTCATCAAAGCATGTGTCAGCTTATGATGGTATGATAGGCACTTCTGACAAGACTATAGGCAGTGGATCTACATCAAAATCATCAAATATTCCACAGGTTCCTTCAGAAAGCATGGCTCTATTTGGTCTCTTCGTACATAGTTATGAAGCTTTAGTGGCTGGTGAACTAAATGGAAGAGGAATGACTATAGAAGATTGTATCAGGTGGATCCTAATTGCAACATCCGAATAATTTAAAGAAAAGAAAAGTAAAGAAGAAAAGATAAATAGTCCAAAAGCAAGGGGTTAAAAGCATGCAAGAGTCAAAGTTTCCCATCATGGGTGTCAAAAGGTGGTAAGGCAGCCCATAACCCTCTCTCTCATGCACAATTCGGCTAAAGACTGGGAAAAGAGAACCCCATCCGGTTTTAGAGAGAGAAAGCTCAAGTTCTTTGAAAATGTGAGATTTCCAGAAGTTTTCTTCTTGATTTTCTGCTGGGTTCGGGCATATGAACCTATTTTTATATGTTTTCTTGTGTTGGTTGTTTGTTTTATGTGTTTAGGTGCTAGTTATACTTGGTAGCTCTCGATTTTGTGGTGTTTCACTCGGAAGCTGCTAACAGGTGAGTTCTAGATCCCCTCTTTTACTTGTCTTATATATGGTTGGGGCTGATATGCATATTACTAGTGTTTTTAATAAAGAAAACCATTATTTGTTAAAAAAAACGACTGTCCATAAAAGATTCTACTTCATGTGTATTATATGTTTATGTATGATGTTTCTTATGTTTTGAAGATGTAACTTGTTAAATATAAGCTAAGTAGATGATTAACATTGGCATTTAGGAACTAGAAATCATACACGTTAAGCTCTGAGTAAATTAGTGGTCCGCTGTGGATGTTGGTCATCAGCTGTGGACATTTTTGCATGAATAGGTTGTCCGCTGTGGATATTGGTCATCCGCTGTGGACACTATAGTATGATTGTGTGTCCGATGTGGATGTTGGGTGTCCGCTGTGGATGCTGTCTGCTGAGAACACTTAGAAAGATTTGTCGTCCGCTATGGACTTTATTCATCAGCTGTACACGTTTAGTTATCCGCTGTGGATGTTATTCATCCGTATTGGACTATGGCCATCCACACTGGACTTTGTTCATCCACTGCAAACACACTTAGTGTTTTACTCATCTGCTGTGGACTTTGGCTGTCCGCTGTGGACCTTGGCTGTCTGCTGTAGACTTAGGATGTCCGCTGTGTGTACTTAGTAATTTAAGCCATCCGCTGTATATATAGAGCTTAAGTGTTACGAACTTCTGTTTAATGGGAGTTTATGCTTGTTCTATGTTTGTAATGTTTTATTTACCTTCATTGGGCTGCTTACTACGAATAATTATTACTGTTTCATGATATGTGAATTTAAGGCAATGAAAATTATGAAAGTATTATTCATAATAAGTGGACACAAAGTAATAAAAGAAGGACAGTGTAACCTAATGAATGTTACCCCCGGGCCCTTATGATGAATGAAAAGCCTTGCAAGCACAATGAATGGAGGTGCACGACCTTGTTGTCATTAGATCAACTGATGTGTGGTTGTATAGCCCTTGAGGATGCTCATCTGGGGTCTAATCCTTATGATTGACCAAAGTATGATGAATGGGACCCGTATTCATGAGTAGGCTTCGTGCTTAGTAGTGTGGGTCAACTGTCGATGGGTTAGCTTCCATGATAAAAGTATGCCGACAGGGGTTCGGCATGTGTTGCCAACCAACAATGTAGGCTCTTGCTATGTGCAATCCTAGTTAGTAAAGAGAAAGATAATGACAAAAAAAAAGATAATGAATCTCTTAATGATTGATTATGTATATTGATGAATGATCACCAAGTGAAGTTTACAAAAGTGTATTTTCTATATTTTTATATGCATATCAGTTGGCAGGTAAGGATGTTGCTGAGGATGGCACGGGGCTGAAGCTACTTGGTGAATAGAGACTAGCATCCATTTATGCAATTATGATATTTTTGTCTTGTAATGCAACTAAATATTCTTTTGTAACTCTAAACAACGATGTATTATTTGGCAAAAGTAATCATTAATGCAAGAAATGGTTTTTGGTTAAATTATTCTGCTATGAATGTTCTCTTATAATAATGTGATTTAAGGTATTTTAATAACGAATGATGCTATGAATAACCAACTATGGGGTCTCCAGGGATGGGCCTTACAAGTTGGTATTAGAGCCAAAGTTTAAGAGAATTGGGTAAATCATTTTTCAAAACCTAAATTTAAACTGAGAATGGGACCGAATGGAAGGATGCCAGCCCAAGTAGCAACGTGCCATCAGGTAATTTTTCATAAAGTTAACTGGTATTACGTGCGTATGCTATTTGAATTATGTGCTCTTAGTAGATTTGAATACTGATGTAGTCAGGATAGGAAATGCTTGGGGGACGAATGTAAAGTAAGTGGCTAATCACAACTGTCCACTGTAATTAGGGACTTACTATACTTGACATGATCTGAGCTATTACCTTGAATGACCTTGTTAGTGTTTGAATCTTATAGGAGGTAGATCTTTTGGCGGGTAGGAAATCTGGGAAGATGACCTGACGTGGTGCTCGTGGCGAGCGTACTACCAGGCCGCGTGTCACCCGGAGCAAAGTTAAGGCTCCTGAGACAGTTCATGAGGGCACGGATCTTCATAGCCACCAAGAGGGTGAAGGATCAGCCACCCTTAAGTCAACGGTAAAGGAAGCTATTGCTGACGAAGTCTACAACGTCATGCAAAAGGTGTTACCTTTAGTGGTGACAGAGGTGTTGAGGGCTGTAAAGGATGGTGAAAAGACCAAGGATATGGGGTAGAAGGAGAAAGCTAATGAAGTGCCATCTAGTCCCAAGGTGGTAATTCATGATGATGATAGTGAGGAGGAGAAGGAGGCCGCTAAGGGATGCAAACCCCCGACCTTTGATGGTAATGGCAATGCTACTGCTGCTTGTCGTTGGGTTCGAGAGATGGAGGCAATCCTAGACATCAGTGAGTCCTGGGAGGATCAAAAAGTGAAGTTTGCTTCCCATTATTTTGTTGGCTCGGCATTATGTTGGTGGGACAACATTGTCCAAGCCGAGGGGAAATGGTTTGTTGCAAGGATGAGGTGGTCGGATTTGAAGGAACTGGTATCGGAGGAGTATTGTCCATATCAATAGTTAGACAAAATTGAGAAGGCATTCTTGCATTTGGAGGCTGGAAACATGACTCATCAAGAGTATATCTCCAAGTTTAATGAGCTTGCAAGACTTGTGCTGGATCTAGTAACTCCAGAGTCCAAGAAGATTAAGAGGTACATGCAGGGTGTGCCCGTGGATATCAGGAGGAACATGATAGCTGCTAGACTGAGCACTTTCAAATCTACAATAGATTTGACCGGAAGGTTGTATGATAAGAGGGGTCCGGTGCCAATTCAGAGGATGGTTGAGAAGTGTTGGAACAAGAACGGTAATAGGAAGAGATTCAGGGGTGACCACTATAGGATCGGGGAAAAAAAGATGAGGATTGATGATCATCGCCTAGGATTGAGTAAAGGGAACAACAGGAGGGAATATAAGAAGTGTGGGAAGGTTCACATGGGTGAGTGTAGAGTGGGGACGAACCGGTGTTTTAAGTGTGGAGGCGAAGGCCACTATGCTAAAGAGTGCAGGGTAACGCGATGTTATCAATATGGGGAGGTAGGCCACTCGGGTCGACATTGTAAGAAGGGTGGAGCAGGGAGCTCAGGGACTCAGACTATGGGCAAGAAAGGGAGGTGTGAGAGCACCAAAGCCAAGGCAAGGGCATTCAACATGACCCGAGAAGAAGCCAGAGTGGACCCTGAAGTAGTTTCAGGTATGTTTTTGGTAAACCAATTGTATGCTTCTGTGCTCTTCGATTCGGGTGGTAGTAGAAGTTCTGTATCTGCTACCTTTTGTCGTGAAATGCATGGTAAGAATAAGAAGATAGACGTGCCCTTCTATGTAGAGACAGCGATAGGAAAGTCTACCAAAGTGACTGATGTGATAGACGATTGCCTCGTAGAGTTAGACGGTCGTAAGTTTCCTGCTAGATTGTATGTGATGGCCCTAAGAGGTTTTGATGTGGTGTTAGGGATGGATTGGTTGGCGGCCTATGAAGCGAACATCGTGTGCCGAAAGAAGACGATTTGTCTAATTGAGCCCGATGGCAGTTTGGTTACGGTACATGGAGACAATGATTGCATTACACCGATAGTAATCTCGAGGGTGTGGTGCTTACCTGGCCTATGTGAAGGATGTGGATGCTACTGTGCCTCAACTGTCAGGCATGCCGGTAGTATGCGATTTCCCTGATGTGTTTCCTGAAGACCTACCAGGGGTACCACTGGACCGCGAGATAGAGTTCCAGATTGATCTGATACCTGGTGCCCAACCTATTGAAAAGGCACCGTATCGTCTCGCACCATCTGAGATGAAGGAATTGATGACCGAGTTGCAAGAGTTGTTAGATAAGGGGTTCATCCGATGGAGTATCTTTCCCTGGGGTGCTCCGTTCTTCTTTGTAAAAAAGAAGGACGATAGCATGAGGATGTGCAACGACTACCGTGAGTTGAACAAGTTGACCGTGAAGAACCAGTATTCATTACCAAGAATCGATGAGTTGTTTGATCCGCTCCAGGGTGCTAGTTAGTTCTCAAGAATAGACCTCCGATCTAGTTATCATCAGCAAAAATTAAAGAACAGGATATCCCGAAGACCGCGTTTCAAACACGATACGGGCATTACGAATTCCTCGTTATCTCTTTCGATTTAACCAATGCACCCGCTGCTTTTTATGGATTTGATGAATCGGGTGTGTCGGCTGATATTGGATAAATTAGTGATTGTGTTTATCGATGATATCATGATTTATTCGAAGAGTGAAGAAGCATGCCGGTCACATTCGCGAGGTATTGGAGACTCTTAAAAGATAGAACATGATCATCCGGTGTGAACACACTTGGTGTTTTACTCATCCGTTGTGGACTTTGGCTGTCCGTTGTGGACCTTGGCTGTCCGCTGTAGACTTAGGCTATCTTCTGTGGATACTTAGTACTTTAAGCCATCCACTGTATATGCTACTCATGCACTGTGAACACTTAGGATTTTCTGAAATTTTGGGAATAGAGTTTAAGTGTTAAGAACTTATGTTTGATGGGAGTTTATGTGTGTTCTATGTTTCAAATGTTTTATTTATCTTCTTTGGACTGCTTACTATGAATAATTATTACTGTTTCATGATATGTGAATTTAAGGTAATGAAAATTATAAAATTATTATTCATAATAAGTGGACATAAAGGAATAAAAGAAGAACAGTATAACCTAATGAATATTACCCCCCGGGCCCTTATGATGAATTAAAAGCCTTGCAAGCACAATGAATGGAGGTGCATGACCTTGTTGTCATTAGCTCAACTGATATGTGGTTGTATAGCCCATGAAGATGCATATATGGGGTCTAATCCTTGTGATTTACCAAAGTATGATGAATAGGACCCGTATTCATGAGTAGGCTTCGTGCTTAGCAGTGTGGGTCAACTGTCGATGGGTTAGCTACCATGATAAACGTTTACCGACAGGGGTTCGGCATGTGTTGCCAACCAACAATGTAGGCTCTTGCTTTGTGCAATCCTAGTTAATGAAAGAGAAAGATAACGAAAGAAAGAAAGATAATGAATCTCTTAATGATTGATTATGTATATTGATGAATGATCACCAAGTGAAGTTTATAAATGTGTATTTTCTATATTATTAAACTAGGACTCACTCAGCAACGCTGACTTTTTATATGCATATCAGTTGGTAGGTAAGGATGTTGCTAAGGATGGCACGGGGCTGAAGCTACTTGTTGAATAAAGACTGACATCCATTTATGCAATTATGATATTTTGGTAGTGATGCAACTAAATATTCTTTTGTAACTCTAAACAACGATGTATTATTTGGCAAAAGTAATCATTAATGCAAGAAATGGTTTTTGGTTAAATTATTCTGCTACGGTTGTTCTCTTATAATAATGTGATTTAAGATGTTTCTACTAACGAATGATGCTATGAATAACCAACTGTGGGGTCTCCATGGACGAGGCCTTACACTGATGATCTGGGGGAAGCTGATCTTCAATGGCAAATGGCTATGATCACTTTAAGGGCAAGAAGATTCATGGAGAGAACAAGAAAGAAGAATTTTGGAAACCAGAATACAAAGGTTGGATTTGATAAAATCAAAGTTGGGGTGCTTCAATTGCAAACAGCTTAGTCATTTTAAGAGAGAATGTCCATTTCCTATCATGACTGAACCTGGAACAGGAGTTAATCGGGTCATCTCAATTGAGGATAAGGAAGAACACAAGAAGAAGAAGGAAACAGCTCAGCTAACTAACTTTGATTGGAAGGCTGAGTTAGCTGAAACTAAAGAGGAAATCAATCATGCCATGGTAGCTGAGATTGCAGAGGCAGTAAAAAATGAAGCAGAAAGAAAGAGGGAATGTGAAGAAAAAGGAAATATGAAGAATGCTTGTGGAAAAAAGGAGAAGGAGAGTGTGATGATGGCGAGTATGGTGGATGTTTATGGAAAGAAAGAGAAAAGTGAAGATGGAAAAGCTGTAAGAGAAGAAGAGTTAAAGGTGGAATCAAGGGTGTACAACATCAGTTGATCTTGAGAGAGGTATTGTAGATCAACATCATGGCCCTAGCTGCTTGCAAACTTCATCTGTTTGGAATTTATAAAGTAAATAGCATATTAAAAGAAAATGTAGGGTAACTAAAAAGGGTAAATGAGGAACTTAAAAGGAATGAAGCAAAATTTTTTGTAAAATTAAAAGAAGGTTTAAAAGAAAATGATCATTTATAAAGAAGTCTTTTTTAAAGAAACGTGGAAGTAAATGCTTTGACAGAAATGGAAACTTTAGCTGAATTCGAGACCACTAAACTTAAAACAAAACTTGATAAATGGACTACATCTGGAATAAGCTAGAGGAACTCTATAGCAAATAAAGAGGATGTAGAATTAAGACAGGGTTGGGTTGTGGTGAAACCACTCATGTTTACCCACCACCTAGCACCTTTTGCTATTCTACAATGCCTACACCTCATCCTACAAATAATTTAATTAAAAAGGATACATACAGTTTGTTTGCAGATTTAGAAGGTGTGAATCATAAAGAGGTTCTGGAAGATTATGATTATGGAGGAAGTAAAGGTCTTGGCTATAGTAGTTCTAGTTCTTCAGATTCCAAAAAGTCTTTTGTAGACAATAGTTCTAGTAGCATAGACTGTAGTTTGGATAGTTTTCATTCTAGTTGCTCTCATTTCATAATGTTTGAATCAAATGAAGTTGATGTTTTAAGCGTTAATGAAAAATTTGGTGTCCTTAGTAAAGACGATAAACATTCTTCAAAATCAATCTGTCTTGAAAAATTCATTTCTCTTCCCATTCCCACATTCACTACCATTCGAATCATTACTCCAAGTGAAACAACATCCTCACATGATTGTAAAATTTTAGAGATAAGAGATTCCTCAAATCATGACAGTTCATTTGACTCAAAAACAAATCACATGAAGTCACGTCACTTACAGTGATTCTGATTCTCTTATGTCTGAATCTGAGGAAGAGATTATTATGGATAATATTCCAATTCAAAAAGATAAAAGAAAAGGTCTAAAGTCTCGTTGTTTCAACTGTGGAAAATATGATCACATTGTTAAGCATTGCCCAGAGGTTGTATATAGAAATGTAGATAACCGTTCTTTAGGAAATAGAATAAAACATTTTGTTGATAGTTTCTTTTATACAACTTCATCTTCTCCCAAAACCAAGCTGTTTAAGTTTGGGTCCCCATGTCTAAATGATTTTCTTTAATTCATTTTCCAAGAACATTCAAGAAGGACTATCAACAGCACTTGGCACGTAGATAGTGGATGATCCAGGCATATGACCGGCTTGAAGGACCTTCTTACCAAATATCAGATAATCAATGGAGGATATGTTTCTTTTGTAGGTGATAAAAGGGAGATAAAATGACAGGTCAAAGTGAGGTATCCAATGGTTCTTTAACATTGGAAAAGGCAAACTTCGTACCTGAATTAGCATTCAATCTTCTGAGCGTGTCATAAATTTTTGACAAGAATATTCATGTGCTTTTTAAATCTAACGAATGTTTGTTTCTTAAGACAGAATTTTCAGTTTCAGATGATTTGGTTATCATGCAAGCTCCAAGGAAAAATGACACGTATCTGCTTGATATGAACTCCAAAGAATCAACCTCCACCATGACCTGTCTCTTGTCAAAAGCTTCTCCCTCTGAGTCATTTCTCTAGCATAGACATTTAGGCCATGTGAATTTTAAAAAAATTAACAAGTTGGTTAAAAATAATCTTGTCAGAGGTTTACCACAAAAGGATTTTTCTGTAATCGAAAAGTGTATATCTTGTGTTAAAGGTAAACAGCATAAGAAATCACACAAGCTTAAACAAGAAAATTCTATTTCTAATCCTCTTGAGTTATTACATTGTGATCTGTTCGGTCCAATAAGTATGAAGTGCATTGCTAAGAAATCTTATTGCCTTGTTGTTACAGATGATTATTCCAGATATTCTTGGGTTCGGTTCCTAGCACATAAAAGGGAGATAGCAGAGGGAGTTGCAGAAGCTGATTTTAACCAATGAGAATATCAGCAATAAGAAAGTTTTGGCAATCAGAAGCGACAATGGAACAAAATTTAGAAATCAAATCTTTGATTCATTCTGTGTAGGAAAAGGATTCTCAGACAATTCAACGCTGCCCGAACACCTCAACAGAACGGTGTTGCCGAAAGAAAGAATCGCACTTTTATTGAAGCAGCATGGACTATGCTCATAGAATCTAAACTTCCTATTACTTTCTGGGTGAAAGCAATCAACTGTGCTTCCTACATTCTAAATAGAGTTCTGATTGTGAAAGACAACATGAAGGCGCCATATGAACTGTTTCACAAGCGAAAACCATTGATTGACTTTTTTCGTCCTTTCGGTTGCTCTTGCATGTTGTAAAATACTCAAGCTCAAAATTCAGAGTTCGGAGTAGTGTCAGATGAATGTTACTTTGTCGGATACTCTTCAACTCAAAAGGCTTACAGAGTATACAACAAATGGACACGAATTGTGCAAGAATCTTTCTATGTTGATTGGTAAGAGTCCAATGTTTCCAACATTGGTTCTGATCCAGATTGGTTCTATGATTTAAACACCTTTTTTAATTCATTCAGTCTGCCATCCTTCCCTGATGATGACATTCCTTCATCAAGTAGTCAACCTTTCATTCCCGTTCAACCAAAACCTAAACCACAACCAGAAACACTACCTTAACCTCAACCTGACCTGCAACCTCATCTTCAACCAAAACTCCCACCTCAACATCAACTTGAACCTGAAAACCAAATCCCTTCAACACCATCACAAATTCCATAAAGTCCTATTTCCAATCAACCGTCCACTTTACCATCATCCACCTCACAACCATCTTCCCCACAACCCACTTCATCCAATTCCTCAACCCCAACACTAACTTAAAACTCTAAAATATCACCCACGTGATTATGTCATTGGTTTAATATCTGATGGTGTTAGGACTCGAAGCCAATCTGGGCTAATCAATGAATTTCTTTGCTTGCTTTCTATCTTAAATTGTCCCAAAACATGTGACCATGGCTTTTTAAAACACAAGATGGGTGGAGCCCATGCAATTAGAGCTCCAACAATTCAGAAAATTAAAAGTGTGGCAATTAGTTGATCTTCCTCCAAATAAGTATCCAATTGGTACAAAGTGGGTATTCAAGAACAAACCAGATGATCCTGGAGTTGTGATTAGAAACAAATCAAGGTTGGTTGTTCAAGGATTTGCTCAGGAGGAGGGGATTGATTATACTGAGGTGTTTGCCCCCATGGCCCGAATTGAAGCCATTTGGATTTTCCTAGCTCATGCTTCTCACAAAAACTTCAAAGTCTTCCAAATGGATGTTAAGTGCGAAGTCCTGTATGGATCTATTAACGAAGAGATCTATGTCTATCAACCACCAGGTTTTGAAGATCCAAATTTTCCTGAAAAAGCCTACAAACTAGATAAATCCTTGTATGGATTACATCAAGCTCCTAGAATCTGGTACGAAACCCTAACATAGTATCTTCTCGAAAAAGGCTCACTCGTGGAACTATAGACATGGCTTTGTTTAAGAAGGAGGTTAATGGAGATGTGCTTATTGTTCAAGTATATGTCGACGTCATCATCTTCTGCTCAACGAATGAGAAGTTGTGTAGAGAGTTTGAAGAAGTGATGAAAGAGCGCTTTGAAATGAGCATGATGGGGGAGATGTGCTTCTTCTTAGGATTAAAGATCGAACAAAAGTCAGATGGAATTCTCATTCATCAAGAGAAATACAGTCCGAAAATCCTATCGAAGTACAACATGAATGATGCTTCTCTTGAGCTTACTCCTTTTTCTACACAAACCTGTCTAACCCCTGATGACAATGGAAAGCCAGTTGTTGCTCACCATTATCACTCTATGATTGGATCCCTAATGTATCTCACCACGAGTCATCCAGATATTACATTTGTTGTCTGTTACTGTGCTCGATATCAAGCCATTCCAAAGAAATCTCATGAAAAAGTTGTTACACATATCTTCCGCTACTTGAAGGGCTCTCCTTGTTTGGGTCTTGGTATCCAAAGAGAGGAAATTTTGATCCTCATGCATAATCTGACAGTGACTATGGAGGTTGTAAGCTTGATAGAAAGTCTGTAACTGACGGATGTCAATATCTTGGGGATCACCTAGTTTCATGGCAAAGTAAGCACCAGACAACAATTTCTCTATCCACAGGCGAGGCTGACTATATTGCTGCTTCAAGTTGTTGTCGTCAAGTGCTATGGATTTAACATCAAATGATGGATTACGGGATTAATTTTCTTCACATGCCGCTCTTTTGCGACAATGAAGCGACCGTTGGGATTGCCAAAAATCCAATTCATCATACTCACACCAAGCACATTGAAACAAGAATTCATGCAATCCAAGATGCACAAGAAAAGGTTTTATTGATAATCGATTCAAAAGGATCGAATCTGTGATGATATCGTAACGCAATGGTCAATTCAAACACAAAGTAATCAAATACATGCAATTACATCAAAAAATTAATAGATTTCATTAATAGTAAATGCAAAAGATACAATGTGTAGGGTTACAGTTCGTTCTGTTCTAACTGTTTCTTACTTCACTAACTTTTCTAACTGACTAACTGACTAACTCAATTCCCTACAAAATACATAAAATATCCCTATATATACTATTAAGAAACAAAGGAACATATATTTATAAAATAAGTCCCTATATTATGACAAAAAACACATAAAGACAAAATGTTAATCTTCTAGAAGCTTCAACAATACTCCCCCTAGGATTTACATTGTCTTCAGTCTTCAATAAATTCTTATTGTTCTTCTTTTATCTTGAACATTGGCTTTTCTTTGTAAATCTATAATTCTTTCAATGCTTTCTTAATTGCTGATTTGAACTTCTTTGCTAGAATTGCTTGATCCGGCTTTGACTCGTTGGTTTTAATTTCCATCTTGTCCATTGCTAGAAAAGTTCCTTTTGTAAGACCTACAATGTCTACGTTAGCATAAAATTCAAAAGGTTTAGAATAATCGTGAGAGTACACTTCCAATACTCCTTTGCTCGAAATACTCATAAAATCAATCGACTTTATATCGCTTTTCACGATATTAGCAAAAGCAAGAGCTTTTCTCAAAGAAATTCTCTTCATTGCTGCATTCATCACTTTGATAATCGTCATAAAGTACTTCCTATCATTATCAGCAACTTTAGACGCCACTCTTTCAAATTTTTGATTGGACAGGAATGATGTATAACTTGGATGCAAAAGTTTGAGTTCAAAAACTCCAAATAAGGAAATCATATCTTCATCCCAGTCATCCAAATTACGAACGAGCTTCAAATGGAACGAGTCCACATGATAAAACCATCTCAAAATCGGTTTAGAAGTTTGAGTTCCATTTATCACCTTTAAGCCTGAATTTGTGACTTTCTTTTACTTTTATTGACTTAAAGTATTCTTTTCCTCTTGATCACATCGGGTCTTGAGAATAGACTCGATTCTGGAAATACCTCTATTTAGAAGTTTCACAAAATTTTCACCTCGAGCAGACTTTGTTGGATTAATCAGAGGTAATTTATTTAACTCTTTGCGATCTTAAACAGGTAATGCTATGATGCTTGAGTAAAAATGATATGCATCACAAATAGGATTTACTCGTTTAATTAAAAACGCATAAAAATTTCATCGTATTTCCATGCAATGATCTTAACATTCTTTGTATGATCTGGCACAATCATTGCATTCAGCAATTCAGAAATTGATTGGCCTTTTTGCAATACATTCCTCACTAGATCACAAGCTGTTCTCGCTTTATTCCATAATTTTTTTTGATCAATAGACACTTGATAAGCTTGTTTCGTCATTTCTGGAAACATTATCATCAATTCTTTTCTTCTTTCATGATCTTGTCTCACTAATTCCATTTCTTTAATTTCATGAGGCTTAAGAATTTTAGTTCTCTTTGTAATTTCCAAGTATTGAGGATTATCCATATCAAGAACAATCGTTCTATTGTTTTGTTTTTCTGTTTCTTGAAAACTTCTCACCAAATTTCATAGTGATTTAGCTTGCAATCTGTTTAACATCTTTCGTGGTAAATTCTTGATTGTAACCACAATCTCAGCTCAACAGTCGTCATATTCTCTGGATCAGGATGATGTAATTCGGATGATGAAAGCTCTTTAATATTAACACTTTCATGCATTGGATTCCATTCTCCGTGTTCAATAATAATTTCATCAGGATCCACTAGAGCTACAGATTCAGTAATTACACATTTCTCATATTCTTCATTGATTTGAGACACAGTGAGACCATCCAAAAATACTCTGTTGTACTTTTTCTTAACCAGATAGATATAGGAGAATAAGCGGCTTCAACAATATCTTCTGCTTCTAACACTTCATCATACCACGCATCTAAGTATTCTAGTTCTAAATCATCTAATGCACCAATTCTCTCTTGAGCTTCAGCTTCTTCACTTTCATGAATCAAAGGCTCAGATACAATCTTTTGTATTTTAGACATAGGGTTAGATGATTATTCAGCTAAAACTGACACATCTAGATCATCTGTCTTTCTCTTCCCTTTATCTGCCTCAGATATTCTTTCAACATCGATCGGTTGAACTTCAGATACAATAACTAATTCAGGTGATTGAGATCTCAAACTATCTTTCATACCTTCAAATTCTTCTTTCAATTTCTCATGATCTTCTTTTAACTTCTTGAATTTTTCTTCAATCAAGTCATAGTCTTTGAGTATCACTTCAAGAAAGGCTTCAACATTTTGAACATCATGCTCAACTTCTTGTTGTACATTAGCTGCAACATCTTCTTCACTCATATCTAATAACTCATCAACATTATCTTCATAATCATCATCATCATCTTCATTATCTTCATCAGCTTCAGATTCAGATGGTTCTTGAGGAACTTCTTTAATTAAGTCATTTGGATCAACTGGCTCATCCTCAATTAGATGAAAATGATCTTCATTTATATTCACATCATCCCTTTCAACTGCTCTCATATACTCAAACATAGGAACATTTTGAGCGCCAGTAATAATAGCAAGTCTCTTGTAAGCAGTTTCAGTCATATGCTCCAAAAGTAATATTTCTCCAACCACTCCATAAGCATGGAACTCAGGATGTTCTTCATTAATAATCATATGAAGAAATCTTGGATACATCAAGTACTTATTTCTAATTCCCTTCTCCAAATTAAAAATGAAACCATTCATGATCCATTTAGCCATCATGAATCTTCTATTAGTGGCTATGGCTACTATTGGAGATGCAATGTCTACCAGGAATGAATTCCATCTGGCATTTCTTTTAGACATTCTGTGCTGAAAGATATAGCAAAGAAGTCCAATGTTGTAAACTCTTGTTCTGAAAAACTGTTTCTTTGGGAAATGGTCAGGATGACCCATGGCTATAAATGTTTCTCTATACTCATTAAATGAGATTTCAATCAAATCTTATGCATCATTGTTACCTAGTCTGAGAGCTTCTCTAATTGATTGCTCAGACACTTCAACCATACGATCATTGGTAACAAATCCTCTAACCACTTTCCTTCCTTCTTCATCTCTTTCAATCACAGAAGTATTCCAAAATCTTTTGATTAACCGAGCATATATGACTGGCTGTGAACACATAGCATATACATACTTAGTCCTCAATAAAAATCTGATCATCTCTTCATATCCAGTAGCTTCTCGAACATCTTCATTAAGAAAAGCAACTACATTATGCTATGGTTTAAACTTAAGCTCTGCCATCTGTATGCATAAAACAAAGAAAGTTAGTCACATTTGAACTTGCAAAACTTAAAATCAAACTGTGATTTATCAATTTTGAACCAAAACACTTAAAAATTTTCTAAGTGTTTATATATATCTCATTACATAAACAAGAGTATATGTTGGACTCAACAAGTACATTAATGGATTAATGCTTTAAAGGATGATGCTTGCCATAATCAAACATAAACAAACAAATTGAGTTCTAACATTAAAACAATCATTAACTAACACATTAGCATCATTAACAATCATAACATTCACTAATCATTGTTTAAATTTCTTTTTCAGCTTTGTACATAAAAGAAGTTTTGACAAGTACCCGCAGCGGATGAAGTACCGCAGTGCGGATGAACAAAAGCTCCAATGCGGATGAATAGTGATCCACAGCGGATGATGAAGAACATGCAGCGGATGAAAGGAAAACAACATAGAGTTTCACAAAAAGGAATTTTTCTAGTTTTAACAGAATGAACAAACTTGTTAAAAATGATCTAGTCATAGGTCTACCATAAAAGGAATTTTTCTGTACAGACCACTGCACAGCTTGTCTGAAAGGCAAACAACATAGAGTTTCACATAAATCAAAAATGATAAACTCTAATAACACTCAACTCAAATTGCTTCATATGGACCTTTTTGGCCCAACAAACATCCTAAGTATAGGAAAGAAGCAATACTATCTTGTCATAGTAGATGATTATTCCAGATTCACATGGGTTTTCTTTCTACTACACAAGACAGAAACAACACAAATCATTACGTCCTTTATGATAAAGATTGAGAATCAACTTGACCTTAAAGTTAAATCTTTAGGAAGTGATAACGGAACTGAATTTAAAAATGACTATATTTCTTCTTTTTGTGCAGAAAAAGGAATAAGTCATCAATTCAACGTAGCAAGAACTCCGCAGCAGAATGGAGTAGCTGAACGGAGAAACATAACATTAATAGAAGCAGCTAGAACCATGCTAGCTGACTCTCTATTACCCATATCTTTTTGGGCTGAAGCCATAAACACAGCTTGCTACATACAAAACAGAACATTAATCATTAAAGAACATTCCAAAACGCCTTATGAATTAATGTTTAAAAGAAAACCATATATACGATTTCTTAATGCCTTTGGATGTTCTGTTTCCATATTAAACACCAGAGAACAATTATCCAAATTTGTTCCAACAGCAGATGATGGATTCTTTGTTGGATATTCTGGAAGCTCAAAAGCTTAAAGAGTATTCAATCCAAGGCTAAATATAGTGAAAGAAACAACTGATGTTGTTTTCAATGAACATTCTTTCACTAAGAAAGTCATTGGATCAAACTGGTTGTTTGATATTGAAGAGTTAACAAAATCATTTGACACATCTTATTTTGATGTTTCAGGTTCCAAGGATAACAACGAGTATCCAATGGTTCCACGAACAACCATTGATGTTTCATTGACAGCTGAACCTCCAAGGAGAAACACTAACACTCCTTCTAGCACAACTGTGTCTACACTAGCTGATCAACCAAACACATCAAGAGGAACATCATCAGATAATCAAGCATCTTCATCTCCTGTACCAAGTCAATCATAAGAATCTAACAAACCAAAACAACATGAAGATGATGATGATTACCATTCACTACCAGATACATATCACGAAGATGAAATCTTAGATTTCTTTCATGATTCAGCACAAATATTCACTGAACCCCCTCAACAAGACAATCACACATTACCCAATACTCTACTCAACCATCATCACATGATCAGACAATCACCAATCTTGATTCAACAATTCATGTTGATCAGATTACAACCACAAGAGTTCACAAGGACCATCCAATAGAAAACATCATAGGTGACCTCAACACCAGATTGACTCGTAGTCAATCTGATATAGCAAACATTTGCTTGTATTCATGTTTCTTATTCTTAACTATACCCAAAAACATCACTGAAGCATTAAAGACAATAGTTGGATAGAAGCTATGCAAGAGGAACTACAGCAATTCAAGAAGCAAGAAGTTTGGAAGCTGTTAGATTTGCCTGAAGGTCAATATGCAATTGGCATAAGGTGGCTATTCAGAAACAAAGCAGATGACAAAGGGATTGTCATAAGAAACAAAGCAAGGCTTATAGTCCAAGGTTATACTAAAGAA
Organism: Flaveria sonorensis; assembly: GCA_025506505.1. Lineage (NCBI taxonomy): Eukaryota > Viridiplantae > Streptophyta > Magnoliopsida > Asterales > Asteraceae > Flaveria > Flaveria sonorensis. The sequence continues at coordinate 30,889,036 of CM046434.1, forward strand.
GAAGGCATTGACTACGATGATGTCATTGCTCCTGTAGCAGGACTGGAAGCCATCCGAGTATTCCTTGCATATGCCTTATCTTAGAAGTTCACTGTCTACCAAATGGATGTCAAATGTGCATTCCTCTATGCTAAGATAGATGAATAGGTATACATTGCTCAACCACCAGGGTGGTTTCAAGATCCAGATTTTCCCTCATAGAGTTTACAAGTTAGACAAAGCTCTGTATGGTCTTCATCAAGCTTCCAGAAAGTGGTATGAAACTTTATCAAAGTTTCTACTACAGAATGGTTACACCCATAGGAAAATTGACCAGACATTGTTCTTAAAGAGAAAAGAACAAGACTTGCTAGTAGTGCAAGTCTATGTGGATGACATAATGCAAAGTGTTTGAAACCGTTATGCAATCAAAATTCCAGATGAGCTCTATGGGAGAACTCACATTCTTCCTAGGACTACAAGTTCATCAATCAGCAGAAGGAATTTTCATCAATCAAAGCAAATATGTGCATCAAACACTCAAGAAGTATAACATGGTTGATTGCACTTGAAGCAAGACACCATTTGCAACTGGATTGAAGTTTGTACCAGATCTAGAAGGACATCAGTTGACTAGAAACTTTACAGATCTATGATAGGTTCACTGATGTATCTTACAGCAAGCAGACCAGATATCATGTATGCAGTTTGCATGTGTGCAAGATATCAACCAGATCCTAAAGAATCACACATTAATGCAGTGAAGAGAATCTTTAGATACTTGAAAGGCAAACCAGCACTTGGTTTGTGGTATCCCAAAGATGGAGATTTCACTTTATATGCATATAAAGACAGTGATTATGGGGGATGCAACAACAGGAAATCAACTAGTGGAGGGTGTTAGTTTCTTGGATCAAGATTGATGTCTTGGCAGTGCAAGAAACAAACCAATGTCTCTGTGTCAACAGCAGAAGCAAAATACATAGCTGCTTCTGCATGCTATTCTCAAGTGTTATGGATTCAAAATCAAATGCTTGACTATGGCTTTAACTTTCTTAAAACACCTATACACATTGACAATTCTGTACCCATGTTTATAATAGATAATCCTGTTCAACATTCAAAAACCAAACACATAGAAATCATATATCATTTTCTGAGAGATTGCTCAAAAAAGGTTCTGATCAAGTTGATCAAAGTCCACACGGATAATCAATTGGCTGACCTTTTTACAAAACCATTTGATTCAACAAGATTTGAATTTTTGGTTCAATCACTTGGTATGATCAACTATGAATCACCAAATTAATGTTTTTCAAAACATTAAAATCAAACATGCTTGATTTTGTCAAAGTCCATGATTAACACCAGATTTACCCTTTTCAAAATCAAGGATTCACATAAATCATTCATTTGTTATATCGAATCACACATACATTTCATGAGAAATGATAGTAAACTAGCTTAATTCTTCACTTGAGTCATTTTCCACTAATAAAGACTGACTTGTATTCTGTGTGTTATGTGGATAGGCTCAGCATGGGACACCTAACATCACATAAAACAGTGAAGAACTAAATTCTCATGATTGTGTGGTCAACAACACATCTTGGTTTATTGTGAGTATTAATCTATCCAATATAGGTTGCTTTCAAAGTAACTACAATACACCAAGTGAAACAGTTTATAAATTGCTTAATCATACAAGTGTCTCCTCTGTTATGATAATCATAGACCTGGAGTACACCTAGGCATTCTTTGTTATGCTAAGCACAGACCTGAATGACATAAATTGTGATCCAAAAGATTCCCAAAGTGGAAAACATCCATCTTGGATTAAAATCAATAAAGTCTTCATGACTACATTCCTTGTGAATGAATCAAAAGAATCCCAAAGAGGATCACCTTCCAAAGTGAAGTGAAAAAGAATCCCAATAAGGATCAACCAACATGGATCAAATTGAGCATTTATACTCCTAAGTAGCTAGGTTATAAGAATTAAAAGTGCTTTCTATTATATCTTGAGGAGGGTTGTACCATTTATACAATCAGATGTGGGATACATACAACTCATGTCAATAAACTAAAAACATGATAATCACTCACTATTTAAATCAACCATTAATACCATGCTCGAGTTTAAGTGGATCAATATATCCGCAATCAACATTGTACTTGTCTATGTCTATTCTCAAAATCATACAAACACCTCAGTGAGAACTATAGACTAGTATGATCTCATGGTATGTGCAAACGATTCATGTGTAAAACATGATAAACATTCATTTTTAGTAAGATAGTATTTTTTCTTGCTAAATGATTAACAAACAAGAAAATTGGACTTTGATAATTTTCACTCAAATACATACAAATTTTTGTCATTTTGTAAAAGATTTTTATGACTATGCAAAAATTTAGGGGGAGAAATTGAACATGGAAATATCAAAGGTAGTAGAATTGTGCATATTCATACATTTTAAAATTTGAAATTTTCTAAATTTTCAGTTTTAAACAAAGCCAAGTCAAGCCAACACTTAAACACAGCAGTTTGACACACATACATATGTACAATATTGCATAATTTTGCTTGTGAGTGATATCTTATCATCCATATATTGAATATGTTAAAATTTAATATTTTAACATACATTTTTAAATCAAACTTTTTAAACAAACATTTTGAGTTAAACAAGTTTCATCAAACAAATGTTCTTTCAGAAGAAACTTCATTCAAACATATGCTTAGGAAGACATTAGTTCAAAACAAACAAAAATCTGAATTTTTTGAAAAAACCGTTGTCACAGCGGACACACAAACATACATCCGTTGTAGCCACAGTAACCATCATAACATGCAAAATACACCAAGTGTATATCACGGACAAAACAAACAAACATCCGCTATGCACTTGTGAACATACAAGTATTCACAGTGCATGATGTTGGTAAGGCATCCGCTGTGAATACAATGCCATTCCACAGCGCATGACTAACATAAGTCATCCGTTGTAGAAATAATGCACACAGGTAATCATACACTGTAAACATTCACACATCACATCCAAGTGTTCACAACGCATGAAAAAAATTGTTCATCCGCTGTGAACAATCAAAAATCATTCAAGTGTCCACAGCGCATGAACAAATGGTCATCCGCTGTGAACAAACAAACCATTTCAATAACATACAATCATGCAATCAAATAGTTTAAGAGATAACACAATCAGTACAATCTTTCATATCAAACTCACACACACATTTTCCTAACAATCAAATCATTAACAAGCACCAACACACACATTGTTTCTAACAAACAAAACATTAACAAGCAATCATTAAAAGGATGGCAACATCATCCTTAGGGTGAGTATTGTTGGACTCAACAAGTGCATTAATGGATTAATGCTTTAAAGGATGATGCTTGCCATAATCAACATAAACAAAAAAAATGTGTTCTAACATTCAAACAATCATTAACTAACACAATAGCATCATTAACAATCATAACATTCACTAATCATTGTTTAAATTTCTTTTTCAGGTTTGTACATAAAAGAAATTTTGACAAGTACCTGCAGCGGATGAAGTACTGCAATAAGGATGAACAAAAGCTCCAATGCGGATGAATAGTGATCCACAGCAGATGATGAAGAACATGCAGCAGGTGAAGATTTAAGTCTAAGTTTGTGCAGCGGATGAAGACATCCTATAGCGGATGAACAACAGACAGCGGATACAAGTCCACAGCGGATGTTCATCCACAACGGATGAACATTCCACAACTGATGTTCATCCACAGCGGATGAACATTCCATAGCTGACAACAATCAACACTGCACAGCGGATAAACAATCTTCTTCCACAGCGGATGACCAAACACCCACAGCGGACGACCAATCATCACAGCGGATAGCTTGTAGACATAGGATTATTTTTTTATGTAATTTTCATTTACATAAGGGTAGTTTAGTAATTGTATATAGCTATGTTTATAGGCTATAAATAGCATTCTACCCTAATCCTTTGCAAGCTTTTGACCGAAATCAATACAAACAAGGAGTTAATTTTCATTTTGTTCTTGCACACACACCATACACACACAAACTCACTCACACACACACTGATTTCACACTCTATCATTATGGGTTTCCGCACCATAATGTTAGTGTGTTGAAGTTGAGAGACATTGAAAAGATCCTTGGGGGAATCAACCATTTATTCATGTTCATCATGAGTTTAAGTTGATTTCATCAGTATATTGGTTACAAGTTTGATTTACACAATTCATAATAATCAAGTAATGCATTAAGTAACTTGAAAATTTATTAAATTTCAATTGAATTAGCATGTTTTAAATCTTTTAAACCTAACTTTCACTCTGAAAAATTTTATAAGTGTTCACATACTCTATCAAGAACAAAATACATCCAAGTTAATGTTTAAAAGATTTAAATAACACCAAATTCATTAAAATTTTCTTACAACCAGATTAATGAACAATTTTTATGATTAACTTGACATTTTGATGAAAAATAGATAAATTTTATGTTCATATTAAGTTCTTATGAACTTTCTAATGAACACACAATCATCAAGAACACAATTTGATGAAACTTGAATTTGACTATCATAATATGTTCGACATCATGTTACAACAGTTATTCAATATTCATTTTTTGTCATCATACCATATATTCATCATAAATTTCAAAATTTTCGATCAACTAGGGTTCCAACGCCTGAACAGACCTCCAACGTCCAGTCAAATTTGAAGTTTAAAAATGAAATCAGATGATGTTAATCACAAACTTACATTTAGATTCAATGATAATACCTGTCAATCACAAGTATTAACCAGAGTGCAATCAAGAATGATGAAATGATGAGTCGAGGGTTTGAGAGTATCAAGTGTAGTATCAGAGGATTTGAGTGAATAAATGAATGAGAACACAAGTGTTGTATATATATATGTGTAAATTTTTAGGCGCATAAGCATGGTGAAGGCACATGAGACTAAATTTCACACCAAGTTTTCAGACGCATGAGCACTATGAATGCGCATGAGGTTTAGACGCATGAGCACTATTCAGACGCATAAGCACTGTTTAGGCGCTTGGACACTATTCAGGCACATGAGACTAACACTTGGAAGTCTGGTACTGTTTAGGCACATGAGCATAGTTGATACGCCCAACACTTAACCAATTTTTCAGACACATGACAACTGTTTAGGAGCATGAGTATAGAATGAAACGCCCAACACTTGCACAATTTTCTGAAATTGATCATACTCCTAATTTAGACTTACGAGTACTATTCAGGCGCATGAGACTAACACTTGGAAGTCTAGACATGACAACCCTTCCATGAGTCTTGACACTTGAAATTTCACACCATCCATCTGAACACTGTTTAAGCATATTACTATTGTTCACACAATTTTTTCAACACGTAGCCAATTTTTTGACTATCACTCAAAATTTACATTAATGACCCTCAAATTTTAACATTTTTTGACATTCAAACTTTTATTTTTTATTTTTACCATTTTATTTTTATTTTGTTTTCAAAAACAATTTCCAGTCATTTTAGTCTCTATATAACCTTTACAAAACAAATAGTCTCATTTTGTTTGCAAGACGCTTTTCCACTAAATTTGAAATCTTTATCAGGTTCATTTTTACATCATATCAAACACACACGTGCTTGAAATTAAAGCTTCATCCTTTCATCCAAAACACTTTATTTTTGATTTTCAACTTTTTGAAATTCAATTATTTTCTCTTTTTCATTTTTACTCCCCCTAAACTTTTAAGTTTTACAAACTTAGAAGTTTCTTTGACTTTTCAAGAAGAGGAAACTAATCATTATCAACATGCCTGCACACAGAAAATCATGCAAATTTCAAAAATAAAGCAGAATAAAAATCTACTATACGCATTTGAATCACATGCCTATAGTGAGATCATATCAGTTAAGATCAACACATTAAAAAAAATAAAATGATGGATAGTCATAGATAGTGATTAAATCCTGATCAAGTGTGTTCCAGGTCAGCATTTCGCAGCAAAAGAGACACGAAATCTAAGGATAGAAAATGAGTGCTTTTGGCAAGATACTCATCACACTTACTTTTTCAATTCTTGGATTGATTGAGGTACGATTAGATATGACATTATGTAAGTCACACTGTAACACCCGGAAAATTAAAAAAATGAAATGAAAAGTAAAGGAGCAAACAGGAAGTTATTTTAAAAGCAAGGGGTTAAAAGCGTGCAAGGGCCAAACTTGCACATAGTGGGGTTTAAAAAAGGTATGGCCACCCATAACCTCTTTTCTCTCCTGCAACCTTCGGTTCTAGAGAGAGAGAAGCTCTCAACCGGTTTTAGTAGGAGAAAGTGGAAGAAAATCTTCAAAAGGTAAGATTTCAAGGTGTTCTTCTCAGTTTTCAGTTGGGTTTGAGGTTCTGGACTGAGTTCCATATGTTTAGTGCTCGTTTTCGTGTGTTTTAGGTGCTGGAACTTTAATTGAGTTCTCGGGTTTGAGGTGTTCTACCTGGAAGCTATTCAAGGTGAGTTCTAGATCCCCACTTTTACTGATTTTGTATGTGTTTGGGGCTGTTACGCATACTGGGCAGAAGGTTTTCTAAACTAAACTATGAGTTTTGACATGGTGTGTGACTGGGTGTATGTTTTTAGATGTTTTTCTAAGATGTGTATGATGTGTAGTTGTTCTAAGTGCGTTGCATGATAGATATGTGTTAAGGATGGGTTAGAATGATTATTGGTAACTGAATATTGCATAAGTCGTGACTGCAGGTTGGTTTAGTTCATCCGCATTTAGAGTTGAATATTCACATAAGTGTTTTGTTCTGGCACATTTGCTATAGTGATCATGCGCATTTCTTTTGTTCATACACATTTGCTACAGTGTTCAGGCGCATTTGTTTCAGTAATCTGCATTTGGTTCATGCGTATTTCTTGACACTTGGAATATTTTCTGAAGACTTTCATTTGCTTTGTTCATGCGCATTTGCTACAGTGTTCATGCTTATTTATTTGGAACACTTAGAATATTTTCTGAAGTGTTCATCCGCATTTGTTTGCTCATTCGTATTTCTTTGTTCATCCGCATTTGTTTTGGGACTTGGGATTTTTGGGAATTTTTGGGAAGTAGAGCTTAAGTGCTAAGAGATGATGCCTTATGGTGGCTTATGCTTGTTTATGATGTGTATGCATTGTGTGCTGTTATGATGATGAGATGTTGTTCCATGCTATGAATATGATGTGACCTTACGTGGTATGTTATACTTATGTACGTAAGTAAAGTATTACATAGTGGAAGGTAAAGATAACGAATGACGAAAATGGAAGTAATGAATGATGGAGTCCTTGTCGCTTACCCCGATGCTGTGTTGGCTTTTAGCTTGGCGTGGGGGTTTACTTATAAACCCCGCACAGTATTGGCTTTTGCATGACGTGGGGGCATAGCATATAAGTTGCAAGAAGATCCTTGTCGCGTACCCCGGTACTGCGTCGGCTTTTGCTTGACGTGGGGGTTTACTTAAAAACCCCGGCACAGTATCGGCTTTTGCTTGACGTGGGGGTATAGCATATGGCAGGATCTAGATAAGGGTGGAAGATATTAAGGAAAGAAGGTACGAATGATGAACGGTGATGAGGATAATAATTATTATCTAGATGTACGTATGATGTGTGATCACGAACAAAGTAAAAGATATGTTTTTAATGTAACGCAAAGCTAGAACTCACTCAGCGTCGCTGACTTTTGTATGCATAATAGTTGGCAGGTAACCGTTTGATGCTGAGGAGGTGCAGGGCATGGATGCATAAGCTACCGAGAATGTTTCAAGTCTGGCATCCACATTTTGAGAGGATATTGTATTAATACAATTTTTGATGATGTAATTCAAAGATATGATGTATTGGCATGTTTTTAATTATTAATAAAAAGTTTAAATTTTCGCAGCAAAATGATGAATTTTATATGTTTTATGCGATGATTGACCAGCTGTAAGCGTCCCGGGATCAGGGCCTTACACACACTTAGACTTAGAAAGTTCAACTCTCATCAAGATATGCAAAAAATAACTTTTCTCAACTTGTTAATCTGACATATACTCATAACCAGATCTGTTGTTTAGATTGTGCACATTGGCATCTTTTGCATCAAGAGAGAATCCAGGTCTGTAATGACTTACAACAAAGGATATCTCGTCACCTCAGGTATGATGACTCATAACAGAGAAGTGAATAGATGCTTTAATAATTAGAGTTCAATGGTTATTCATATCACCACCAGGTGTGAGTTTATGACTTTACAAGCAATCAATTTGAGAAGTCAACACTACTCATTGGTACTAAAATGGACAAACATGAATGCATAATTGGTTTAGTTTGATCACAAGGATTTACTTTCTCATTATAATTGCATGAGCTTACCTGCACATCATATCTGATCACATCAGACTTTAGTAGCGAGCAAAGTATGCAATTGATCATAACTAATGTTTCTATCATTTCTCATAAATTGCAAAGACAGATTAAGTCCTAAACAATTAACTAACAAGAAAAACTCTATTTTTGTGGTTTTGTTTTATATTTTTCTATTTTGGTTTTGCAATTTTCTATTTTTGTATTTACTTTTTCATTTTTTTTATTTAACATGCACACACAATATTTACAATCAGGTAGTTAACTTTTATAATTTCTCTATATTCATGATTAGGCTAAGGAAGGGTTCTTATCATTTTTATGAATCAAACAACAGAATTAAACTCAAAACCAGTTTTTAAACATGATTAATAAGTCCAATTAACTCGACCAAATATTCAAATCGACCTGGTAAAAAGGCTTTTGTAAATAGGTCAGCCAACTGTTTTTTAGTTTTTATTTGAATCAAAATGATTAAACCTTTTTCAGTGTTTTCTCTGAGAAATGATATCGAATTTCAATACGTTTTGTTTCTGAGTACCGGACAGGATTAGCTGTAATAACATAGAAGCAGTGTTATCAATGTAAATAGGAGTTTTATGAAAATTGAACCCATAATCCAGCAGTTGGTTTTGTAACCAAAGGATTTAAGAACATCCTGCTGAAGCAGCTATGTACTCAGCTTCTGCGGTTGAAACGAAGACATTTTTTGTTTCTTACATTTGCACGAGACTAATCTGGGACCTAAAAACTGACAACCACCCATCGTAGATTTACGATCTTGGCAACATCCCCCATAATCACTATCTTATATCCATGTAACTCGAAGTATCCTTCATAAAGATACCATAACCCTAAAGCCGATTTTCCTTTGAGATACCTGAATATTCGCTTAATAGCTATTAGATGAGATTCCTTTGGGTCAGATTGGTACCTGGCACTGACACAAACAGCATACATTATATCAGGTCTAGATGTAGTAAGATACATAAAAGATCCGATCATAGATATGTATAGAGTTTGGTCAACTGATTTTCCTTTTAGATCAGGTTCAATCTTGGTATTTACGTCAATTGAAGTTCTGATAGATTGACAATCTTGCAGTTTAAATTTCTTCAAGAGTTTTTCAACAAATTTCTCTTGATTGATAAAAATTCCATCTGCAGACTGCTTCACTTGAAGACCAATGAAAAGGTTAATTTCTCCCATAGAACTCATTTGGAAACAAGACTTCATGATTTCTTCAAATTCATTGCATAATTTTGGAGTTGTAGAACCGAATATGATATCATCAACATACACTTGAACATATAAAAGATAATTTGAATCCTTCTTTATAAACAAGGTTGGATCAATTTACCCTCGCGTGTATCCATGTTGGATCAAATGTTGTGATAACGTTTCATACCAGATTCTAGGAGCTTGATGTAGACCATACAATGCTTTACTAAGCTTGTACACCGATGAGGATATTCTGAATCTTCAAAACCTGCAGGTTGCTTGACATACACATCATCAGTGATTGGTCCATACAAGAAATCACCTTTAACGTCCATCTGAAACACCTTGAATTGCATGTATGATACATAAGCCTGGAAGATACGATCTGATTCAAGTCTTGCAACTGGAGCAAATACTTCATCATAATCTATTCCTTCTTCTTGGGTGTAACCTTCTGCAACAAGTTTCGCTTTGTTATGAACAACAATTCCCAGATCGTCTGACTTGTTTCGGAACAACCATTTTGTGCCTATGGCATTTTCTTCTTCAGGTAAATCGACAAGCTTCCACACTTCTTGTTTGCGAAATTGGAATTACTCTTCTTGCATTGCCTCAATCCAACTATTGTCCTTTAACGCTTTCGTGATGTTTTTAGGAACAATTTGAGAAAGAAAACATGAGTATAAGCAGAGGTTTTCTTGTTCTAAATGACTTCTTGTTGTTCTATCATTCAATGGACCGATAATCTGAGATGTTGGATGGTTCTTGTGAATACGAGACTTTGGAATCTCATTCCCTTGAGCATGAACATCCAGATTAGATTGGTTCATGTCGGAAAGCTGATGCAATAAGTTTGAAGTATGTGGATTGAAATTAGGAACTTGAGTCGGTTATTTGATAAAGTAATCAAGATTATTCGTAACAACTACGTCACCAGAAACTGATGAAGTTTCAGACTCAGGTTGTACAATCTCAGGACCATCATTAGGAAAAGGTTGTGAAACATTGGTATTTTTAGACATGGAATGTTCTTATGCTTGTTGATAGCTAGATTGATCATGAGATTCAAAACTGAATACATGATCTTTAACAAAAGAGAAGAATGGATAATCTGGGCTAGAATCATCCATATCATCAGAGTCAAAATCATCACTGAAAGATCCGAGATCTCCTTGTTGTTTCTTCTTCTCACCTGTAGATTCAAACAAGTTAGAATTGAAATAGTTTGACAAAGAATCTAAATCAAATAACCAAGCTGGACAATTTGCAACTGATGGAAAGTGTTTTCAAAAAATTTAACATTGAAAGTTTCAAGGATAACATTTGTCCTAGAGTTATAAACTCTAAAAGCTTTTGAAACCGACGAATATCAAACGAAAAATCCTTCATCAGATTTTGCATCAAATTTTCCTAGCTGGTCACTTGAGTTTAAAATCAAAACTGGACAACCAAAAGATTTAAGAAAATCTATATTAGGTTTCCTGCCAAACATCAACTCATAAGAAGTTTTTTGTTTATCTTTCAAAAGCAATGTTTGATTTTGTACAAAACCTGCAGTGGATATGGCTTCATCCCAGAAAGTAATTGGAATCTTTGCATTTGCTTGATGGAAATGATCTGCCCAAAATACATATTGGATTGATGTGGCTAGTATGTCATGATCCAAGTCGGGTCATACCCAATAACGAGCTAGACAAACACCAAAGATATTTGTTTTATGATATGATCATATAAATAAATATTAACACTTAAAATATTTGGAAATTGGGTTTCCAAATAAATTTACACTTGTGTTGTATATAAATTATATGGATAATTTATTTCAAAGTGAGAGGAATATTAATTCATCTGCATTCGTTTTACACATCGCATTTGATGTGGTTGAACAAATGCGGATGATGTTTACTCACCCGTATTCATTTAACACAGCCGCATTTGATGTGGTTGAACAAATGAGGATGATGTTTACTTATCCGCATTTACAAATGCGGGTGAACAAACCCTGTCCGCATTTGTTTTGGAACAAATGCGGATGACCATTTCTGGAAATGCTGATGGAAACATACATCCGCATTAGCTAATACGGATGACCATTTATAAATGCGGGAGAACAACTTCATCCGTATTAACTAATGCGGATGTTGTTCTGAGAAATGCGGATGGATTAAGGGGCTGTGCCCCACCCACTTTTCTCTCTCATGAACTTTATGTTTCCAAGGACATGCAATATAAAATGGCTTGCATATCTCTCTAAACTCACGACTTGAGAATACGAAAAAGTGTAAGAACCTTTTTTCTCTCGATCGGTCTAGAGAAAAATAAAAAGGGAGTTGTATAAGTGAAAATCCTAGCAAGCGTGTTCTTGTTGGTGGCTTGTGGGAGACCAGCTTGAGGCTTCTTGCTTTAGGAGCTGCCATCCTCATTCACCTCCTGCCGACCTTATTGGTTAAGGTAGTTCTTCGTACCTTCTATGATTGTTTGTAAGCATGATTTCATATATCGATCCATATGGGTTTTGACTGATTTTATAAAATCATATATATATATATTCCTCTACGTTCTTCTATTTTATAAGGATAAAATAGATCTGTTTAACTTGTGAAAACCCAACAATGGCATCAAGAACCGGTTATATGGATACATGCTTCATTTGGACTGAAAATTCGGTTTCTTGGTGATGATTCACCAAAATCCGAGAGGCTTCAGCCCTAGTATCCCCTATTTTTCAAGATCTATTTTGACATGCATATAGGAATCTTGGAAAATTTATATCATTTGGATGATTTTTTTTTGGAAACAAAACCATGGTTCTCGGCTGTTTATGCTTCAACCGAGAATCTATGGTTCAAGGGGATGCTTTTGGATTTTGCTTACATATGTGGATATGTATTTATTTGTTCATAACCAAAGCCGAGACCTATGGATGAATGTGTTGTGATTTGTTTTAATTATTCAATGGTTTGTAATAATTAAACATGTTTATTCTTCCTATTGGGTATGTAATTTATTTATTTTTCATTTGGTATGTAAATAAATAGGCTAGTTGCACTTCACTTTTACTAGAAAAATTGTATTTAGAATATGTTTGTAAAAGAAGATGCAACAAGACTATCTTTCTCGGTTTTAATTGAAAGGAGAAGATGAAGGCCCAAAGGAGTTTGGTGCTGAAGTCAAAGCCTAAATGGAGACCCAAATGGATTAGAAGAGTCACAACACAAGGTGGACACTTGAAGCATTTGGATGCGGGATCAAGTGGGAGTTCACCGGCACAAATGTTGTGTCATTTTCACCCTTAGAAACGACTTTATTAACTCACTTGTTTCGGTCAACAAGTGATGTTAAGCTTGGATGGCTACGGTTATGGACTCATGTGATGCTTGTGTGGTTGTTTTATTATTGTTTTGTGATATATGGATATGCATGTTTAAATAGTTTAAAATCAACAACACCCAAAAATATGGTTCTTATAAAACATTAACATGGGTAATAAAAGGGTTTATTAAAAGTTAATGTGTTCACAATAAAATTGGTTTTATTGAAAGAACCTTGAAAATTGTTTCACACTGGTACCACACATTTGAATGCATGCAAATGTTAGGTGCAAAATAGTTTTCAAAACTAGAATTAATGAAAACTTAAATCCCTTTTGAAACAAGTTTAACACAATCCTTTTACACAACACTCGAATCACCTGGGAACTATTTGTGGGATAAAGGTCACCTAACCACTCTTAGGGAACTTGTGTGTTTGAGGTGGGGTTAACATATTTATGGGATAAAGGTCACCTAACCACTTGTATGTGTAAACTCACACATGTGTGTAAGCAGGACAACTTGAGTGGAAACCATATGAATAGGGTCACCGAAGCATGGTGTACAATGGTGTTGATGGGATTAAACATGCCAACTAAACATAAAGATGTTTAACCGATCCCATAAAACTAGAAGTTGCAAAGGGTTGCAATTGTCAAGTGTTGATTGCCTTGTTAATTTAAATGATGGGTTAAAGGTCACCTAACCATTATTTAAATGTAACGTTAGATTCTAGATTTTAATTATTAATTGTCTATGAGACGTGAAAGGGGTATTAATAATTAAATTTTTATATTCGTAAATACTAAAAATGAACTTTGTTTGTAGAAATGGCCGCCAACAACAACGCTCCCACCCTGACCGTCCATAACCTATCACTAAGAACTATATTGGAAAGGGATCGTCTTAACCATAATAATTTTATGGATTGGTTTTGTAACATGGGAATCGTTCTCAAGCAAGAAAAGAAATCTTACGTACTAGACGATCCCATTCCTGACGAACCCGATGTTGATGATGTTGAGGCCTATAACGATTGGGTTAAGAACACTGAGGATTATGTGCAGGTTTCTTGCCTCATGTTGGGAACTATGATTCCTGAGCTCCAAAAGGATTTAGAGCATCATGGGGCATACGATATGATTACCCAGTTAAAGGAAATGTTCGTTCAACAAGCAAGGGTAGAACGCTTCAAAACGGTTCGAGTGCTTCATGCATGTCGCATGGAAGAAACTCAATCGGTTTCATCTTATGTACTTAAGATGAAAAGCCACATTGATCACCTTGAAAGGCTAAATTTTCCCCTCTCAAAAGAGTTGGCCACGGATTTGATCCTTAATGGCCTAACTAAAAGGTTTGAGATGTTCATCATGAATTATAACACGAACGGGTGGGACAAGAGCATTGGTGAGCATCACGCAATGCTTAAAACAGCCGAGGTGGGGATGGGTAAAAGGGTTTTACCCGTCCTCACGATCAATGAGGGAGGCAACAAGAAAAGGCAACACCCCGATCCTAAAGCAAATGTTGCTAAAGGAAAGGGATACATTAAAGGAAAGGGTAAGGGAAAGGCAAGAACTGAACCTCCAAAACCAAAGCTTAAGAAGCCTACGATAACGGAGAATGATCCATGCTTTGAGTGTGGTGAGATAGGACATTGGAAGAGGAATTGTCCAACCTATCTCAAAGAGTTGAGAAACAAGAGGGATGCTGGGCAGACCTTAGGTACAACTTTCATGATTCATATTGAATTGAATGTTATTTCTTCAAACACATGGTTATTGGATACCGGATGTGGAACTCATATTTGTAATTTGTTGCAGGGGTTCAAAAGAAATAAGCATTTCAAGAAGGGAGACACAAGTCTCTACATGGGCAACGGAGGAAAAGTTGATGTTGAAGCCTAATGAGACTATGTTTTGAAGCTTCCAAATGGTTTGGAAGTTGTCTTGAAAAACATCTTGTATGCTCCTAGTTTGACTGGGAACATAATTTCTGTTTCCCTTTTAAAACAATATGGCTATGTATTAAAGTTTGTAAACAATGGTATTTGTGTTTTTATGGATGATGTATTTTATTTTGAGGCTATGCCTTATAATGGTATCTATGAATTGGTTCATGATAACTCTCTTTTAATAACTCGTTATACCAAACAAGCACCAAGAAAGTTAAAATTGGTTTAAGTGATTTATATCTTGGCATTGTCGTCTTGGGCATATAAACAAGAATCGAATTCAAACACTTCAAAAGAGTGGTCTTTTGGAAACAAATGACAATGGTTCATTTAATAAGTTTGAATCTTGTTTACAGGGAAAGATGACAAGTTGCCCTTAGTGGTACTAATAAAAGGGCAAAGGATTTATTAGGAATCATACATTCAGATGTATGTGGTCCTTTTAAGACAATGACAAGGAATGGTGAGAGATACTTCATTACCTTTATCGACGTTATAGTCATTATGGTTATGTGTACTGTTCACACACAAACATGAAGCTTTTGAAATGTTCAAAATCTTTAAGAGTGAAGTAGAAAATCAACTCAATAAAACAATCAAAGTTCTTCGTTCAGATAGAGGAGGTGAATACCTGAGTGATGCTTTTCAAGATCATCTTATGAGTTGTGGGATTGTCTCACAACTTACTCCACCCGGAACACCGCAACATAATGGTGTGTCTGAAAGGAGAAACCGAACCTTATTGGATATGGTTCGATCTATGATGGCTAGAAGCTCACTACCTCTATCATTTTGGGGTTTCGCATTGCTCTCGTGGCTCTTATTTTGAATATGGCCCCAACCAAGAAAGTGGGTACGACACCTTTTAAAATATGGCATGGAAGAGTTCCATCACTATCATATTTAAAGGTATGGGGTTGTGAAGCTTATGTGAAGCAGAACACCTAAAACAAGTTAGAAAGTCGATCCATTAAGTGTATATTTGTTGGATATCCCAAAGACTGTATGGGATATTACTTCTTTAATCCAACCAAGCAAAAGGTATTTATTGCTAGAAAGGCTGAGTTCTTAGAAACTAAGTTTCTTATGGAAGAAACGACGTATAGAACAGTGGAAATTGATGAGGATCAAGAACCACAAGCCAATACACGTTTGGTTGAAATTAGCGATCAATAAGAGGTTGTTGATAATGATCAAATGGTTGATCAATACACACAAAATGTTCGCAGATCTGGTATAATTAGCATTCCACCTGAAAGATAGGGATTTTTCATGAATGGATGCTATGTGTTGACTCGATGAACCAACTACATACCATGATGCAATGTCCAATTCGGATTGTGACAAATGGCTAGAAGCCATGAACGTTGAGATGCAATCCATGTATGACAACCAACTTAACTCAAAACTGGTTGGATGTAAGTGGGTTTTCAAGAAGAAAACCGATATGCATGGAAACTTGGATACTTACAATGCATGACTTGTAGCAAAAGGTTTCACTCAAACTCAAGTGGTTGATTATGATGAAACATTCTCGCCTATGGCAATGCTAAAGTCAATTAGGATATTATTTGCCATAGCTGCATATTATGACTATGAGATTTGGCAAATGGATGTCAAAACCGCTTTCCTTAATGGACATCTCGAAGAGACTGTCTATATGGTTCAGCCTGATGGTTTTGTCGACCCAAAACATCCTAATAAAGTATGCAAGTTAAAGAAATCAATCTACTGTTTGAAACAAGCATTGAGAAGTTGGAATCAACGTTTTGATGAAGAGATCAAGAAATTTGGATTCATCAAGAACGCTGATGAAGCTTGTGTGTATAAAAAGGCTAGTGGGAGCATTATCACATTCTTAGTATTGTATGTTGATGACATACTACTATTTTGAAATGATGTTCCAACCATGGAAGGTGTTAAAGCCTGGCTTGGAAGTTGCTTTTCCATAAATGATCTTGGTGAAGCCGCCTATATTTTGGAATAAAGATCCATAGGGATAGATCAAGACGGTTGATAGGTTTAAACCAAAGTGCATACATTGATAAAATCTTGAAAAGGTTCAAGATGGAAAACTCTAAGAAAGGTATGATACCTATTCAAAGAGGGACAATATTGAGTACATCTCAATGTCCGAACTCAAAGGATGAGCAAGAAAGAATGAAGGAAATCCCATATGCATCTGCTATAGGATCCATCATGTATGCAATGATATGCACTAGACCAGACGTGTCATGCGCATTAAGCATGACAAGTAGATATCAACAGAATCCAGGTAATAGCCATTCGATGGCTGTTAAAAGCATATTGAAATACCTTAGGAGGACTAAGGATATGTTTCTAATATATGGATCTGGTGAGGAGGAGCTCGTTGTAAAAGGTTACACGGATGCGAGCTTCCAGACTGATCGAGATGATTCTCGATCACAATCGGGGTATGTCTTCATTATGAATGGAGGGGCAGTGTCCTGGAAGAGCTCGAAGCAGGACGTGGTAGCATTGTCCACTACAGAATCCAATACATCGCCGCTTCATTGGCAGCTCAAGAAGCTGCATGGTTAAAGAAATTTATTGCCGTCTAGGGGTAGTCTTTACCATTCAAGACCCCCTAGAGATCTTTTATGATAACGAGGGTGCGATTGCTCAAATCAAGGAACCCCGTGCACATCAAAAGACAAGGCACATTGAGCGGAGATTCTACTACATAAGGGATGAAGTTGAAATGGGAAAGATATGTATTCGCAAAGTTCACACAGATCAAAATATTGCGGATCCACTCACGAAGCTCCTTGAAAGGGCAAAGCATGAGAGTCATACTTGTGCCTTAGGACTTCGATATTCTAGTGGTTGGATTTGATCTGTTTTGTATTTTAATTTTGGAACGAAAGTAATACTAACTCTTTGTATAAATTATGACATTTTGAGTTATGTTCCATTTTAGCATGTTTACATCCATGAATATGTTTATTATTCTAAATGTCCGTAGTCGGTTATATTTGTGGGAACAAATATGAATGTAAGACTATTATGAACATGGATTGGTAGATATTCATAAGGTATGAATATAGAGCAAAAGGTTGCTACCAAGGTTCATAGATATTTGTGGGATACAAATATTGGACTGACCCGCTCTCAAACACCTGAGATATTTGTCTATTGTCCATTACCTAAATCAGTTCATGTAAGGACTTGAAAGGAATGATGTTATTGAATGGCACTTAGTCATGCATAATAGGGGTAGTAAACCATTGTTAGGCGGTATTTGCTACTTACATCAATCCTCTATGTATCTTGTGCAAGTGGGAGATTGATGGAAATGATCTGCCCAAAATACATATTGAATTGATGTGGCTAGTATGTCATGATCCAAGTCGGGTCATACCCAATAACGAGCTAGACAAACTCCAAAGATATTTGTTTTATGATATGATCATATAAATAAATATTAACACTTAGAATATTTGGAAATTAGGTTTCCAAATAAATTTACACTTGTGTTGTATATAAATTATATGGATAATTTATTTCAAAGTGAGAGGAATATTAATTCATCAGCATTCGTTTTACATAGCCGCATTTGATGTGGTTGAACAAATGCGGATGATGTTTAGTTACCCACATTCGTTTAACACAGCCGCATTTGATGTGGTTGAACAAATGCGGATGATGTTTACTCATCCGCATTTACAAATGCGGGTGAACAAACCCTGTCCGCATTTGTTTTGAAACAAATGCGGATGAGCATTTTTAGAAATGCTGATGGAAACATACATCCACATTAGCTAATGCGGATGAGCATTTACAAATACGGGAGAACAACTTCATCCGCATTAACTAATGCTGATGTTGTTCTGAGAAATGCGGATGGGTTAAGGGGCTGGGCCCCACCCACTTTTCTCTCTCATGAACTTTATGTTTCCAAGGACATGCAATATAAGATGGCTTGCAGATCTCTCTAAACTCACGACTTGAGAACACAAAAAGTGTAAGAACCTTTTTTCTCTCTCGATCGGTCTAGAGAAAAATAAAAGGGAGTTGTATAAGTGAAAATCCTAGCAAGCAGTGTTCTTGTTGGTGGCTCATGGGTAGACCATCTTGAGGCTTCTTGCTTTAGGAGCTGCCATCCTCATTCACCTCCTGCCGACCTCATTGTTGAAGGTAGTTCTTCGTACCTTCTATGATTGTTTGTAAGCATGATTTCATATATCGATCCATATGGGTTTTGACTGTATTTTATAAAATCATATATATA
Source organism: Flaveria sonorensis (assembly GCA_025506505.1). Lineage (NCBI taxonomy): Eukaryota > Viridiplantae > Streptophyta > Magnoliopsida > Asterales > Asteraceae > Flaveria > Flaveria sonorensis. The sequence continues at coordinate 30,908,206 of CM046434.1, forward strand.
TATATTCCGCTGCGTTCTTCTATTTTATAAGGATAAAATAGATCTGTTTAACTTGTGAAAACCCAACACTGCTAAAATGGAACGTGCAGCCTCAATTAAAGTTTTGTTTTTCCTTTCAGCAACTCTATTTTGTTGTGGAGTTCTAGGAGCACTAAACTAACAAGCAATTCCTTTTTCTGCACAAAACCTGTCAACATTAGCATTTTTAAATTCGTTTCCATTAACACTTCTGATAATTTTCAATTTTTGATCTAATTGATTATCTACTTTAATGATGAATTCTTTTAACAATTCAGTTGTTTCAGATTTAGCATGCAAAAAGAAAACACATGAAAATCTTATAAAGTCATCAATGATAACTTGTAAGGAACATCTGAAGATTAAAGGCCGATGCAACCAAAAGACACCAGAACAACCAAGTCTTCCTGCATGCACTAAGGAACAAAGATGAACTAGCTTCGGAAGTTTTACACTCACAAATAAGTCTAAGTGTAAAATCTTTCAAAGCTAACAGTTTAGAAGAAGTTACTTCAGAAGTTTCACACTTATCATAAAATTATTACAAGTGTGAAATCTTCCGAAGCCAAAGACTCATTTCTTCCGAAGCCAAAGATGAAGTCTTCCGAAGCTTCAAAAGACAAAGTCTTCCGAAGCCACTTTGCTGTGAAGACAGATTTCTTCCGAAGACAGAGAAAAGATGCTTTCTCTGAGTTACTTCTTGATAAAGCTGAGGTACTTTCCGCTGCTGCTCTGAAGACTCACCTGCTAACATTAGTTGGTGAAACTTCCATAGTTTATCAAACAGTAGAAAAAGTCTTTGACTGTAACTTCCCACTTTTGTTCCTGTAGACTTGTCTGTATTAGATTAAGTCAGTGAGCTATGGCATGTCATAGTCACTAGTCAAAAGGCAATCTGCCTTTTGACTATAGATTGATCTTGTTGTCTAGATCAGTCAAAATTCCAACTGTCTTTTTGCATATTACGGTTGTAGGTTGTAGTATAAATAGTCTCTGGTTCTTGTAATTTCATATACTTGCAAACACTTGTAAAGAACTAGAGAATCAATATACAACATCCTTGAAAACTTAATCTTGTGTTCTTGTGACCTTATTCTTGTTCTTATAGTTTGGTCTCTTTAATATTACTTGTTGCTTTGTATCATCAGTGAAGTTACCAGTTCCCTATTTGAGTGGTTAAGTGATCTAAGATCACTCCTCTTATGAAGCTAATTGCAAACTTAAGTACCCTTACCGGTTCTGCAATTGGTATCAGAGCATTCCAGGCTCTTGATTGTAAGATCTCACCATCTTAAATCCACTTAGTTTCACACTTCACTTAACATTTCAAATGGCAGCTATCTTAAAGGCTGATATGGAAACTGGAACTATGACAAAGTCGCCACTGATCACTCCTAAGGATTTTGATACTTGGTTCCAAAGAATGGAAGGCTTCATCAAGTCTCAAGATTCCAGGATATGGGAGTCTATTGTCAATGGACCTTATGTACCATGCACCACTTTAGCTGCTGGTGGTGGTATGATACCAAAAGAAAGGGATGATTTTTCTGAAGAAGATTGGAAGAAAATTGATATTGATCAGAAAGCTATGACAACCCTTCAAACTGCTCTTCCTAACTCCATCTACAGAGGTTTCAAGAAGTGGAAGACCGCCAAACAGCTATGGGATGCACTGAAGCTGATGTATGAGGGGTCCAATGAAGCCAAAGAAAACAAGAAGGACCTCTTGAAGAAGCAGTTTGAAAATTTCACCTTCAAGACAGGTGAAACCATGACTCAACAATAGTTTAGGTATGTTGAGATTGTGAATACTCTAGCTGATGTTGGAGTAACCATTAAGAATAGAGATATTGTTAGGAAGTTCATGTCCTCACTTCCCAGACAATGGACTCACTACTATGTGGTCATTAAGATGACTGAAAACCTGAAGACTCTTACTCTCACTGAGTTATATGGAATACTCAGTGGATACCAGATGGAGATGAACACGCAAAACTCATCTGGTAACTCCAACACTCATCAGAGTTCAGCCCTCCATGTGGTTGAAAGGGATTACAGAGACCACAGCACCATCTCATCTGCTACCCTGACAAATCACAAAAGGTCCTTTCATCACCTTTCCAGAGACACCAAGGGAAGGCTACATCCCTGGAAGCCCATTCCAGGAGACACGTTCTTCACAAGCTTTTATGTCTTCTGATGAAAGTTCAGGCAACTTTCTCTTCACCTTTGAAGACCTGGACTGTATCCATCCAGATGATCTGGAATATATGGAAATAGTCCAGCAGATGGCTCTACTCACTCATAGAGCCGAGATGTTCTACAAGAGGACTAAGAGAAGGTTTCCCAACAATGCAGCCAGTGGAAAGTTTAGGCTGGACAAAAGCAAGGTAAAGTGTTACAACTGTAACCAAATGGGGCACTTTGCCAGGGAGTGCAAGGCACCAAAGTCAAATGGTGGCCAAGCACAATCTAGGCCAAACTACACTGAGGGAGCTCACCAGAATGAGAAGCCAAGACAGCAAGCTGCAGTTGGTGTTAAAGAAGGAGGCTTTGACTGGAGCTTTTAGGTTGAGGATGCTTCTCCAAACCAAGCACTAATGGAAGATCATGATGAAACCAAGGTATTGGAACATCTTTGTACTCCTGAATATTACTAAAGTTAATAGATACAGGTCCTATAACTTAGAGATGAGATCTGATCTTGAGTCCTTAAATATCTTAAAAGCTGACTTTAAAAGAGCTGAAAATGATTATAAACTTCACATAGAAGATCTAGAGAAAACCATTTCAACTCTTAAGCATGAGCACACAAACTACAGGACTCAAATCAAAGATCTCATCTCAAAGTTAACTGAATGCCAGGTTGAGCTTGTGATCAGCAAAGCTAGGGAAAAAAATGTGTTCTTGAAGAAGAGACCTTCAAGAACATAATATCCTCATCCCTACATGCAAAAGTTTGTTATCAGAATAAGCAGCGACTGGGATCTACTGAGATAGCTCCTCCACACACTCTATTGTCTGTAAGATCTCCAAGGTGTGGAACTTGTGAAGATGATCTTCCCCTCACAGACCCCATTGTTGAAGAGGATGTAGAGGAGATAGTGAAGGATGACTCAGAGAAGAGTGAAGAAGGTCATCCTAAGAAGGGTCACTATTCTCCTGAAGAGAGGAAAGAATCTGGAATGACCAACTCAAAGAGAAAGAACTTGATTAGAAGAGTGAAGATAAGATCAAAGAAGGCTCAAGATATCAAAGCCACTTTTGACTCAAAGTAGAAACAAGTGTTTATTTCTGTTGGTTTTGAAGTGGTAAAGACTGAAGACTCAACTATTAACTCTAGTACCAGGAGTTCTAGTTTTGTTCCAAATCATTCCAGCAAGAAGAAGAAGACTGACCAGCTGTGTACCACTGCTACATAGACTGAACGATCCAGCTCCAAGAGCAAGTCTTTCCCTAAGAAGCTTGTTGCATCATTTGCAAAGATGAAGGTGAAGAAGGAAAGTGATCAAACTCAGTCTTGCTCTCAAAAGAAGAGTCTCAGAAAGAAGGAACTCAATTGTGTCATATGTGGTAGTACTTCTCATATGGCTAAGGATTGCAAGTACAATCCCAAAAGTACCATCCATATGACCAAGAAGAACATTTCTGAGAAGAAGAAGGAACAAATAGCTTCGGAAGGAAAATCTGTTTCCTTCGAAAGGAAAATCTGTTTCTTCGGAAGCTCCAAAATGAAGAAAAAGACAAGTGAAAAATTGCCTTCAGAAGAAAAGTTGGTCTTGGAAGAAAGGAATGCTTCCGAAGTACTGAAGCTTGCAGCAGTGAAAGCAAGATCTTCTGAAGGTCTAGTCTCCAAGACTTTTGAAGTTGTCAAAACATCTGAAGCTTTAAAGGTCAGGCCCAATCTTCCAAATGTGGTGTGGAAGATGAAGGAAGACCATGTGACTAAAAGTTCTTCATCAACAACAACAATGATCCTCAAAGCTTGAATATAGGATCACTTACCGTTACATTGTCTTCAACTCATTTTAATAAGCCCAAGACCAATAAGGATTGGGTTTCTAAGTGTAACTAATCACCTCTTTTTTGTAGGAATAGATAAAGACCAAGAAGAACGTTTAGATTATTGATAGTAGCTGTTCCAGGCACCTGACTGGCAATGGTTCTTTGCTTTAAAATTTTGAGAAAATTAATGGATGACCAGTTGCTTTTGGAGGGGATTCTGGTGGTTACATTTCTGGAAGGGGCAAAGTCATAAATGGTAAGCTCAGCATTGAAAAGGTAAACTTTGTTAAAGAGCTTGGATACAATCTTTTGAGTGTATCCCAATTTTGTGATCAGAAACACCATATGCTCTTCACTGGGAATGAGTGCATCGTTCTTAAGCCCGGGGTGGCCATTCCTCAAGAGCATATCCTACTCAGAGCCCCCAGGGGAGGGAACATGTACAAGATGGATTTACATGAAACATCTCCCTCAGTAGAAGTTTCTTGCTTTCTATCTAAAGCAAATAGTGATGAGTCATTTCTTTGGCATAAAAGAATGTGCCATGTAAACTTTAAGAACATGAATATATTGATTAAGAATGATTTGGTAACTGGAATGCCAAAGAAAGAGCTTACAACTGATGAGCACTGTGTTACATCCCTGAAAGGGAAGCAACATAAAGTGTCTCACAAACCAAAGGAAATGAACTCCATCACTACTCCCTTACACCTATTACATATGGATTTGTTTGGCCCCACCAGTGTAATGAGTTTAGGAAGGACCTCTTACTGCTTAGTGATCACAGAGGAGATAAGCACAAAATATACATCTGAAGAGCTAACGAGAAGCTACATTTAGGACTTAGGGATAGGGAGATTTTGAAAATGTCAAAACAGAGGTTTTAAACTCTCAACCATTCTTGACATGACTTGTAACTTTATGCAGGCCAAGATGTCATGGAAATGATCCTTATCACTGAGTTCTAAATCTTTAGTTAGGCTACAAAAACACTGTTTACTTCATTTTCAGGCTGAGCCTACCAAGCATATCATATAATGAAACTGTCTTTTTCAGATTTTAGAATATTAAGTGATACAGACATCTACATCAGTTACTATCATTTCTCACAAAGTACAAGTCATGCAAATAAGCATACCAAGAAGACATACTATCATTTCTTAGTCATCCCAAATCAAGTTCTTAGTTCCCGTGAAATTTTATTATTCTCCCCCATAATTTCTTTTTAACTGCCATGAAACAAAAAAAAAAGAAATTTTCCCTTTTTTTAAGTATATAATAAACGAAATTGAAAAAAGAATTTTACTAAAGAAAATCTTCTAAATTATACTAGCAAAAACATGAGAAATAAAGTAACAAGAAAAATGCAGTGATTGTGAATGGTAGATAAGAATCCAAAATGTGGATGAAATACCATAACCTGTTTGTTCCGCCTCAAATTTGAATTAGGAACAATCCCAGTCAGTAAACCGGATTACTGATAGGCCTCCTGAATTGTTCTTGCACTCATAAACATATTAATTAGAGAGGGGGACCCAGGCCATTATGGTCCTGGGAGTTCCTTTTTCATCAGTGTACCTAACCTGTTTAAGCACACACTCTTTTGAAAAAACATTTATCTATTTATCCTTTTGTTTTACTTTCCAAATTTGTTTTTGTTCAATTACTTTTGATTTGAAAGAATTGAATTTGGAAATCATTTTCTTTTTAAAAGCTAAAGGAAGAGATTTTAATTTTGAAACATTGGTCTTTTTCATCTTTGAATCATGTAAAACCGACTTCACATGAGAAGGTTTGGATAGATTGTTCTTCATCCAACCATTCAAAGATATGTGCTTTTTACCTTTTGAACCCAAGAGATAATCTGTGTTATCTTTACCTCCCGAAGCTTGCCTTTGAACCTGAGGGCACTTCTATAGCACATGACCTTCTTTTCCACATCTAAAGCAAGCCTTGAAAGGCTTTTGGTTCTTTGTAGTCCCATGGATTGCTGGAGAGGGTGGAGCCAGCTTTGAGGTTGTTGTAGCTTGTTGACAACCTTGAAGCTTCTTCTTTTGGATATCTTGAAATTGAACCTTTTAAGGCTTTGTCAATGTGGATTTCGAACTGGCTGTGATTTGATATGTGATGTTCCAGGAGATGAGATCTGAACATTCTTTTGAGAACCCTTTTGTATGACTGGTGACTTGGCAGACTTAGAAGCAGATTTATGAGGGTCATGATGGATAGTAGATGAAGATGGTGAGTACTTCTGCTGAGTTTTAGAGGAACTGCTGATTTGTTTAGCAATTGGAGATGAGATCCGTATAGGTCTTGATTCAACTGTTGGAAGCTTTTGACACTTGATAACTTTAGGTGACTTGATGATCTCTGGTTCATCATCAGAACTTGTTCAGTCCTGTATACATAAGTCAGCTTCCAATGGATCTGATTGATGACTCTTGTTGTGTCTGTTTGTATTGTTAAGTTCTGATTGCTTGACGATTCCGCAGTTGTTCCTTCTTTGACAAACTTGACAGGAACAAATGAAGAGATGTTACCTGTCTTGAATTTGTTAAAGAAGTTACAGGAAACAACTGATACTATTTTTGAAGCATCAGAGGTGGAATTATCAGTATGCAGATCAGATCCTTGCTTGATGAGTCCCAAACCTACAGGAAAATCATATTCATCTCGAACCTCTTTATGATTAACGCTGCTTAAACCTGCATGTAAACTGTTAGTATCTGCAGCTTCAATCAAATCATTAGATGGATGAGGTTGAGGCATAGGAGAGTAACAGTAACTGCTAGGAGGAGGATAAACATATGAAGTTTCACCACATCCCACACCCGTTTTGATTCTAGCTCCCCTTTGCTTAGAGAACAGTTCTTCCTGTTTCATCCCTGATATCGTCCATTTATCAAGTTTAGTTTTAAGCTTGCTAGTCTCAAACTCTGCTAATGTGACTCGTTCGCTAAAACATTAATCTCGACATTCTTTTCTAAAATATTTCTTTATAAAAGATCATTTTCTTTTAAAGCTTCTCTTAGTTTAATAAAATATTTGGACTCATTGATTTTAAGTTCATTGTTTATTCGTTTTAATTCTTTTTCGTTTTCTAACAATAATCTGTTAGCTTTATAAACCCCGAATAAACGAATTTTGCAGGGAGGAGAACACATGTCTTGAACTATCTCATAAGGGAGTCCCATAACTATCTTTTCAGCAGCTAGGGCTTTTTCACATTGACAGACAGGAGTGTTCTTTTTTGTACTCTTCCTCCTCAGCAGCTCTCTTCTTAGCTTCTTCAGCTTCACCTTCCTCTTGCTTTCCATCATCCTGAGCTTTACACCGGCTTGCACAATCACCAACATCACCAAAACTCTCACCTTGACTGTCACACCTGAGTTCTTTGAAAGAATCAAAATCCTCAACCAAATCCTCATCACTGTTTACCACCTCAGCCATCAATACATGGTTGACTTCTTCTTTAGTGATCTTAATACTTGAAGATACACCACCATACATGAATTGAGTGTACTCTTTTCTTTTATATCCAAATCAAATGACTTCAGCTTGTTGATAACATCCATGAGTTTGTAGTCAGCAAAATTTCTTTCCTGCTTTAAAAATCTAACTTGTGGATTCCACTATGGAGGAAGATAGTCCAAAAGTTTTGTGACTTGTTCATGGTTTCCCAACTGGTCATCATACTTCTTAAGGTTGCTTGCCACCCTCACAAATCGATCAACCAAAACAGATATCTTTTCATCTTTCATAGCTGCAAAAGAATCAAACCGACTTTGTGCCATTATGGCATTGTTTGATTCGAGATCGTCAGAAAATGACATTTTCATTTAAAATATTAAATTCACTTTCACGCCCGAAAAATATTTTTCCCAAAAATTGTTGATTAATTCTCCCCGGGAAAAATACTGTTACCGTCAATTAAATGGTTTCTTATAATATTGAATTTTAAAAAAAAATCACCAATTTCCCCAATTCTCAAGCCCTAAAACACTCAAACCCACAAAATCCCCAAATGCTTACTGTAACATCTCATCCCCATTTCAAATTCACTTTCTCAAGCCCTAAAAGTGCAAACTCCCTTCCCTCTCTTCCGAGCTGGAGCTCCATGGCGGTGCTTTGGAGTTCAAAAGGTGTGGACTATGGTTGTTCTTGGTCTTAGGACGACGGAGGTCAATGGTGGTTGCGATGTTGGTAAGTTCTAGGTGGGATGCCGGGTGTGTTGGTGGTGGTTATCGGCTGTTGTGGTGATTGTGTTACAGGTCGATGATGGAAAGTGATGTTTAGGTAGGTCTCGATCTAAAAAGTGGTGGTGTTCGTTGGCTGTGATTGTAGTTGTGGTTGTCGGCTGCGACCAGGTCACGACGGTTGTGGTTGTTAGATCCGGTAAATTAGGTGATTGTGATGGTATAAGGCAAGGGTGGTGACTGCTATGGTGGTGTTGGGGTTTGATGATAGTGATGGTGATGGCGGTCATGCTGGTGGATCTGTAATGGTGAAGGTCGACGGTGGTCGGTTGTTGTTTGTTGGGCAGCGCTGGTGGTAGGTTGCGACTGTATGGTGGTTGATGTTGGGTTTTGGCTAAGTGGTGTTTTGGTTTTGGCTGGGTGAGGTCGCAACAGTAGTTGTTCTGTGGTGGTGGTGGTGTTAGATCTGTGTTGGGTGTGGTTGCAGCAGTAGTTGTTCTGCGGTGGTGGTTCTGGATGTTAGTCTATGGTTGTGGTTCTGTGGTGGTGGTTCTTGGTTGTCTTAGGCAGCAGTGGATCTAGTTGGTTGTTGTGGCTTGGGTTTTGTGGATGATGTTATGATGGGTACACTTTTAGTTTCCCTGTGTATAAGATAGATTCCCTGGAAATGTCGCCGAAAAACACTATTTCGCCGGCAAGTTCGCCGAAAACTTCACCGGAAAACCCAAACTCGCCGGCAAGTTCGCTGGAAAACCACCTAGTTTCGCAAAAAACTAATGAACTATCGTTCAAATGATGCAATTTCGCACAATGAAGATTTGAAGGTTCTTCAAGGGCTGCTAAGAACACCAAGAACACACATAGTGTGTGTGTGAGAGAAACACCATTAAACTTCAAATTTCTTTTCAATTTCTTGTAGAAATCAATTTGTAGATGTAAAATATGATGTCAAATGTTTTAAATCTGCTATGAAATGATGTAGATCTGATCAAAATCAGTGATATTGTTGAACACAAAACTCTGATCTAGTTTCTCTCTCTGAAACCCCTTTTTCTCTCTCTGAAAACAATTCCAAAAATCAGCAACAAAATCTTCAAACCAGCAATAGGAATTGATTCAAGTTGGCTCTGATACCATATTATTGTCCCAAGAGCACTTGAATCATCAAATAGTATTGAAGATCTAGATCAAAATGATAAAATATAAAGAACTTGCATGAACACATAAGAACATCAATGAAAAACCCCCCATTTGATCTATATTGATTTGCATAAGATATTAATTACATGAAAAACCCCAAATCTAGCTCATTCAAGCTTGACAACACACTAATGACTCTAGCTATATATAGTCTAATGAAAATTAGACTTAATGACATTTAGCCCCCTAGACTATGATTAAAACATGACAATTATGAAATTACAATTAAGACACAAACTAGACAACTAAAGATTAAATGTATATTTTGTTGACAACAAAATATATATTAACTCTAAGACCCTTGTTCTTCATATCTTCAATGTCTCACTATAAATCCTCGTTCCGAACGCGCCGTCTTGATTTTGCGTTGACTTTGACTTTAATGTTGACTTTTGTTGACTTTGTCTGCGTTGATAATATTAGACTATTTTTCAGAGCCAACAATTTGCAACATCTGGAGAGGCTTGGAATTTGAGTGTATCAGCTTGGACTTATAAGACGCTCTGTGTTGCTTTCCCTTTAAACATTCTGAGCAGTGATCTGTTGTAGCAAACTTCTTTGTTGGAAGACCTACTACATGATTTCCTGCTACAAGCTTGTTCATGTTCTTGAAATTGGAATGCCCGAGACATCTATGGCATAACTGGCTTTTGACATTTGATGCTTGAACAATTAGGCATGTTTTTTCTGTAGATGGATCTACTTGAGACATATCTAACTTGTATACATCTCGATCATGAACAGCTTTAACAACTACCCATTCTTTGCTTATCTGAAAACCTGGCTTCAAAATATAGCAAAAAGAATCATCAAATAGAATAGAGTAAGATTTGTCACAAATTTGGGAAACACTTAAGAGATTAAAGTTCAAATGTGAGCAATAGTTGACTTTATCAAAGTTAATAATCCCATTGGGCACTGTTCCTTCTCCTGTTATTTTTCCACCTGCATCACCTTCGAATGCAATATGAGTACCATCTTTTAACTTAAAATCTTGAAGCAAGGCATGGTTGCCTGTCATATGCCGGCTACACCCACTATCAACGTACCTGCATTTCAAAGAAATTTAAGTTGAGTTATCAACCCAAGTTGATATGGTCTTGGGCTTGCTAAATTTATCAACAATGGTAAATTGTTTAAAATGAAGCTATTCAAATCATGCTTCTTTTGCTATGTAAATTTACCAATTCCGTTTTTAACAAATTTTCTATTATCTTTGATTTGTTTAATCCATAAAGCATGATAGCATTTTTCAAGATCATCATCAAGGTTATTAAAACCATTAGTGAAGACATTTTTTGAAAAAGTTTGATTACCAAATTTTGCATTGTTCATTCTCACAGATCGTGGAATGAATTTTCCTTGATTATACTGCTTTGATTTTACAGCATAAGAATCATCATAATCAGAATCATTTCTTCGAAAAGATCTCAAGCCTAAGGAAGGTTGTTTTGTCAATCTTTGAAAACCAACACTTTGATTTCTTTGAAATTGTGGATTGACATATCCATTCCTTAACTGTGGATTAACATATCCATTCCTCGGCGAGTTTTTTCTGAAGTAGCAATTCTCAGTTTTGTGAGTTATTTCATCACAATAGGTACAATATTTGTTGAAATAACAATCAGTTGTTAAATGGTTTTTCATATCACATATGTGATAATACCTGTTAAAGAAACGTTCTTCAGTCTTATGATTGTACATATCGCATATTTCACAGTACCTTTGTTGAAATTTAAACAACTGTTGACTAAATTTAGATGTGGAAGCCACATTTGATCCTTGTTTTGATTTAGGAGTTACAAAGTTAATCTGTTGTTTTTGATTTGAGAATTCGTTCTTCTGATATTTGGGTTTTGACTTTTGTTCATTAACACAATTCCTAGATTCTTTAGAAACAAATCTTTTGTTAACAGGGAAAGACTTTGGACCTAAAATCAGAGTTAGATTTGTTCTTTGAATTTGATTTGATTTCTGGAATTGTGTTCATATCAAAAGTACCTACAGACACAAATTTCGCTGGTTTAAACTGATTAACTTGATTTGTTCTTTGATTTTGATTGTTTTGATTTTTGTTCTGAGAGGAGTTAGATTTAGCATTTTTCCTTCTCCTTCTTTGATTTCTTGATCTTCATGATATTTGTTTGCTTTGGGATTGAACATCTTCAGTTAAGACTCTTTTGCATTTTCTTTATCTTTTTGTTCTTTCTGCCATTTGATAAAGTCTGGATTGTTTAATCCATAAGAAAATGAATCTTCAGATGTTACTTCATCAAGTTTTGCTTTCTCTTTATTATTTGAGTTTTGTTTGTCATTCTTTACCATCACTTCTTCAACAACAAACTCTTTGGGAACAAACATTTTCTTGTTCTTTGGTCGCGATTCATAACATTTAACTTTCACTGGATTTTTAATCTTTTCGGAATCTTGTTCCTCAAATATCTCAATATTTGTTTTCTCTTCATCACTTTCACAATTCTTTTTCTTGTTTTGAAAGGCTTTTAGCTTAGCTTTGTTTTCAGGTGAGTGATCATGTGTGTTAAAGTTTTCTGGTAAAGTGTTTGTAATAGATTTAGGCATTGGTTCATGTGTGAAACCTAGACCTGCTTTTTGTTTATCTTTCCTCTCACTTACCAATTGTTCAACAATTGTTTTTGAACTTTTAACTTTTGCTAGATCCACCAGAGTTCAGCATGAGCTATTTTTTCTTCTTCTAAATTTTTAGTCATCTCCTCAAGTTGTTTCTTCACAAGTTCAAGTTCTTTTAGAGTTTTATTCCATGAGATTTGTAAAGATAAGATCTTTTCATCAGAGATTTTATGATCATTTTTCAGTTTGTTGTCCATTACTTCTTGTTTAAGTTTGTCACAGATTTTAAATGAATATGTTCTGTAATGCTCAACTTGGTCAAAACATGCTTTTGTGCACATTTTCTCTCTGACTTCAACAGGAATTTCAGGATAACTTAAGAAGAAGTCTCAGAGTCAGATAATGGATTCTTAACCTTTGGTTGGTCAGACAAAGCCATAAGTGTAATTTCTTCTGAATCCTCTTTACCACCTTCACAAATAATCTTCAAAGCTCTATACGTAGTGTACCCAATTTGATAACCATCAAGTCTAGTCAAGACTTCCAATGGTAATCCCTTACACATCAGTGAATAAGCTTTGATGTCATTCTTAACTTTTCTTAAGTCATCACCTTGCAAACCATCCTCAGGATATGGTGCTTGAGAATCTTTGTATAAACAAATCCTCTGTCAGGAACATCAGATGTGATTGGAATATAAGGTCCTTTCTCTATTGACTTCCACAAGTCAGTATCAATAGAGTTTAGATGATGCTTCTGTAAAAGCCTCTCAAAGATTAATATTTAGTCTTTATCAGTTTTTGTATAGTTTTGTCATAGTTTAGGGACTTATTTGTAAATATATTTTCCTTATTTTGATTTCTTTGATAGTATAAATAGCATAGTTTGTTTAAAGTAGGTAGACCTGAAAATCAGTTAGAATGACTTGTAACTGTTTTTCTTACACTTGTACTTTCTATGCTTACTATCAATGAAAAACTATGAACTTTTTTGATTTCTTTGCATTGAATTGGTTACTTATGTTTGTTTGATTGAATTGTATCACAATATCATCACAGATCGATCCATTTTGATCCTATCAAATGGTATCAGAGCTGTTGGTTCAGTGATTTGAGTTTCTCAAACTGTCAAACTTTTGAATCACTTGAATCTGTGATTGATAAGCAATTCAATCTAACAATTGTTGATTTCAGTTGTGTTTCATCATTAGAAACATGAATTGAATCACAATTTGCAGTTCAATTCGTTCAAAATCAGTGAATTTGTTCAAATTAGTGTTCGAACCTGTTCTTCATTTTCGAACTGATTTTCAATCAAATGATTGAATTGTTGTTGTTATTTGATGAAATTGAAGATGAAGGACTATTAATCGATCAAATTACAGTCTAATTGGATGTTTTCAGAGCAATTCAACAAGTTTTGAATATTTTCAGCAGATCTGAGTTTGATTGAATTCGTTGAATTTGGCGCATTAGGTCAAAACACTACTGAAAATTGCCTAAGTGTTTGGGTGCTTGACAACTATGCTGAATCAATATTTCAGATTCCCTGAGCTTGGATCTTAGGATTCATCAGTTTCAGATATGAAAATTCAAAATTAAAGATGGGTGGAAGTGTGTGAATCGAAGAACAAGGACGTGTGTGTAACGTATAATGTTATGATTTCATTGATGTTGAATAACAAATTACAATGAAGAAACATATACAGATATGGATGAACATTAAACCCACCCAAAGGAGAGAAATTCTCCTTGGGTGGTGATATACACCATGAAAAACACACACTTAAGAATTACCAGCTCTCACACACTTTGCAAAAACCACCACATTACAAGTGGCACTAGTTGTTCTATTTATAGTGTTATTACATCATGACCTAATTTTGACTATTCTTGTGGTCTTGATGTTGACTTTGTCTTGTGTTTGTTTTGTTCTGTTTATCAACTTGGTCTTTGAACTTGTACAATGAGATCTTCAGTTGGATTTGATTATGGTTTGGAAAGCTTTAGTTTATCAATTGTTGAACCCAACAATACTCCCCCTAAACTGATGCTTGCCAAACTCTGACTTAAAGATCTTCTCTGTCACATGTTTTCTTGATCAACTGATGTTCTGACACAGTTCACTATAGTTCTCCCGCTCAGATTAAGCTTCTCCTAATGTATTTTTGATAAAGGATAGAATCTCTTTGAGAATACTTAACGTATTGGATATGAGGTGTATCACTTTTGGATTACTGTTTGTTCTTATCACACTCAAAGGATTAGAATGTATTAGGCATATGATGAGGCTTTCAACTTCAATAAACAGCATCAGGAACATAAGTCAGTCTTGAAGACACTTCGGCTATTTGAATCTCTGAATTAACTTGATAAGATGGTTCCAAGTACCTCAGAAAGAGTTTCTAACAGTTGTACAAATCCTTGATTGGATCAGTGATTATGTGACCAAGGTTGATTTCTTCATTTCTGATGAATGTGAAAATGGATGTGCCTGTTGGTTGCAATCATCCGTATTCATCATGTTTCTTGTTTTCTTGTTTGTTGTAGTCATCTGTTCATCAATATTGTTGTTGTTGATGATGTTGTTGTTGATGTTGATGTTGTTGATGATGTTGTTGTTGATGTTGATGTTGTTGATGTTGTTGATGTTGTTGTTGTTGATGTTGATGTTGTGTATTCTGTTGATGATGTTGATGTTGATGTTGTTGATGTTGATGTTGTTGAATGTGCATTTGTTTGAAGTAAGCTAACATTTGCATTAGTTACTCAAAACATGAGCATTTGTGATGCAGCGCACTGAAGGAAATCAAAGTTCAAAAACACAAAAGTGGCCCAAAAACCCATTTAGAGGCCTTATTTTGGAAAAATAACGGGATAACCCGCCTATGGCTAGCTACCATGACTTAGCCCTCGTTTCCACAGTCGTTTTGACTGGTAGCACGTTGGAAACAGAGGCTCGTAGCCCAGGTTTTGCCCATTTTCCGCATTAGTTCTGTTGAACATCCGCATTTGGTTTATGTCCAGCGCATAGAGAATTTCTGAGCGCATTTACTGTAACAAATGTGGAAGTAATTTTGCCCATCCACATTTACTGTAGCAAATGCGGGTTAACAAAGTTAACTTATCAGCATTTACTGTAGCAAATGCGGGTGAACAAAAGTTAACTGATCAGCATTAACTGTAGCAAATGCGGGTGAACTGTCCGCATTTACTGTTTCAAATGCGGAAGAACACTTCGTTGTCCGTATTAGTTTTACTGTTTCAAATGCGGAAGAACACTTCATCCGCATTTAGCACAAATCATCCGCATTGGTTTCAGATACTTCATCCGCATTTGTGTAGTTAATACATCCGCATTGAAGATTCTCATCCGCATTACATTTCAACACATACGCATTCGTTTAGTTAGCCACATTTGTATGCCCTTTATCAGCATTAGTTCTGTTTTAAAATCCACATTTGGTTTGCTTAGTGACAAATGCGGATGGCTTCAGTAGGAAATGCGGATGCAAGAGAGAAATGCAGATGGCTTGTGTTTCATCCGCATTTGTCTTTCCTGTTCATCATCGATCTGAGAATATTGAATTCAGGTTCAATCCGAATCATTTCTGTTCGAGATCTTTGTAGTTATCCTCGAAATCATGTTAATTGTACACTGGTGGTCTCGGATTTATGGTTGGATTTGATTCAACAACCCATTGATTAACCACCAGTTCAAGATCTTTGTATTTTGAATCAACCTGTTCAAGATCTGAATGTTCTTCTCAAATAAATGTTCGAACCAAATGTCTTCTGTTGAATGCTTTATCATCTTCAATTCGAACCCATTTTGAATATATTTGTAGATGTTCTGTGTATTTTGTTGAAGAACAGATGATGATGAAGATGAACAAATGCTTGTTCTTCAATTTTCTGATTTTCTTCTTTGTTGTAAACATCTTTAATGATGAAAACATATCTGAAACATACATGAACCCAGCAACCAACAGCTCTGATACCATTTTGCTGAATCAATATTTCAGATTCTTTGAGCTTGGATCTTAGGATTCATCAGTTTCAGATCCGAAAATTCAAAATTAAAGATGGGTGGAAGTGTGTGAATCGAAGAACAAGGACATGTGTGTAACGTATAATGTTATGATTTCATTAATGTTGAATAACAAATTACAATGAAGAAACATATACAGATATGGATGAACATTAAACCCACCCAAAGGAGAGAAATTCTCCTTGGGTGGTGATTTACACCATGAAAAACACACACTTAAGAACTACCAGCTCTCACACACTTTGCAAAAACCACCACATTACAAGTGGCACTAGTTGTTCTATATATAGTGTTATTACATCATGACCTAATTTTGACTATTCTTGTGGTCTTGATGTTGACTTCGTCTTGTTGACTTTGTCTTGTGTTTGTTTTGTTCTGTTTATCAACTTGGGCTCTGAACTTGTACAATGAGATCTTCAGTTGGCTTTGATTGTGGTTTGGAAAGCTTCAGTTTATCAATTGTTGAACCCAACAAACTGTTCAGGCGTTTCACAACTGTTAAGGCATTTTTGGTCTAGGCGTTTTACCACTGTGGGGGCACATTACAACTGTGTGGACACTTTCAAACTTCCTAGAAACCAAGTATTTTTAGGCGCATTACAAGTGTTGAGGCGCATCTGAACTGTTTGGGTGTTTTTGACATCCAGGCGTCTGACAACTGTTTGGACCTTTCATAACTGTTCAGGCGCATTACAGTTAAAGTCAAAGGAGTTTCACCACTGTTTGGGCGCTTCATCACTGTTTAGGCGCATCAACCCAACACTTCGAAATTTTTCAAAATTTTAAAAATCCAAAAATATTTTCAATTCATTGTTTAAATTCAAAAACTTAAAAAACAACAAAAACAAATCTTTTTCTAAAATCAAAAATATAAAATGGTGAAGTCAGAGGATTCTAAGAACAGAGTTCCTAAGTTGAAGAACAGAGCTGATTTTAAAATCTGGTCTCTTAGATTGAAACATCAGCTTAATTCTATTGACACTAACTTGTGAAAGTCAATAGAAAGAGGATCGCATATTCCTATCACTTTAGATGGTCCTGATAAAGGGTTTGTTTACACTAAAGACTCTCCAAACCCATATCCTGAAGATGGGTTACAAGGTGATGATCTAAGGAAAGTCAAGAATGATATTAAAGCCTATTCTTTGATGTGTAAAGGATTACCACTTGAAGTCTTAACTAGAATCGATAGATATCAAATGGGATATACTATGTATAAAGCTTTGAAGATAATATGTGAAGGTGGTAAGGAGATTCAAGATCTCAAGAAACAGAAACTGAAGAGGCAGTTAGAGCTGTTTGAGCATTTATCTGGTGAAACCATAAATCAGATGATGAATAGATTTGTGCAGCTTACAACTGAGATGTCAAATGCGGGTATTAAAAATGACTTAAAAGATCTAAATTTCTGACTTCTCAATGCACTTCCATCTTCATGGAAACAGACAGTGACATTGTTGAAGCAAACGGAAAGATTTCCTATGGATCTTGATTTGTTGATAGAAAAAATTGAGTCAGTAGAGATTGATGAAAGCTCAAGGAACAATGATAGAGCAGCATCAATGTCTCAATACAAGTATGTTGCATCACCAGCTAGCACTGTGGAAAATGCATTTATGGAAAAGAATGAAAGTGCACCAGAAGAAGAGGGTGATCTGTTTGTTGGAGCAGGGTTCTTCACAGATTCTTCATATACAAGTGCTCCTGCTTATGCAACACAGCATCAACCTCAATCTCCTCCTAAAGCTCAAACTTCTAACACTCATACCGAGACTCCATCTTCTAACTCTGCTAAACCTAGCAAAGTTAAAGATGTTATTAACATCCTTTTACAGATTGATGAGTCCAAATCACCTTTTACTGCTTTCATGGCTAGTTTTCAAGCATATAAAGGTAGTCATCTAACTCAATTAGATCTTGTTTTGCAGGACTTATTCAAGATGGACCTAGATGACGTGGAAGAAATGGATCTGAACTGGCAAATGGTGATGATTGCTTATAGAACTCAGAAACACTCCTACGTCAACAGGAACTACAAGCCTAGTGCTAACAAGACTATGGGATTTGACAAATCTAAGTCAAGGTGTTTCAATTTCAATAGTTATGGTCACTTCTCACGGGAATGCAAAGCTCCCAGGAACAAAGGTGGAAATGGTCAAGCTAGTTCAAGCAATCAAAGAGTTCCACAACAGTATCAGAAGACATTTCAAAAGTCATATCAAAGCTTACCAATGCCTGAACATAAAGATGACTCAAAAGCTTTTGAAGAACCCAACAAAGCTTTAGTAGTGAGCATCAAGGATGGATATGACTGGAGTGCATATGCAGAGCAGTTTACAGCTGACTTAACCTCTAATTTATCTCTTATTACAGAAGTTCAAGGAGAAGATTGGTCAGAAGATAGTGATCCAAAGGCTAAATATGATTCTGAGAATGAAGAAGAAGAATACAATTAAAGTGATAAATCTGATCCTAAAAAGGATTCAGAAGAAATTGATGGCAAAGTCAGATCAAACAAAGGTTGAAAATTCATCTTCTAACTCTAAGACTTCTTCACCTAAATTTTCTGAAATACCAGCTGAAGTAAGGGAAAAACTATGCACCAAATCTTGCTTTGAACATGTAGAATTTTACCGAACTTACTCTTATAAAATCTGTGAAAAGCTTAAGCAAGAGGAATTAATGCATAATAAACTTAAAAATGATCACAAAATATCAGATGAAAAGATCATTTCTTTACAAAGTTCATGGAACAACACTTTGAAAGAATTAGAAATTGTTTCCAAACAACTTGAAGAAATGACTAAGAACTTGGAACAGGAGAAAATAGCACATGCTGCTACACAATTTGATCTAGCAAAAGTAAAAAGCTCTAAAACAATTGTGGAACAACTGGTAAGTGAACGAAAGGACAAACAAAAAGCCGGCTTAGGTTTCACACATGAACCAATGCCTAAATCTATAACTAACACTTTACCAGAGAACTTCAATACGCATTATCATTCTCCTGAAAATAAGGCTAAACTTAAAGCTTTCCAAAACAAAAACAAGATTTCTGATAGTGGAGAAGAGAAAACCAATGTTGAAATCTTTGAATAAAAAGATACTGAAAAAGATCAAAAACGGTCATCCAGTAAAAGTTAAATCATATGAACCACGACCGAAAAGTAAGAAAACATTTGTTCCAAAAGAATCTGTGTTGGAAGAAGTGATCATTAAAAACAACAAACAAAACTCCAAAAACAAGGATAAAGCAAAACAAGAAGAAGGAACATCAGAAGATTCAAACTCTTATGGTCTAAATAATCCAGATTTTATTAAATGGCAAAAAGATCAAAAAGAGAAAGAAACTGAAAAAGAATCTTCACCTGAAGATGTTCAATCTCAAATAAAATCAAATTCTACAACATCAAGGAACCAAAGAAGAAGAAGAAAATTGACTAAAGCTAAAACTGATCAAAATAAGAGTCAAGAAAATCAGACAAAAACAACAAATCAAGCAAGTCAATTTAAACCAATAAAATTTATGTCTGCTGGTAGTTTGACCATGAACTTAATTCAAGAAGTTAAACAAACTCCTAAGAACCAATCAAACTCTGATCTGAAAACAGGTTCAGATTCAAAGACTTCCGTTGTCGTTAAACGATTTGTTTCTAAGGATTCTAAGAATGCAGTTCATGTACCAAAGTGAAAACCAAATATGCAAAAGAACTAATTGCAAAATCAAAAACAAAACATATCAAGATTCGATATCATTTTCTCAGAGATAACTCTAAAAAAGGTTTAATCATTCTGATTCAAATTGCAACTGAAAAATAGTTGGCTGACCTTTTTTCTAAAGCCTTCTTACTAGGACGGTTTGAGTATTTGGTAGAGTCAATTGGTCTTATTAACCATATTTAAAAACTGGTTTTTGAGCATTTCAGTTAATTGAGTCTAAATATGATCAGAACCCTCCCTTACCTGAATAGGACACAGCAAGAGAAACTGTCAAAGTTAATAGCCTGATTGAATTTTGTGTATGCATGTTTCTTAGGAAAAAAACAAAACCAAATACAAAAATAGAAAATTGAAAAATCAAAAGATAAAAATATAAAACAAAAACTACAAAAAAAAGGTTTTTCTTTGTTAATTTAGGATGAATCTATCATTGCAATATGTGAGAAATGGTAGATACATTAGTATGATCAGTTGCATACTTCACTCGATAACAAAGTCTGACGTGATCAGATATGATGTGCAAGTAAGTTCATGCAATTAGACAGAAAAAGTAAATTCTTGAGATTAAACTAAATCACTCATGCATTAATGTCTGTCTATCTTAGCACTAATAAGTAGTGTTAATTTCTCAAATTGATTGCTTGTTAAGACATAATCTCACACCTGATGGTGATATGAATAACCATTGAGCTCTAAAGTATTTAAAGCATCTAACACTTATCTGTTATGAGTCATCATAGACCTAAAGAAATGAGATATCCTTTGTCGTAAGTGATTACAGACCTGGATATTCTTACTGATGCAACAAGATGCCAATGCGCACAAATACCAAATGAGATCTGGTTATAGTATATGTTAGGTTAACAAGTTGAGAACAGTGACTTATTGCATATCTTTATGAGAATTAACCTCTCTAAGTCTAAGTGTGACTGCATAATGTCATATCTAATTGTACCTTAATCAATCCAAGAAATGAAAAAGTAAGTGTCACATCCCGGCGGAAGCGTGAAATGCTTGATGTGACTTATTGGTTCGAAACACATTGATTACAGAAAACACAAATATCAACAAGTATTTAAACATAATATGACTAACATATTTATAATATATTTTGGGTTACATACAGAAATTTACATAAACAAAACTTGTCAATATAATGACTTTTACATTTCTATTGTAACCCTATTACATGTTAACAGTAACTACTACATAATAACAGTAACCGACTCAAATCTTCAATAATAGTGGATATGCGCGTCCACTGTTATGCTGAGATCATACACATTCATGGTTACTTTTATACATACTTTCCCAATAGCCTCGTACCAACCATCATACACATCAAAGGCAAGTAGAATATTGTTAGTCATTTTGATTTCCTGTAAAAGCATACTCAAAATTGTCAATATAATGTTGGTGAGAACATAGGTTTAATGACTCACAAAATATATATATATATTGATGCAACATAAATAAGAATGCAACCAAACCTACTTATATGCCAGGTGATTTCTAACGGTCACAAAACAAATCACAAAATCAGATAATATAGCATCACAACAGTCATCCTGTTGGTGCAGGAAATATTTCCTAAGAAGCGCTACCCGTATTATCAGACGGTTCCTCATCTGAATTAACGATTGCAACTTATGGCATAATGACAGTATATCTCAAAAATATCTTATCTAACAATTGCATCAACCAAAAATAGTATGCTTTTTCCCCCAAAATAGTAGATGTAAAAACGGGGCTATGAAACTCACCTTATTTCCAGTAATTTCCTATAAAAATTAATTCATAGTTAGAAATAAATTAATTTATTTCTTTAAAATTTTTAGCACTTCAAATTATAAAAATTAAGCTATAATTTTATTAATCAGTCAAAAATTCAACACAATTTACCCAAGATCAGATCTAACTTCCAGTATATTACCCAAATAATATAAATAAATAATTCTGAAAAATCATTTTTCTAGAAATTTAACAATATTCTCATGACATAGCAGAATGAGCTACGGAGTTCTAAAAATTATAAAATTTTTACAGAATGTCATATATATTATATAAAGACTTGCATAAATTTTACAGAATTTTTCATTCATTTTAACTATTTATTTAGATTTTCTACAAATTATATATTAAAAAATACGTAAATTAATTATTTTGACGTATTAAATCATAAAATTTATTCTAAAATTGTAACATAATATAGGGATTAATATAAAAAACTTTCAGATTTTTATCACATTTAAATATTTTATTAAGAATTTGTTTCTTATTTTAGGGAATAAATCATATTAAATCATATAACAAGTATTAGATTCCCAAAATTTCCAGATTATTATTTTAAATAATTTCTCATAAATTTGTCATTTTTATTCCCACAATTATAGTCATTTAATATTTTTACATATTTTACTTACTATTTCAAAAGTTAATCTTTGTTTTTAAATCTCAAAATCTTTGTTTATCACAAGTCTCATGGATTTTCAGTCTTACTATACTACATTGCTGAAAATTGATGAAAATCAAGTTTTTTAAGAGATTTTGGGATTAGTATAGATGACTATACATAACAAGCTAGTTACATGTGTATGTATAACACATGTGTAATCCTTTGGTTGACATGTTTTGTAAGAATCAAACCTTGTCGATTGGGTGAAAGAAAGCTGAAGATGGCTTCTGGATTCCAAAGTGTTCTCCAAAATTATTGCTAGTATAGACTTTTGATGATGATGCTAGGTTGTTATCAAACCGTGGGAAATGGAAGCCGAAGAACCAAGAAATTCTTGGAGTAATATGGTGGTGGGTTTGATGTTTTAGCTGAGTGGGATGGATGAGAGTGTTTGAAGATGTAGTTGGTGTAGAGAATGATGGTTGTGTTGATGTTAGAAATCAAGAGACAAGAGGGAGCCGAGAGGGGATGGTGCTTGTGGTGCCTTTGATTGATGGTTGCGGTGATGTTATAAGCTAAGAGAATGAGATGATGGTGATAAATGGATCAGCCAAGAGGGTGATAACAAGGGCTAGTAATGATTATTCTTGATGAGGTGTTTGTGTAGGGTAGGTTATATGGCAAGTTAAAGGGAAGCTTAGTGTTTTTAATTTGGTGATAATGCATGGAAGTCGGTCGAGAGATATGATAGTTTAAGAGTCCATCATTAGCTTAGATGGAGTATTTATAGATTGGTAGGTGTCCAAAGCTTAGATGTGTTAAGTGTCAAACTTAGATGAATAACTAGTGTGAAGTTGGATGATGATATTGTAGCTAAAGTCATCGGCCGAAGGGTAAAGGAAAAGATCATTACTTTAATCTGAGTTAATGACACTCTTAGTTGTTAGTTTAGTGTCAATATAGTGTTAAACTTAGTAATTTACGTTGGTTCATGTCTTAATAAATGATTAAGATTTTAAGTTGATGTTTTGGTTAAAGGTTTAAGTTGTAATCTTTACTTACTACAGGTTAAATGAGAAATATATAATTCAAATAACTAATCACATAATCTTATTATTTAACATTCTTAACATTTTACAAATATCACAAATGTATACCTACATGCACACGTAAAGAATCTTGTATACATGCATTTTATGCATACATTATATATGCTAATACATATATACCTATAAAATTTTATCACATAATGACACCTTAGAATTTTTAATTTATTAAAAGCACACACATAATTATAGGGTTAACTTATATAATATCTAAGCATAAATTTTTCTAACCTTAATTTTTAGGGCCATCATAGTAAGTGTGCTGAATATCTTGCTAAATGCACTCATTTTCTATCCTTAGATCTCGTGTTTCCTTTGCTGCAGAAATGCTGACCTGGAACACACTTGATCAGGATTTATTCACTGCCTATGACTATTCATCAATTTATTTTATTTTAATGTGCTGATCTTAACTGATATGATCTCACCGCAAACATTGATTCAATTGTAAATCTTAGATTTTTATTCTGTTTTAATTTTGATTTTTGCATGTTTTCTGTGTGCAGGCATATTAATAATGATTAGTGTGATCTTCATGTGACAAATTCAAGAAACTTCTAAGTTTTGTTAAACTTAAAAGTTTAGGGGGAGTAAAAAGAGTAAACAGTCTAAGAGATAATAATTCAATTTTAAGATATGAAAAATCAAAATTTAGTGTTTTGAATAGAAAGGATGAAGCTAAAAGTTTACATGCATGCTAATACATATATACCTATAAAATTTTATCATATAATGACACCTTAGAATTTTTAATTTATTAAAAGCACACACATAATTATAAGGTTAACTTATATAATATCTTAGCATAAATGTTTCTAACCTTAATTTTTAGGGCCGTCACATTCACCCCTCGTAAAAAGAATTTCGTCCCGAAATTCATCTGTTGTCACTATGTGATGACATGGGACGTTTGTTTCTATAACTGTCCTTTTCAATCAGTTTAACCTCAAATAAGTATGGATATTTTCTTTTGATTTCATCTTCCCGTTCCCATGTAAATTCAGGTCCTTGTTTTGAATTCCATTTGACCTTCACTATTGGGAACTTACTTCTCTTTAATCTCTTTACTTCTCTATCCATGATTGATACTGGTTCTTCCACAAGGTGAAGTTTCTCATCTATTTTGACTTCCCTTGTTGGTATCTTTAATGTCTCATCATTCAGACATTTCTTCAAGTTGGATACATGGAAGGTGTTATGTATTCACTTAATTCCTGAGGTAAAGCTAACTTATATGCTACAGGGCCAATTCTATCAATTATCTCAAAAGGTCCAACATACCTAGGATTTAACTTATTTCTTTTCCCGAATCGGATAATTCCCTTTGAAGGTGATACTTTCAAATAGACTTTATCTTCGATTTGAAATTCTAACGATTTTCTCCTATTATCTGCATAACTTTTCTGTCTATCCCGTGCTGCTTTCAATCTGTCTTTAATTTCAAAAAATTTATCAGAAGTTTCTTGTATAAGTTTTGGGCCTGTAAGTTGTCTATCTCTCACTTCATTCCAACACAAAGGTGATCTACATTTCCTTCCGTATAGAGCTTCAAATAGAGCTACTCCTATACTAGCATGATAACTATTGTTATATGAAAACTCTATTAGAGGCAAATGTCTATCCCAGTTACCACCAAAATCTAATACTTAAGCTCACAACATATCTTCCAATGTTTGGATTGTTTTCTCACTCTATCTATCAGTTTGTGGATGATATGTTGTACTCATGTTTATTTGAGTTCCTAATGCTTTTTGTAAAGTCTGCCAAAACCTTGAAGTAAATCGACTGTCTCTGTCGGATATAATTGAGATTGGTATTCCATGTCTAGATACGATTTCTTTCATGTAAATCCTAGCTAACTTCTCCATTTTGAAGTCTTCCTAATTGGTAAGAAATGAGCTGATTTAGTCAATCTATCAACTATAACCCAAATTGTGTCGTATCCACTTGAGGTTCTGGGTAGTCTGGTCATAAAGTCCATAGTAATCTGGTCCTATTTCCATTCAGGGATTTCTAGTTGCTGCAATTGTCCAGAGGGTTTCTGATATAAAGCTTTAACTCTTGAACATGTATCACACCTTTCTACAAATTGTGCAACTGATTTCTTCATTCCCGGCCACCAATATTGGTTTCTCAGATCCTTGTACATCTTATTATTTCTGGATGTACTGAATATCTAGACTTGTGTGCCTCGCTCAGAATGTTTTCTCTAAGTATGTTATCTTCGGGAATCCAAATTTTTCCTTTAAATCTCAAAATTCCATCTAACATGACTTTCATTTGTTCATTCTGTTCCACTACACTTCTTATTTCATTTTTCTGTTGAGTGTCTCGGATTTGACTTATTAATTCTGAATGTAAGTCCATTCTCATGGCACGAACTCGTAGTGGCTTGATTCTTTCTTTTCTACTTAAAGCATCTGCTACTACATTTGCTTTACCTGGGTGGTACTTGATTTCACAGTCATAATCAATTAGTAACTCCACCCATCTTCTCTGCCTCATATTGAACATCTTTTGGTCGAATATATGTTGCAGGCTTTTGTGATCTGTATAAATTATGCATTTGGTTCCATACAAGTAGTGTCTCCAAATCTTAAGTTCAAATACCACTGCTCCGAGTTCTAGATCATGAGTAGTATAGTTTCTTTCACTTCCTCTGAGTTGTCGAGATGCGTATGCCATTACTTTATTTTGTTGCATTAAAACACATCCGTATCCTTGACATGATGCATCACAGTATACTACTAAATCATTCGTGCCTTCTGGTAAAGCTAAAATAGGAGCACTACATAATTTATGTTTCAGAGTTTCAAAGGCAGTGTTCTGTTTCTCTCCCTAAACGTATGGCTTATCTTTCTGAGTCAATTCTGTCACGGGTTGGGCTATTCGGGAGAAATTTTCTATAAATCTCCTATAATAACCCACCAAACCTAAAAATTGACGTATTTCAGTTGGTGTTTTTGGAGCTTCCCATTTATTGATTGCATCAATCTTTGCTGGATCAACCTGAATTCCATTCTGATTAACCACATGTCCTAAGACTTGTACCTCTCGCTTCCAGAATTCACACTTGGAGAATTTAGCGTACAATTCTTCGTTTGAAGTAATTCTAATGTTAGCCTTAGATGCTTCTCATGTTCTTCCTTACTTTTGGAATAGATTAGAATGTCATCTATAAAGACTATGACAAATTTATCCAAGTAAGGTTTACACACTCTATTCATCAGATCCATGAATACAGCTTAGTTAACCAAAATGGCATTACAAGGAACCCATAATGACCATATCGCGTTCTAAATGCAGTTTTAGGTATATCCTCTTCTTGTACCCTTAACTGATGATATCCTGATCTCAGGTCAATTTTTGAAAAGTAACTCGATCCTTGCAATTGATCAAACAGGTCATCAATTTGAGGGAGAGGGTACCTATTTTTAATTGTTACTTTATTAAGTTCTCTATAATCAATGCACATTCTAAAGGTTCCATCTTTCTTCTTCACGAACAAGACTGGAGCTCCCCATGGTGAAACGCTAGGACGTATAAATCCCTTATCTAACAACTCTTCTAATTGATTCATTAATTCCTTCATTTCTGATGGTGCTAATCGATACGGAGATTTGGCAATTGGCACTGTTCCTGGTACTAATTCTATTTTGAATTCTACTTGATGTGGGGGCGGCAATCCTGTTAATTCATCAAGAAATACATTTGGATATTCTCTAACGATAGGAACGTCTTCCAGGTTCTGTTTGGCTGGTTTTGTATCAGTTACGTGGGCTAGAAATGCTAAACATTTCTTTTCCAAACATTTTTGAGCCTTCATACAGGAAATCATTCTAATAGGTCCTCTGGGTTTCTCCCTGTGTATAACAAGTCTGTTATCCTTAATTAGAGGTATCTTGATCATTCGTTTTCCACAAATGATTTCTGCCTGATTCTTACTTAACCAATCCATACCTACTACAATATCAAAACCCCCTAATTCAACAGGAATCAAATCTATGCTAAAGCAATGATCCTCTAAGTTTAGAATACAACTAGGAATAGTTTCATGAGCTGCTATCATGTTTCCATCAGCTAATTCTATTATATAATTTTCAATTTCTCTGTTGCTAACCCAAGTAGGGGTTTGAATTGTTTTGAAACGAAACTTCGTGTTGCTCCCGTATCAAATAATACAGTTGCGTATTGATTATTAATAAGGAACGTACCCATCACCACTTCTGGTTCTTGTCTTGCTTCTTCACTTGAAGTACAAATGCTTGACCATGTGCGTTGTTATGACTCTTTGGAGTTTTCCCTTTCAGCTCCGGGCATCTATTGCGTAGATGATCTTCTTTTCCACACTGGTAGCATATTGGTTTGGAATTTGTAGGCTCTTTACATTCTCTGGAGGTATGCCCCTTCTTTTTGCAATTATAACATATTACAAACATACATCTCCCAACATGATGCCTTTTGCAGGTGTTGCACCAAGGTTGACTTTCTGTTCGTGGTCTCTCTTCCTACACGATCCCCATATAATTTCTTTCTGGGTTTCAGTTGACTTTCTTGTTCCAGTTTCCTCCAACATTCCTTCCTGAGTTGTTGTTCCATTTTCTCTTTTCTCCTACCTTGGTTGTGATTAATGATCCATTCCTGATCATCTTGTCTGTGAGGCTTCCCGCTAGTGCCACTGCATCCTGAAATGTTTTTGGCATTGCAGATTTCACCATACCTCTTATCTGTGGTACCAAACCCCAAATATACCTTCCTACTCTCTTTGTTTCGGGAGTTGCTAAATGTGGTACTAATCTAGACAATTCATTATATCTATCAGTATATTCCTGGTAAGCAGCTCCCTTCATTTCTAATGCTAGAAATTCTATTTCTATCTTCTATATTTCATTATAAGGAAAATATTTCTCTGTCACTAGTTTCCTGAATTCTTTCCAGCTTAGTTTATTCATAACCTCACTTCCTTTCGTTTGAATGTCTAACTTCCACCATGATTGTGCTTCTCCCTTTAATGAATGCGAATCAAATCGGGTTTTACAATTATCAGCGCAGTCACTGGTATCTAAGACCGACTCCATTTCTTCCAGCCAACATAACGCTTGTACTGCTCCACCCTTTCCGTTAAAGTCTTGGGGTCTACAAGACATAAAAGTCTTATAAGAACATTCCTTTCTAGCTTCAATTATGGCTTCCCCTTCGTGGTTCTCCATTTCATGAGTGTGTGCTGATCCATTGTCTCCAGACGGTACTCTTTCAACATTAAAAGCTTGCTGCAGTTGAGTTATCAATGTAGGTATTGCGGCTTCCAGCTGTCAAGTTACTATCTGAGAAATCCTCTCGTCCTCAGTTGTGGCGGTATTTACTGGTGGTTCTTCTTCTACAAATCTAGTTCTTGGTTGCCCGATACGTGAAGTTCTTCGTATGATTGAGTATCTTTTCTTGGCGGCATTTTCACTATATGCCAAGTATTTTAATGTAATATAGTTTCACTCATACTATATCATGATATTGAATAATCATAAGCAAAATATTTCATCATATCATTATTTTATATATTAAAATAGTCACATATAACATATAAAGTTTTCTATCTTTCTATTTTCCCGAGATCTAGTTCCATATCCTAATAAAGACACTCTTGTTTTCGTCTTTCATTTCCTTGACATCGGTTTGAAGCATCTGAATTTCTCGTTGTATCTTTTTAACCTTCTTAAGAATCTGGTGGTTTGTTTTCACCTGGCATTCCTCCAACCTTTGCCTCTTAATTCCTCTTTCTTTAATTTCAAAATTATTAGGTTGGACAGCAGGTGTTATATCAAATGTTGGGGAAAGGATTTCGGGATCCTTGTTTTCTTGCTCTTTAACTTCCTTAGTTGAAAACTTCTTCCCCTATCGTACCCTTTTTCTTGGCATCATGATTGTATAGCCTCCCATTGTTACTGGTGCACGCCGAACGTAAAACTTTGGCGCTGTGTTGGTCCGGTTCTCAGGTTGAGGTATTTCTACTTTGGTCTGAGGCTCTATCTCAGGTGTTGTTTCTCTATGGTTGCTATGATCCAAAGGATCAGCTTCTCTAGGATGGCTATCAGAATTACCAAAACCCATACTGCAAAAATCCTTAAAATTTAATTTATGTAAATAATATAAAATTCATAGATTTGCACATATGAATCATACATATCTTAATATAATCACATAAAATCATAGAGATAAAACAGTTTCACATTGATGACTTGTTATAATATGAGCTTATGGTTATAGTCTAGGTATTTATTAATAATACGTAATGCTCTATAACCAATGGCTCTGATACCAAGTTGTCACATCCTGGCAGAAGCGTGAAATGCTTGATGTGACTTATTGTTTCGAAACACATTGATTATAGAAAACACAAATATCAACAAGTATTTAAACATAATATGACTAACATATTTATAATATATTTTGGGTTACATATAGAAATTACATAAACAAAACTTGACATATAATGACTTTTACATTTCTATTGTAACCCTATTATATGTTAACAGTAACTACTACATAATAACAGTAACCGATTCTAATCTTCAATAATAGTGGATATGCGCGTCCACTGTTATGCGGAGATCATACACATTCACGGTTACTTTCATACATACTTTCCCAATAGCCTCGTACCAACCATCATACACATCAAAGGCAAGTACAATATTGTTAGTCATTTTGATTTCCTGAAAAAGCATACTCAAAATTGTCAACATAATGTTGGTGAGAACATAGGTTTAATGACTCACAAAATATATATATATTGATGCAACATAAATAAGAATGCAACCAACCTACTTATATGCCAGGTGATTTATACTGTCAAAATACAAATCACAAAATCATATAATATAGCATCACAACACTCATCCTGTTGGTGCAGGAAATATTTCCTAAGTAGCGCTACCTATATTGTCAGACGGTTCCTCATCCGAATTAATGGTTGCAACTTATGGCATAATGACAGTATATCTCAAAAATATCTTATTTAACAATTGCATCAACCAAAAATAGTATGCTTTTTCCCCCAAAATAGTAGATGTAAAAACGGAGCTATAAAACTCACCTTATTTCCAGCAATTTCCTATAAAAATTAAATCACAGTTAGAAATAAATTAATTTATTTCTTTAAAATTTTTAGCCCTTCAAATTATAACAATTATGCTATAAGTTGAGTAATCAGTCAAAAATTTATCACAATTTACCCAAGATCAGATCTAACTTCCAGTATATTACCCAAATAATTTAAATAAATAATTCTGAAAAATCATTTTTCTAGAAATTTAACAATATTCTCATGACATAGCAAAATGAGCTACGGACTTTTAAAAATTATAAAATTTTTATAGAATGTTATAAAAATTATATAAAGGCTCTCATAAAATTTTCAGAATTTTTCATATTTTTGAACTATTTATTTTGATTCTTCAGATTATATTTTCAAAAATACATAACGTAATTATTTTAACGAATTAAATCATGAAATTTATTCTGAAATTCTATCATAATATAGGGATTAATATAAATGTTTTCCATATTTTTATCACCTTTAAATATTTTACTAAGCATTTTTTGCTTATTTTAGGGAATAAATCATATTAACTCATATATCAAGTATTAGATCCCGAAAACTTCCAGATTGTTATTTTAAATAAATTCTGATAAACTTATCATTTTTATTCCCACAATTACAGTCATTTAGTATTTTTACCTATTTTACTTACTATTTCAAAAGTTAATCTTTGTTTTTAAATCTCAAAATCTTTGTTTATCACAAGTCTCCTGGATTTTTAGTTTCACTATACTACATTGCTGAAAATTGATGAAAATCAATTTTTCAAGAGATTTTGGGATTAGTATAGATGTCTATACATAACAAGCTAGTTACATGTGTATGTATAACACATGTGTAATCCTTTGGTTGACATGTTTTGTAAGAATCAAACCTTGTTGATTAGGTGAAAGAAAACTAAAGATGGCTTCTGGATTCCAAAGTGTTCTTGAAGTGTTCTCCAAAATTATTACTGGTATAGACTTTTGATGATGATGCTAGGTTGTTATCAAACCATGGGAAATGGAAGCCGAGGAACCAAAAAAATTCTTGGATAATATGGTGGTGGGTTTGATGTTTCAGCCGGATGGATGATAGTGTTTAGAGATTGTATGGTGTAGAGAATGATGGTTGGTGTTGATGTTGAAATCAAAAGACAAGAGGGAGCCAAGAGTGGATGGTGCTTATGTGTGCCTTTGGTGATGGTTGGGGTGATGTTATAAGCCAACAGAATGAGATGATGGTGATACATGGATCAGCCAAGAGGGTGAAAACAAGGGCTACTAATGATTATTCTTGATGAGTGTTTGTCTAGGTAGGTTATGTGGCAAGTTAAAGGAAGCTTAGTGTTTTTAATTTGGTGATAATGCATGGAAGTCGGTCGAGAGATATGATAGTTTAAGAGTCCATCATTAGCTTAGATGGAGTATTTATAGATTGTTAGGTGTCCAAAGCTTAGATGTGTTAAGTGTCAAACTTAGATGAATAACTAGTGTGAAGTTGGATGATGATGTTGTAGCTAAAGTCATCGGCCGAAGGGTAAAGGAAAGATCATTACTTTAATCTGAGTTAATGACACTTAGTTGTTAGTTTAGTGTCAATATAGTGTTAAACTTACTAATTACGTTTGGTTCATGTCTTAATAAATGATTAGATGTTAAGTTGATGTTTTGGGTTAAAGGTTTAAGTTGTAATCTTTACTTACTACCGTTAAATGAGAAATATGTAATTCCAATAACTAATCACATAATCTTATTTTTAACATTCTTAACATTTTACAAATATCACAAATGTATACCTACATGCCCACGTAAAGAATCTTGTATACATGCATTTATGCACATATTATATATGCTAATACATATATACCTATAAATTTTTATCACATAATGACACCTTAGAATTTTTAATTTATTAAAAGCATACACATAATTATAGGGTTAACTTATATAATATCTAAGCTAAATTTTTCTAACCTTAATTTTTAGGGCCATCATAGTAAGTGTGCTGAATATCTTGCTAAATGCACTCATGTTCTGTCCTTAGATCTTGTGTTTCCTTTGCTGCAGAAATGCTGACCTGGAACACACTGATCAGGATTTATTCACTGCCATGACTATTCATCAATTTATTTTATTTAATGTGCTGATCTTAACTGATATGATCTCACTGCAGACATTGATTCAATGTAAATCTTATTTTTATTATGTTTTTTTATTTGATTTTTTGCATGTTTTCTGTGTGCAGGCATATTAATATGATAGTGTGTGATCTTCATGTGACAAATTCAGAAAACTTTTAAGTTTTGTTAAACTTAAAAGTTTAGGGGCATTAAAAAGAGTAAACAGTCTAAGAGAAAATAATTCATTTTTAAGATATGAAAAATCAAAATTTTAGTGTTTTGAATAGAAAGGATGAGCTAAAAGTTCAAGCATGTGTGTGTTTGACATAATGTAAAAATAACCTGAAAAACATTTTAAGTAGTGAAAAGCTTTTTGTAACATTGTAAGATGAGATATTTGTTAAAATTAGAGAACTAAAATGACGAGAAATGAAATTTTTTAAAAAAAATAAAGAGTAGAGACAGTCTAAGAAAAATAATTCAATTTCAGATATGAAAAAATCAAAATTAGTTTTTGAATGGGAAAATGAAGCTAAAAGCAAGCATGTGTGTGTGAAAATAATGTAAAATGAACCTTAAAACATTAAAGTGGAAAAGCTTCTTCTAACATTGTAAATATATTATTTGTTAAAATTAGAGACAAAAATGGAAATTTATTAAAAAAAAAATTAAACAAAAATAAAAATCAAAACATAAAATGACCAAAAATAAAAATAAAAAGTTGAAATGTCAAAAGTTAAAATAGGGTCAATATGTAAATTTGAGTGAAAGTCAAAATTGACAATTGTTTAAAAATTAGTATATGAACAGTTCTAATATGTTTAAACAGTGTTGAGGTGGAAGACTGAATTACGAGTGTTAGACTCATGAAAGTTCTATCTCATGTGCCAAATAGTGTTCAAAAGTCCAAGTAGTATGATGAATTTTTCAGATTTTGTACAAGTGTTGGGCTTTTAGACATCCTCATGCCCTAAACAGTGTCATAAGTCTGAAATTTTTGTTAAGTGTTGGGCGTTTCATCCATAGTCATGCGCCTGCACAGTACCAGACTTTCAAGAATTGGGCGTATCAAGTGAAAACTTACCAAGTGTTGGGCGTTTCAGCTAGACACATGCGCCTGAACAGTGCAAAAGCGCCTAAATAGTGCTTGTACATCTGAACAGTGCTCATGCGCCTAACCTCATATGCATAAACCGTGCTCATGCGCCTAAATACTTAGTGTAAAAATCAACTCCATGCGCACAAACAGTTGTCCTGCGCCTAAAAGTTTCACTGAGTATAAATACAACACTTTGTGATTTTAGTCGATTCATTCACTCAAAACTCCTGGACTCTCACACCCCGCTCTCAATTACCATTGATTATCAGATTCTGATTGATTTGTGTTCAAAACCTGCGTCCATAGTGTTCAATTCTGATTTTAAACGTGAGTACATGAACAAAATCATACAAATTTCAAGTTTAAGGTCAATTTTGATTGGGCGTTTCAACCCTATACGGACGTAGAACCTATTCGAACTGAAATCTTAGAATTTTGTAATCAAAATGGATTTAAAAACTGAAATTGATGATTGATTGATGATATAACTTTAATTTCTATCATATTGACACATTCAAATCAAATTTTCATCAAAAATTGTTCCTGATGATGAAGTTCATTAGTCGAACTGATGAAGATGAATAGTCAGTTTTGAATTTTAATAAAAAAAAAATTAAATAAATTCATATTTTGTTTAATCCTGATTTAAAAAGGTTAATGAATTGCTATGTTTGAAATTTATTACTCATTAACTTGAATGTATTTTGTTTTTTTGACAAATTCTTAAAAATTTTAAAATTTTCAAAAATTCAAGTTAAAGTAAAAAAATTTAAACATAATAATTCATTCAAACTTACAAAAATATCAAAATTGATTCATCATTAAAATTCTTAAATGTCTAAGTGTCTTTGTTTTTTATCATTTTTAGATGGCAAATTTAAAGTTCGAGCCTAAACACAATGTGGCAGCTTTCTTAAATGAAGATGTCGTGAAGCCACGGGTACGAGGAAATGATTAGATTTTTACTGAGGACGAAGTATGTATTATGCTATGTGTTACCAGCCAATTATACTACGATTGATAAAGAAGTTTCTGGTCTACTACAACTATTGAAGTTGATGACCATGGAAGGAATGTTTTATGAGGGTTTATCACAAATAACCGAATGATTGAAGTGTTAGAAGACTCAATAAGAGAAGCATTGAGGCTTGGGAAAATCCCAAGATCTAGCTGAACTGTCTTAAATGAATGTAGAGAGATGTTCTTAGCTATGGGTCATCCTGACCACTTTTCCAAGAAACATTTTTTGATGCTCGGTGTTTAATCATTGGAAATTACTGTGTTACATTTTCCAACACTACATGTCTAAAAGACTGCTGGATGGAACTCTTTCCCCTGTAGACATTGCATCTCCTATAGTTGCCCTAGCCACCAATCGACGATTCAACAGGCTAATTGACTAATTAATGGTTTTTAATATCAACTTGGAGAAGGGCATACGGAAAAAACTCTGATATCCAAGATTTTTACAAATGATCATTATGTTGAGAATCTGATTTCCAAGCATACGAATTCAGTGGAGAAGTGATGGTCTTGGAACACATGAATAAGATGACTTATAAGAAGTTGGCAATGGTAACTGTGCTATAAACGTTCCATTATTTGACTATATGATAGTAGTTGCTAAAGATGATGTGAATATCAATGAGGATCATTTTCATCTCATGAGGATGAACCTATAGACCGAAATGATCTTATTGAAGAAGTTCCACAAGAACCTTCTAATTTGATGATGACAATGATGATGAAGAAGATGATGATGATTCCAGTGAAAGTGGAAGTTCAAGTCCTGATGATGATGATAATAATGATGATAAAAGTGATAGTGATGAGATTGAACAAGTGCATGATGTTAGTTAAACTGAAGATGTTGTTCAAGAAACTGAAACAAGTGAAGGTGATAATGCTGATGAGCTTACTGTTGAAGAAGTGATAGAGATGATAGAAGAGGTTTGAAGGAAATGTACAAGATGATGATGATGTACAATTGTTGATACACTTGAATCTGTTCTACCAGATGAAAGTGAACATGTGACTGAAAAATGATCAAGGATTTGAAAGAGGAGATGCTAAACAAGCAAAGATTATTGAAGTTTGAAAGTTGAAAATGAAATGTTAAAAGATGAAATTCAAAAGAAAGATAAATTAACTGATGAGTTGGAAAAAGATAAAGACTAACTTGCAAATTTTGAAGTGATGCTCAAGGATTATGATTCAATGGAAGAAAAATTCAAGGTGTTAAAAGAAAATTGTGAAGCTTTGAAAAAAGAATTTGAGGAAATGAAAGAAAGTATAAAATCTCCATCTTCTGAAGTTTATGATTATTTCTAAAGTTGTTCCAATTGATGTTGAAAGATTCAGAAGTGGATAAAGGGAAAAGAAAACTTGAAGATATAGATGTTTCAGTCTTACCTGAATCATCATCTAAAGTTCAAAAGGTTTGCAGAAGAAAGTGAAATTAAAGAAGCAAAGAGTTATGAAACTCAAAATAAAATTGAAGCTCTTGGATATAGATTCTGAGTTTGATGATGCATGGTATGATGAAGTACTGGAAGATGAAGACTTAGTTGAAGCCAGTGTTCATGAACATTTTACTCCAACTGAAACAAGACAAGAAGATGTTCCTGTAGGTATTGAAGACAGATATAATGATTTGATTAAGATGAAGTAAAGTTGACTTTTTCTTGACGGTTTAACCGTATCTCAAATTAATGAAGAACTTGAAAAGTGTATTACTGCTGAGGCCGTTGCTCCAACTGATCCTGATGAGATTGTTGTAGAACATGGAGAATGGAATCCTCTTCAAGAAAGCATTAATGTTGATGATATTCCAACTTCTGAATTGCACCATCCAAACCCTGATGATATATCTATACCTGCTTTGAAAATGTGGTTGCAATCAAGAAATTATCATGGAAGAAGCTCAATAGATTACAAGCCGAATCTTTAAGAACTTAGTAAGAGTTTTCAAGATACATAGAAGCAAACGAACAAAATGGTTGTGCTTGATATAACATCCACAATACTTAGAATAAACGAAGAGAACGAGGATTTTGAAACCTCATGAAATTAAATCAATGGCAGTGAAAAGTAACGTGCATGAGAAAAGGAAAAAGCTGATGAAAATGTTTCTGAAACTGAAGTCAAGATACACAGTTTTCAATGGAACAAAAAAAAATTATGGAACAAAGCTCGATCTGCAGGTGATTTAGTGCGCAACGTGTTACAAAAGGACAATCAATTTCCAAATTACTTAATGCAATGATTGTTCCTGACACAACAAAAGAAGTAAAATAGTTGCATGGAAATGACGAAGTGTTTGATGCGTTCTTGATTAAAAGAGTTAATGCTATTTATGATGTTATCATTTCTTCTCAAGTATTATTAAGCTTCCTGTTCAAGATCTGAAGGAGTTAAATAAACTACCGTTAATCAATCCGACAAGAGCGAGTCGAGGAGAAAGTTTGTCCATTATTGAACAGAGGGATAAGTTTAATGAGTTCATTTTTACAAACAAGATGTGATCAAGAAGATAAGAAATATTTTCAATCATTGAAGAAGAAAAGGAAAGGTGATGACAAAGATATTGTAGAAGAAAATGTTTAGATGCTTTCAGCGATCAAGTTAACAATCCAGGCTTAAAAGTGATGATGGCACTCAACATCTAAACCAATTTTGAGATGGTTTTATAATGCTGATACGTTTGAGTTGAAATTAGTTCGAGATCTGGATGATTGGGATCGAGATATTTTCATTGTTTGGAGTATTGAATTAAATCTCTTACATCCTAGCTACATATCATTTTTGTCCATACAAAGTTTGAAAGAGTTATGCCTGAAGTTGCTGAAAATTATAAAAAGTACTTCCTGTCCATCATCAAAGTCTGAACACTGCAATGGAAAGAATTTCTTTGAGAAAAGCTCTTGCTTATGCTAACATTGTGAAGAAAGATATAAAGGAGATTGAGTTCATGATGATCTCAAGCAAAGCAGTGTTGGAAATCCATTTGAAACAATATCCAAACCCAATTGAATGTTATGCTAACATTGATATTGAAGGTATATCAAAAGAAACATTAGAAGTGATAAACACAATGGAGATCAAGACAAATAAAGCAAAGCCAGAGCAAGGCATTTTGGCAAGCAAGTTCAAGTCTGCTACTACTAAAGCCTTGAGAGAGCAAGAAATGTACAAAGAGAAGACAATTTTCAAGATTAAAGAAGAACCAGAAGACTTCTTTGATGCATGAAGACAAAAGAGAAAGACAAAGATTGAAGATTGAAGATTGAAGATCGAAGATTAAAGAAGACTGAAGACTAAAAAATTTTGAAGTCAGAAGACAGAAGATTGATGATTTTGAAGACTGAAGACAATGTCAATCTTAGGGGGTATTGTAGAAACCTCTCGAAGATTAACATTTAGTTTTTATTAGTCTTTGTATAGTTTTTGTCATACTTTAGGGACTTATTGTAAATATATGTTCCTTATTTTTTGTTTTCTTTGATAGTATAAATAGCATAGTTTGTTTAAAGTAGGTAGACTGAGATCAGTTAGAACGACTTGTAACTGTTTTCTTACACTTGTACTTCTATGCTTACTATAAATGAAAAACTTTGAATTTTCTGATTTGTTTGCATTGAATGATTACTTGTATTTGTTTGATTGAATTCTATCACAATATCATCATAGATCGATCCATTTTGATCCTATCAGCTTCAACCTTAAACACCAGTTCTTGAAAATCAGCTCTATTCTTTATCTTTGGAACCTTGTTCTCAAAATCTTCAGACTTAACCATTTTGTATTTTTGAATTTAAGAAAATGACTTGTTTTTGTTGTTTTTAAGCTTTGAAATAAAGCTATGAAATGAAAATATTTTTGGATTTTAGTTTTTGAAAAAATGTCTAAGTGTTTACTAATAAGTCTGAGTGTTCAAGCGCCTAAATAGTTATCAAGTGCCCAAACAGTGGTGAAGTGCCTGAATAGTTCTGAAACGCCTGACTTTGAGGTAGAAACACCTAAGGGAATGCCTTAGATGAATTCTGAAAATGCCCAACTGGTGATGCACCCAAACAGTTGAGAAACGCCTGAACAATTGTAAAACACCCAAAATTACTTTATTAAAGCAAAGTCACAATGCGTCCAAACAGTCACAATGCATCCCAACAGTGGTAAAACACCTGTACTGAAAACGCCTACACAGTGGTAAAACGCCCAAACAGTGTTAATGCGTCTAGACACTTAATTTTTAGCAGTTTTTCAACCACATGCGCCTAATTCATCTTCTCCAACGAACTCATATCTTATGAAAATCTTCAAAACTTCTTCAATTGATCTATAAAATTCCAATTATGTAGTAATTAGGTTGATTAACAATCCTCAATCTTTTATTTGATCAAACGACAACTACAATTCAGTTTTCTGATTGAATTAAAGTCCGAAAGTGAAGAACACAGTTCGAAGACAAATCTGATCAATTACTCAGATCTGAACAAATTACACACCATATTGTGATTCAAATCATGTTTTTATGGATGAAACACAACTGAAAATAATAATTAATCGATCAAATTGCAATCAACATAGATTTCAAGTGATTCAAAGAGCTCAAAAATGCCGATAAGCTCTGATCACTGAACCGAAGGCTCTGATACCAATTGATCGGTTCAAAAGGATCGAATCTGTGATGATATCATAACGCAATGATCAATTCATACACAAAATAATCAAACACATGCAATTATATCAAAAAATTCATAGATTTCATTGATAGGAAATGCACAGGATACAATGTGTAAGGGTTACAGTTCGTTATGTTCTAACTGTTTCTTACTTCACTAACTTTTCTAACTGACTCACTGACTGACTCAATTCCCTACAAAATACATAAAAGATCCTATTTATACTATCAAGACACAAAGGAACATATATTTACAAAATAAGTCCCTATACTATGACAAAAAACATATAAAGACAAAATGTTAATCTTCTAGAAGCTTCAACAATTGATATTATTCCCATTGACACAAAAGTCAAAAGGCTGATCTTTTCATAAAAACTTTTGATAAACCTCGTTTTTGTGAATTGCTTAACATGTTGGGTCTAATATCTTTTTAAGGATAAATTCTTGCAGTCATCTGTCAATATTTAATATCTGATTTGTGTTTGAGTTCATTCGTTAAAAAAATCTTTGTAATTCATGTGCTTAGAAGCTTCAAAACCCTCTCTTCCCCAATCCCTGTTTAAATGGAAATTTCTTTTGTTGGTCTTTAATAGAAATTTCGAGGGAGAATAGACTTTGACTGTTTTATAATTTTCTTTTGTTGCATTTTAAGTTGTCTGTATATAATCTTATCTTATCTTTGGTGTAGGATTTAGGAAGCTTGATAGTGTCCTGAAGGAGGTCAGAGGCGTTGTGTTGGGATATGTCGGTAGGCCCGATGGCCTAAAATGAAGTAAACATGACTGTGGACTTAACTAAGATCAACCTCAGTGTTAAAGGCTTATTCCCATGTCATCTCGGCTTGCACAAAGTTACAAGTCTCATCAAAATCTGTGTTGAGAGTGGCTGATTTTGTGTGTTTGATCTTGTATTACCAAATTCCCTCATCCTTAGCCATAAATAAATTGCATGTCCAACTCCTCTGCTATGCGTAAGAATTGACCTGGAGTGTGATCTTCTCTGTTATAATGTGAGTATAGACCTAAAGCTCTCATCAACACGCTCAATGATGCTTCTTTGTTATACGAGGTATAGACCCTAAAGTTTCATCATTTTGCTAAATGATTATCTTCTTGTTATACTTGAGTATAGACTTGGAGCTCTGATCATCCACCCTCATACATCCTTATGTGTATCATATGATCTGCATTATGTCCATTCTAAAAAATTCAAGCAGAATAAATGATTAACTCTATAAACCATGATGACAATATGAGTTCTATCCCGAATGACTAGGGAAACAAGTTGATTTCTTGCAAAAGCATGTCCGATATCCTTGCCTCTGTGCTTTATTTTTCAAATTCTTTTTTGTCATGTCTCGTGTTTGAGAAGTCTTCTTTTTACATAAAAAATTTGTTCATGGCGAAATTGTTATTTCGCAGTGTGAAATTATTGTTTCCCTATGCGAAAGTACAATTTCGCTAACCTGCTTCTGCAAGCAAAACTATAGTTTCGTAGGGTGGGCGAAACTGTTGTTTCGCCATGCGAAACTATAGTTTTGGCACATGCGAAACTGTGGTGTATAAATACAAGTTTCGTCATTCGTTTCGGTCTGTTGCAAAATTCCCTATTTTCATTTGAAAAATGAACCAACCCTTTTAGCCAAGGATTCAAAATCTATTTTAGAAGTGTTATTGTGCAAAACTAACCGGTAAACCTCGTGTCTGAACAAGTTTTGAATCGTGGTGCATATTTTGTTTTGATTTTTAGTGTAAAAACCATTCAGTGACTTTTGGGTTTCCAACATTCAATGTGCGAAACTAAGGTGTCATGGTGCGAAATTGAACGAAAGTTCTTCGATCCGTGCAAAACTATCTAGTCATGCTGCCCGTGTGCACTGAATAGTTTCGCCCAGATCTTGCGAAACTATAGTTTCGGAGCCCGTGCGAAACTATAGTTTCTAATGTAAAATTACAGTTTCTCAATACAAAACTATAGTTTCTCATGTGTACTCTCTTCAATTTCGTTGGTTCTTGCGAATCAATATTCAATGTAATTTTAAATAGTAATAATAATAAATAGTAAACAGATAATATCAATTAAAATTATAAAATTTTAAATGCTTTGTAACCTCTTGTGATGTAACAAATTCTTGGTTTCACCCAGTTACTATGGGAGTTTGAAGTTTGATCCCAGATCAAACATAGTGGCATACCTAAATGATAGAGATCCAAAGTCTATCGGCTATAGAGATGCCATTGATTGGCTGAAGAGATCTCCCATCTACTATGCAATTTCTCACGCTCCTATTATAGATGAGAAATAGATCAGAGAGTTCTGGAGAATGGCTGAGTATGACACCAAGCAGAGGATCATCAAAGCGTCAATTGAGGGTGAGCTATTTGAGATATCAGTCGAGAAGGTGGCTAAGGCCCTGCGTCTGGAGGATGACATTTGGGAGAGCGTAGAGATGACTGATTCAGAGGTGATTAGAGCATTTAAGGATATTGGTTATAAGGGAACCAAATTCGAGAAGCGGAAGGAGATCAAGAAGTCAATTCTCTCGAAGGAGTGGAGGTTTATAGCTCACGTCTTCATTAGTTGTTTGGATCATAAGAAAGGAGGATCAGATGGGCTAAATCTAAGATGGTCCACAGGTATGATTATGTTCTGTAAAGGTGAAAAGGCAAAAATAGCCCAGATCATTCATGACTACCTGTTAGAGAACATCATGGCTCTGAAGAGGGATAAGTTCCTGCTCTATCCAAGATTCATTTAGATCATTCAAGATTATATAAAGCCAAACATACCTAAGCTTGGAGATGAACTGAGATTGACTCCGACAAACCCGAGGATCTTTGCTGACTGTGCTGCTTCCAGACATGATTTTTCAAGAAAGATCACATATCTGCTGGAGAGCATGTACATAGAAGAAAGGTGGAACTATATCAAGACTCTGATCCCTCTTTAGGAAAATAGAGCGACAAAGACCGGAGGAAATGTTGAGGAGATTAGAAAGAGAAAGAAGTACACAAAGGAGACTGATTTGATCTTCGAAGAGCAATTGGATGAGATTGAGGAGGAATTGAGAAAGAAGAGGAAGAAAAAGAGTGCCGAGAAAACAATTTGAGCTGATTCCTCGATACGGGAAAAAGGAGTAAGAGCAAACAACCAGTCATCCCCGAGGCCAGGCCTACAGGAGAAGGGGAGAGGCCAAGGAGAAGTACGAGATCAGAGTTTGATGAGGATGTGATCAGAAATCTTAACACATCCTTATCAAATGACCTAAGTATGATTATGACCAAACTGTTCAACTCATAGGAGAGGGAAAAGCTAAGAGACTTGGAGATTAAAGGGATGAAGAAGGTGATACTGATCCAACATGATCAAAACAGAAATTTGGTGGAGGAGGTGAGTGATTTGAGAGAGTTGCAGGTTTTTGATGTTGTATTGAGTGCCGAGCAATCAGGGACATCACTGACACTCAAAGTTCTCTTTATTCATAAAACATCTGGTGTTGGTGCTAGTGGTTGCTGGAACCTTTGGAGCTGGTGGAAATGGTGCAAGAGGTAATGAGCTGTGGTAGTGTTGCAAGAGTGGGTGGTGAAGGAGGAGGTGCTAGAAAAGATGCTGAACATGCTTGGAAGTTGGATTCATTAATTTGGATTTGACATAGAACTGATCTTTAGGATATGAGGTAATAAGGAGTGAGGTTCAAAGTAGGAGGAAAGGGTAAACTGAGTTAAATTAGTTGATGATGAAGAAGAAGTGGAGGATCATTGGTGGACTATGATTCGAGCCTGAGTTTACATAGTTGATGAGAGGCCAATGACTTATATGCTCAAAGAGTTCAATCAAATGAGATGTGATTGAGTTGAACAAGGAAGACTGGTTCACTAAGTAGTGAACTAGAGAAGTTAACCCCTTGTTTCCAAACATTAAAGAACCAGGGAGGAAGAAGTCAGATAAAAGGATTGTGAGATGGAAGTACAACTTAAAGCTAAAAATGTTTATGATTAAATTATGTGGAGGGGGATCTCTTATTTGCCCAAAAGGAAGGCATTTAAGACCCTTCCTAACTGGGATTTGAGTAGGTTGGCAGAGATTTCCCAC
This sequence comes from Flaveria sonorensis, assembly GCA_025506505.1. Taxonomy (NCBI): domain Eukaryota; kingdom Viridiplantae; phylum Streptophyta; class Magnoliopsida; order Asterales; family Asteraceae; genus Flaveria; species Flaveria sonorensis. The sequence goes on from CM046434.1 coordinate 30,951,559, forward strand.
CTGATTCAGCTTTGATGAACATGCTACATTGTTAGAGAATGGATTCATCATGGCGTAAAGGACAACTTTGAAGCTTTTGGATATATGAAGCCATAGAGGAGACGATCAAAGAAGGATCTAGATTGGGTGACTGGGAAAGGAAAGATTGTGTTGAATCTAAAGCCTGCGAAGACCGTCAACCGAGTTAGGATACCTGATCACAAGCCTTAAGATTGCAGAAATTCAGAAATGGTTCTATGACAACCAAACTGGAGAAGCAGTAGTGCGAAGAATGGAGATGAGATAGGCTGTTGATCCAATGGAGGTATTATCATTTAATGACGAGGATCTGAAGTTTTGTGCAAAACCAGATCAAATTCGGAGCTGGAAAAGAGACCAAGATGGAAGCAAGCCTGTTTGAGTGGATAGCAAACAAGGCAAGGGACATGAGAACGAAATCAGGCAGCTCGAGAATAGCATGCAAGAACACAAGGATCTGGAGGTAGAAGTTGGAGATTTGTCTCGACTGATGGAGAGAGCAAAGACCGGAGCTGATCCAGAAGACCCGGCAGGTGAATACCTCCCTAGGGGGAGTATTGATGATCAAGAATGGGGTGGTATTCACCTTGCTGTTTGTTTTTTTGTCTTGTTATGGTTTATGATAGCATAGATATTAATGTAATAGGATCTAGTTTACTTTTGTCTTCTTTTGTATTCTGTGGCATTCAAAACTGCATGCGAAACTGCAGTTTTGCATGGTAGTTTTGCATGCCATGGTGCATACAGTTTTGCAGTGTGAGAAAGTGTATGCGAAACTAGGTCCTGTATATATTTGTATCCTTGTTCTTCATTATGTAAATCTTGAAACTTTATTGATATTATAGATTTGAGTTCATTCTTTTTTTGTGTATTGCTAGGAGCTTATATTTCTTACATTTGAGCATTATTCTTCTTAATCTTCACAAATCATCTTACAAATGGGTCTTATGTTTGATTTGTGTTTATATTCTATCATTACTTGGTCCAAAAGCTATTAGACTTAGTGATATCTTGTGGTTTTAGTGTTAAATCTTCATCAAAAGCACGTCTAACAATCATTTGGACTAACACTTTCTTTTTGACTAAGGGCATTAGCAACTACATTATCCTTGCTGGGTGATAGTGAATCTCACAATCGTAATCCTTGATCAAGTATAACCACCTTTTTAGTCTCATATTAAGATTTGTAATGCCTCATTCCCAGGTAAAATATCCTAAGAAATACTTAATATACGGGTAACAAAAGACTAATGCGGGTAGGAAACTTAATGTGTGTAACAATACTTAGCTCATGTGAGGGTAATAACAAATGCGTGTGAACATTTAATGTAGGTGAAAGGTTAATGCGGATGACGAAATAAAGCGGGTGGCTATACTTGGTCATTTCAGCTGGTTGGAACCAATATGGACAAGGGGACCAATGCGGGTACCCAATATCGGTGACCAACACTTGGTTATTATGATCATTATAGCAAATTCGGGTGAGGGACAATACGGGTAGAGGAATTGACTAGGATTGAGAATGATATTCTCGATTGATGTGACTCAACCTAGGATCAATATGTGGACTGAGTCAATAATATAGCAGCGGAATTACTATATTAAATGAACATTATGCTGTAGTAAACGCTTGAATGTAAGAGAATCAGAACATTTAGTAATGTTGTAAAATATTGTCGATATTACTGCTGAAGTCAACAACTTACAGTTAGGGTATGTGACCCTATTTATAGGCGTATACATTGCCTGTACAAAAGACTACAGTAACCCTGATCTATACAAGTGAATCTAGTCCAAGTAAAAATATATAAAATAGTGTATTTGTTCATCCGTATTAGTTCATGACGAGAATAAGTCTTCATTAGCATTTGTTGTTTTTGTAGTCAGCATTTGTGTTTAGTCACTCGCATTAGTTCATGCGGATAAATAATCTTGTCAGCATTTACTGTTGTTCATCCGCATGGACTAATGCGGGTGAAATCTTTGTCCGCATTACTTTTGTTCATCCGCATGGACTAATACGGATGAACAATCTTTGTCAGCATTTCTTTAGTTCATCTGCATGGACAAATGCGGATGAACACTTCAGTTCAGCATTAGTTGTCTGATCCGCATTTGTTAATGCGGGTGAACAAACCCTTATCCGCATTTGTTCAAGAGTCATCCGCATTAACAAATGCGGGTGCTTTATACTTGTCTTTTTCTTGTCTTCCTATTGTCTTCTGTGGTTTTTTGTAACTAATGTTTTTCCAACAGAACAACCTCCAACCACTTCTTGAGTTGGAAAGTATGATCCTTTTAGGATCTAACAATACCCCCCTAAGGATTATACTGCCTAGGTTCCTCAGAGTGTGATGGTGGTGGTGGTTGTGAAGATTCTGGTCGGTCTTTTCTTGTGTGGTCTTCTTTTGGACTGATGTTGGGAGGAGAGTTTCAGTATCTTCTTCTAATGTTTCTGGTTATGCCATTGATGGATTGAGAATAGCCTTTATCATGTTAGAAAAATCCCTAGCTTCCTTCATTTTTTCTCTACTGAGCACATGAATCTTCATCTCGCTTATTGTATCAATAGCAGCATGGGCATTCGTTTCAAATATATGGGTTCCCAAACTGAAATAGAAGATAACCCATCTCTATGAATCACCATGAACCATCAGCATCAACTTCCAACTTGACTATGTTGCCCATCTACATAGGTAGCCTTTCTTCTTCCTTTGTTCTCTCTTGTTGTTAATTCTATCAAAGCCAGCTTCAATATCTTCACACACTCAAAATAAACTCTAAATCATCTTCTGCAGCTTTGTTTTAAGAGCTTTGAAGTGTCTGGTAAGATGTAATGAATGTAGACTCATCTAGCAATCTTACCTCTACCCACTGAAGATTCTTATTTCAGGGGCTTTCCTTTCCTTCCCATTTTCTTTCAATTACTAGCTCAAAGGTGTCTTCATCATAATACACATTTGAAATAGGCTTTGTTTTAGGAGTACCAGCAATCATTTTCCTCTTCAAACTTTCTGTTGGCTTAACATGTAGTTTCAAGAAACACAATCTCTTCAGCTTCTCTTTTCTTTCTTGATCAAATGGGTTCCTGATGTTTTGTCTTCTCTGGTGCAGATAGCTTTCAGTGATTTGAATTTCTTTGTTCTTTTAAACATCTTAGAATATCTTCAAATTCATATCCTCTATACATTCCATCAGTATTAATCAAGTCTAGCTCAGCCAACTCTTTTAAATCATGAACTTTCAAGGCATTGACTAAGGCAGTGTACTCTGTGAAAAATTGAACTAATCTTGATATCCTCTTCACCATGAACATATTCCAGTTACTATCATACTTCCAGGCAATAATTTTTACATCTGTCTTGCACTGGAGTAGATACCCCTCTTATTATTTCAGCAGTAGTCAGCCCCTCTTGAAGTTTAAGTTGAGAAGGCTCAATAACCCACTCTGGATTCTTGTGAAGTATAGGGGCCAGAACATCTTGATCTTTAACTGCCAACTGCACATCTTGTGCTGATTTTCTTGTTCTGGGTTTCTGGCAATCACTTTCTTTTTTCAGTTGCTTTTAGTCTTTCTTTCTTGTCACTGATCATCTTTAACATAGCATCCCTAAGAGAATTAGTCTTCATGTTCCCCCAGCTTTCCTTTTGTAAATCCCTGTTGAAAGACATATCCTTCATTTCCTTATCTGTCATACTATAAGGATCAGGGTATGCAGTTTGAGTGTCATACTTCTTTCTTTGCTGTCTTAGAGATACTTGTGACTGATTTAGTAGTTTCTTTTTCTTTTTCATATTCAGTCACAAAGGTTGGATCAAGAAGCTTCTCCATCTTTCTCACTTCTTCTACCATACCTCATAAGTCATGCTAAAGACTATATCAGCATCATATCCATGGTTGATCAGGAACATGGCATGAATCATAAGATCTTTCAACAGATGGCTCAATAATTGATGGACTCCTCATGTCATCATGTTTCTTTGTTTGTTCATCTTCATTTTTCTCCCTTCTTCCAACAAATCACTTCCAAAGTATGTTGCAACTCCTCTCAGCTTGTTCATGTTCATCTAAAATTCAACAATTGCTACCAAACTCCTACGATCATCTTTAGTTTTCTTCTTAGGTTATTCTTCCTCAACCATAGGAAGTTTTCCTTTTGCTTTTTCAGTCAAGTATTTCCTTTTTCTTGTGTATGTCATCACTCTTGGTTCTGATGTTAAAGCTACATCAGTTTTGGCCATTTGTTTTCTTTAACAGCCTTAAGCTCGGCAGTGATTCTTTCTTGTTCAGCTTCTTGTCTGTTCATTCATCATCTGTTTCCTTTCTTTGAATTCATCACAAATCTCTGATTAAACTTTGTTGTTCATCAGTCAATACAACAGCAGGAACAAGCTGCATTCTCAGTTCTTCTTCTATTGACACAGGTTGTGATGGATTACAACTATAGACTCAGAGGGGTTTTGGGTGTTTTTGATGTAATCCCAGAATTCCTCATCTATAATGAATTCACTTGAAGAGAATCTGTCCATGTCATCTATTATTTCTTTCATCATGGCCTCTTTTTCAGTAGATGGGTCAGAATGTACTACCATCTCCCAGCTATCATCATCACTAACACCACTGGTTTCTTGCTGTTGTAAATGAACTTATCTATTTCTTTAGTTTCATGTTCCGTTGCTTATCTTTCAAACTAAGCCTTTAATTGAGCAATCAGTTCCAATTCATCAATTCTTTTCTTCAAGCCTCATTTTGTTTGTTCAGATCAACAATAATTTCTATTTGCATCTCCAACATGTGTTCTTGATCTCCATAGCCATAGTTTGAATAGCCACATGTCCCACATGACCACTAAATTCTTCTGTTGACATCTTTAAAGAAGCTTTGAGCTTTTTGATCTCATCTTCCTTTTCTTTCATATCAGCTTCATACTTGGCTTTTAATTCATTTAATTCTTTTTCCTTTTCATCAAGTTCATGAATTCTGTCATTTATGATTCCTTCCCTTTCTATCCAGAGTCTTTTCCATTTTAGCAACTTTGTGCATCAGATCAATATCATCTTGTCTTTCTCTCTGTCTGTTTATCTCAGATTCAGCAAAACTTTCTGAGGACCCTCCTCTGAGATCATTGTTTCTCTGGTAGTGGTGCAAATTGTTGATTTCCTCCTCATCACTAGATGATTCACACGATGAACCGGTAGATTCACCAGATCCATCAGAAGCATCAGTAGCTTCATGTGAGGGGCTGTTGGGGTTTCTTCATGAGTGTGCATGTGAGAAGATGGAGAGAGTATAATGGGTCAACCCCAAAAAGGGAATGAATCTCAGCATCATGAGTTAAGTCCCAATGTTAAGATCACTACCTACATCAACATGTGGTGACATTGGCCTCATACTTCTTCATTTATTCTGCATGCTCAACAGTGGGCTGTTCCTCAATTGTTTGATCATCTCTTGGTTGAGCAACATCAGCAACATCATCATGAGCAACACCTCTTCATGAACAGGTTCCCCGTAGAACATCATCTTGTACTTGTTCTTGTATAACATGTTCTTCTTCTTGTTGTTGAAATTGTTCCTCATCCATTGGCACATCATTTTGGGGATTTATTTGTTGTTCATCCAAGGTAAAAGTGGAAAGAAAGTACCACTATAGAATTTCTTGGATCTCTCTTCTTGATGCACTTCAAAGATTTTGCATTATAATGAGGAATTTCAAGAATGGGGCCTTCTAAAACCAGATCAGGAAGGCTTCATTAATAACACTGAATGAATCTAGGATACATAGGACATGTTCCTTCTCGCCCTCTTGAATGTTTGACATCATTCCATTAAAGACATAGGCGAAAAGTTTGTGGTCTGTTAGAGCAGAGGGCATAGACCAGTGAAGATATAGTTAATGGTATATCATTCCACCCAGTTTTTCTTTTAGATAAGCAGTGGTTGGATATAATGAATGAGAAACCTCCACTTAAATCTACCAATCCTTTCATTATCTGTGTTTTCCTCAAATCCACCCTCATATCCAATGTCAGCAAAGAATGACATGATATCTTCTCATCAATCAGTTGGTGAATCAGGTTCATCTTCAATCTCAAGCATTGTCTTATTGTTTGCTCAGAGATTATCAGTGTATGGTCAGAATTTATTCTTCCTAAAATTACTTTTTCTCCATCATTGTCTACTACTTCTGCAATACCCCAAATGATCTGATATAGTTCTCAAAGATCACTGGTCTAACTGTAATGGCATAGGCCACTGTGGTAGTGGCTATAAATCTGATCATTCTCTGAGACCTTCTGCTTCAGAGACATCTGGATTAAAAACCCTACACTGTGGAGCTTGCTCTAAGTCAGGTTAGCCATTATGTAATCTGCACACAAAGAGGATGAATTGGTGAGAATTGTGTGTGATTTGTTCAATTTTGACTTTTTAGGACAAAAATGAATTCTGCTTGTTACTGTTACATTAGGTTATTTGACCTAATTTTGATTTTGAATGAAGACCATTTCAAAGTTTTTGGTTTCTTTCTGTTGAGTTTATAGTGATGATGAATGTGTCCTTAACAAGTTTACAATCTTAAACTGTTGTTTTTATTTCAACATTGTTGGGACAGTATCCCCTATTCGTCGATGTTTGAGGTTGTTTAGAAACACAGGAAATACTTTTTTGTTTACACTGATCATTGGTTTTAATGAACTCTATCATTCATGTAAATCCATTGCTCTTGAGTGCATTTTAACAATTTCTCAAAATTAGGTTCCCTTTCAATCATTTGGTTTGACAGTCGAATTTTTCAGAATCTGATGATCACCTTGTGGTTGACAATACTTCGATTTAACAGACAATGTTGTTTGTTTTGATGTTGGATTTGAACAAAATGAAGCTTGATTAGTGTAGATTTTGAACTCCGAAGAAGAACGTTTTCTTGCACTCGACTCACTATAACAGTTCACATCAAAAATTTGAAAAGTAATAAATGACTCACATTAAATGAGTATTTATAATACATTTCATAATTTTCACAAATTTTACAATGCAAAAATTTTGCTACTGTAGCAAATGCGGTTACAGAATTTCAATGGGCGCATTCACTGTAGCAAATGCTGATGAACAAACTAGCATTTACTGTAGCGAATGCGAGAGAACAGATTACTTGTTCGCATATACTGTGACAAATGCGGGTGAACAAAGTGATCAGCATTCACTATAGCAAATGCGGGTGAACAACGACTGTCCGCATTTACTAAGACAAATGCGAGTGACCAAGTTAACATCGCATTTCATGTAGCACATGCGGGTGAACAAATGACTTGTCCGCATTTACTAAGACAAATGCGGGTGAACAAAAATACTTGTCCGCGTTTACTGTAGCTAATGCAGATGAACAAGGTTTTGTCCGCATTAGTTTACTTATACAAAAACAGTTACCCGCATTGGTTAAATGGCAGGGTTACCTTCACCCGCATTAACCAATGCACTTATCCGCATTAAATTTTGTACTTTTTCAGTGGCTGAATCTGATTGGTTTGTATAGCTGCTTCTGATTTTATGAAGATGAGTCTGCATTTTTGTTGTTTTCCAAGATTTTGTAGATTCAGAGATTGTCAATTCTTGCTTTATTGTCATGTATCTTTGATGTGACATAGATTCCCAACTTGACTGATTTGGCACATATGCATCTTTTGAAGCTGATTATGGAGTATTTTCCATACAGACCAATCAATTTGACAAAGTTGTCAATCTAATGTTTGCAATTTTATGTTTTTGTGAATATTTCCTTTTAAAATTTTATTACTCCCCTAAAGTTTATATCCATACGGATAAAACTTTAAATAAAATTTATAAAATTTTGGACAATTTTCTGAATTGTTTAATTGTTTTGCACTTTTGTTGGAGATTTGGGGATCATAACAATCTTATCTTTCATAAAAGTAGTTGTCATGAACTTATTGATTGAAGGCATGTTTGTCTTCTTAAACTCATGCTTGGTCAATATTGTGATACATGTGATTTTATCATTTTTGATTTAATTAACATTCAAAATAACCTTTTTCACAAACTCCTCATGTACTGTATGGTAGAACTTTTTCACAACTTTCAATACCGGTCATTTAAGTTATGAAACCTCATTCATTTTGGTAATGGGGATCCACTTTGGGATTCTTTTACCTGATCCTTATTTTGTTTGATCCTCATTGGGATTCTTTTTGCTCTTCACTTTGGAAGGTGATCCATTTTGGGATTCTTTTTGTTATAGTCTGTTTTATTTGTCACCTGTATTAGATGTGTTCCTAATTTGGAATCTTTTGGATCTAGACTCAGCATATGTGCTTGTTTCCCCAGGTCTTTGCTCAGCAAACTAAAGAGAAATTGATGTGAAATGAGATTCATAAGGTATCATGACCTGGTGTGTCTAGGTTACTACATATACATACACTTGGATAGGTCCGATACTTACATGCTCTTGAGATGACGCATTCACATTTGAATGTGATCTTTAGTTTATCACAAAATTTATCTTCTGTTCCAAGTTGAGCCTACCCACTATCAGGTAAGTCATGACAGTATTTCAAGATATTGAATTAAGCACAGTGAATGATATAAGACTGTAATTATATCTTTCCCGAAAGAGTATAAAACAAGGAACTTCAACAAAATTGATTTCTTTTTGTAATTTTGTGAATTTTCTTTTTTGATGTTTTTTAAATTTTGATTTTTTTTACTCAAGGTTATCATGCCAATTGATTGGACTAGAATTCAAACCGACTTGGTTCAAATGCCTTAGTAAACAAATCAGCTACTGATTGTCTGTGTTAACCTGAATCAGCTTGATTAAACCTTTTTCAGCACATCTCTCAAAAAGTGATATCTAATTTCAATATGTTTTGTTTTTGAGTGATAAACTGGATTTGTTTGTTATGAAGACTGCAGCAGTGTTGTCATAATGAATTTATGTGTGCAAGAAATGAAAACCATAATAAAGCATCTGGTTTTGAATCCAGAGAACTTGAGAGCACAAGCTGATGATGCTATGTACTCAGCTTCAGCTGTCAATACAAAACATTGGTCTGTTTCTTGCGCTGCCATGACACCAGTCTGGGACCAAGAATTGACAACTGCCAGATGTGGATTTTTTGTTGAAATTGCATCCCCCGTAGTCACTGTCGGTGCATGCATAGAGATTTAAGTCTCCATCCTTTGGATACCATAGTCCAAGAGCAGTTTTACCCTTAAGATATCTAAATATCCTGTTGACTGCATTCACGTGAGATTCCTTGGGATCTGCTTGATACCTGGCACATACACAAACATAACATCAGGTCTACTGGCTGTTAAATACATAAGTGAACCAATCATGGATAGATAAAGAGTCTGATCCATAGATTTGCCATCTGTGTCTGGGCCAATCTTCACTTTTGTATCAATAGGTGTTCTGATCGACTGACAGTATGCAAGTGAAACTTCTTCAACATTGATTCCATATATTTTGACTGGTTGATGAAGATTCCACTGGATGTTTGTTGTACTTGAAGACCTGGAAGATTGTGAGTTCTCCCATAGCACTCATCTGAAATTTTAAATGCATAAGATCTTCAAAGTCTTTGCAGAGTTGTTTGTTGGTGGAGCCAATATGATATCATCCACATAAATCTGGACAACCAACATCTCATTCCCTTTTCTCTTTCTGAAAAAGTCTGGTCAATCTTCCCTCTTTCATAACCATGGTCAAGAAGAAAGGATGACAGAGTCTCATACCATTTTCGAGGGGCTTGATGTAGCCATACAAACTTTATCAAGCTTGTACCCTGTGAGGGAAAACCAGGATCCTCAAGCCTGGAGGTTGACTCACGTAGACTTCTTTAGAGATCTTTCCATATAAAAATGCACACTTTACATCCATTTGATAAAATGTGAATTTCATGGATGCAGAGTACGCAAGAAAGAGTCGTATGGCTTCTAATCTAGCAACAGGAGCAAACACCTCGTCATAATCTATTCCTTCTTCTTGTGTATATCCCTGTGCTACCAATCTGGCTTTGTTTTTGATGATATCCCTCTGTCATCAGTCTTGTTTCGGTACAGTCATCAGGTGCCGATAGGTTATTGACCTTCGGGAAGATCCACCAGCTACCATACTTCCTGTTTCTTGAATTGTAGCAATTCTTCCTGCATTGTCTCAATCCAGCTATTGTCTTGAAGAGCCGCTTTAATATTTTTGGGTACAGTTTGACACAAAAAAAAAACAGATGTTTGCAATACTTGACTTGCTTCGTGTCACCCGCTCGTCTAAATCACCAATAATGTTGGACACTGGATGATTCTTGTGTGTCCTGGTAATGGGAATCAAATCACCAGCAATAGACACATCAAGATTGGAGACATTCAGATCATCTTGGTGAGAGGCATCTTGTTGTTGTAGTGTAGGAGAGTGATGACCAAAATTAGAGGGTATAGCATCTTCAGCTTCCAGCAGCACTCTGAATACTCTTATCATTTCCATCTCTGTTAGAATCAGCTGGTGCATGAGTTGGTTTCTGAATGTCTCACTTCAGTTTGAAGTTCAGCTGAAGGAGATGGCATTGAACTGCATCCAACATCTGTTGAGATACTTTCATTTTGTGTACTTTGCTGGATAGGATCAGCTTGTAAGGGCACTTCTTCATTGGTCTTGATTAGTAGAAGGAGGAATCATTAGGAAGTCTGTTCTTCTTTCAACTGACCCTGCTTTTCCTGCCTTTGACAAATTGAACTGATCAAATGATCTTGTAAATGAATCAATATCAAACAACCAGTCAGGACCATTTGATGATTTAGAAAATGACATGCTCATTGAATTGAATATTTGTTGATTCATCAATGATGTTTAATCTAGGATTAAACACCCTAAAAGCCTTAGCTGAGAATATCCACGAAGAACTCCCTCGTCAGATTTAGGAGCAAAATTTCCTAAATGATCTCTGGTGTTTCAATATTGAGACAGGACAACCAAATGACTTCAAAAATCCAATGATGGTTCCTGTGAAAAAGAAGTTCATAAGGATTTTATTGTGTTCTTTGTTATCAGAAGTTCGATTTTGCACAAAACATGAAGTGCTAACTGCTTCTGCCAAAATGTAATTGGCAGTTTTTGCATCAGCTAGCATTTTTCTTGCTGCTTCAATCAGTGTTCTATTCCTTCTTTTAGCAACTCCATTTTTGTGGAGTACGAGCGCACTGAACTGATGAATAATGCCTTTTGTGGTGCAAAATGACTCATGCTTTCAATTTAAAATTTCGTCCCATTGTCACTTCTAATAGATTTTACTTTTAAATCAAGTTGATTTTCAATTTTGGTTATAAAATCTATTCTGATTTGGGGCGCCTCATTCTTATGAAGTAGGAAGAAGACCCATGTGAATCGAGTAAAGTCATCAATGATCACTAAACAATAATGCTTCTTGCCAATACTCATGACGTGAGTCATCCCAAGAGAGATCCATATGTAACTTCAATGGACAATTGTTAGTGTTCACAAGTTTTGGCTTATGAGATGATTTATGTTGTTTTCCCTTGAGACACCGGTACAGTAGTCAACAAAATGAAATTCCTTTTGAGGAAGACCAATTACATGTTCCCTTTGACCAATCTATTCAATTTTTTTAATTCGTGTGTCCCTAAGCGTCTATGCCAAAGTTGTGTTCTCAAATGATGCTTTAGACAATAGACATGTCTCTTCTGATGACGAGCAGAATTAAGGGTCAAGACATATGTATTATTCTTCCTCGGTGTCTTCAAGACAACCCTTCTTCAGGAATATAAAATCCTGGTTTCAAGATGTATAATGAGTGTCGGTGAAATGATAGAATATTTCTTGTCATAAATCTGGGATACACGGAGCAGATTGAAGTTCAGCTGCTCACAGTAATTCACTTTGTCAAAGCTCAGAATCCCATTCGTCCATGAACCTTCTCCAGTAATTCTCCCGCCTTGTTGATCTCTGCCAATGCCATAGTAGTTCCTTGAATGTGCTTGAAGTCCTGAAGGAGGGAACTTCTCCTATCATGTGTCGGGAGCATCCACTGTCCACGTACCATAAGCTATTGGACCTGTATGAATGACCCTACAAGCACAAAAAGAACTAGTTAGACTGAGGAACCCAGCCATAATGGTCTTGGGTTTTCCTTTGGCATCAATAACTGTTACTCTTCTTTATCCTTGAAGTAACTACGAACTTTGTTTTATCCTTGAGTTCAATGAAACCCTGTCTGATTTGCTTGAATTTTTAGGAGATATGATCTCATAATCAGATCTGCTTTCAGTAGATGGGTTCACTGAGCTTCAGCAGTGTGATTCCTTTAAGATTTTGAGGACAATTTTACAAAGGCACAATTGATTGACTGGGCTCTTTGGTTTCTTGATAACCACAGGTTTGTCTAAGCACTCTTTGATTTTGATAGGATGACCCAATTTGATTTTTATCCTCATCAGTTTCAATGTAACACCTGGTTTGTTTTGAGGATTGTTGTTTGAGAATCATTGCTTTGGTGTCAATAATTTTAGATTCTTTTGTCTCTGATTGAGTAAGTGACTCAGGCATAATAGTGTTTTTCATTATATGAGGAGGACAAGTTTTAATAGCCTATCCCAGCCTCATATCGTTAGCCCCCTTTTGAGACACAAGTAACTCTTGCAGCTTGATAGATGAGAGCTGAAACTTTTCAAGTTTCATTTCAGTAGCTGATTGCTCAGCTTTTGATTTGGTCAACAATTCAGTAACCTCGTCATTTTCAGCCACAAGTGTGTACTTTTCACCGTGAGTGTTTCCATTTCAGACACAGAGATTTGATTTTAACTTCATAATTCTCATTTCTTGTTTTAACATCTCTGATTTAACCTTTTCTCTCTTATTTTATTAGCAATTTGTGATTTTGTCCCATGTACCCCTGTACTTCTAGAACACATTTTTCAGAACATAGATTGGATTTTACTTCAGATGGCATTCGAGTTGGTCCATCATTAATATGTGACATAAGAGCATGATTCTGAACTGTGGTTGAACTTCCTCAGCATACACGCTCCAATCACAAACTCCATCTTGTCTGATGACAAGTGCATTTGAAGTTTGTTGATTACTTCCTTGAGATTGATGAGTCAGCAGAGGTTGTCTTTGCTGAATTGGCTATTGCTGATTTTGTTGTTGTTGAATTGGCTGGTGCTGATTTGTTTTTGGTGTGAATAAGAGTTGATTGGCTGAATGTTGGTGTTTGTTTTGAGAAGCATGATGGCCATGTGAGGGTCTTTGAAAATTGTTTTTGCTTTTCTTGGGAGAGTTACATTCCTGAGAGAAATGACCACTTTCCACAGTTAAAACCTTAACTTTGGATTTGTCATATCCCAGCTTTGTATTCGTTGAGACTCAGTTTCTTCCCTTTTCAAAGAATTTCTTTGCTCTCATAGCAATCATGGCCATCTGCTATTGCAAATCCATTCTTTTAACATCATCAGGATCTATTTCTTCTAGATCTTCTTGAATCAGATGAGCTGATGTGATCTCCATCCAAGGTAGGCTTCAAAGCTAGCACAAAAGGCATGTAAGTTGTCTTTTGTTCTTCAGATTTTTTGCTCATCATGCAGTTGTTAGGATCACAGTGGTTTGGGCAGAAGATGGTTGTTTTTGAGGTTGTGGAGCAGCACAAATCCTGTTGTTCTTGTTTGATCTCTTGATGACAGAAAGTCTTCTTCTTCAGTAACAAAGGCATTTCATAGAATTAGTTTCAGATGGAAACTTGTAAGCCTTAATGACTGGAGGTCCACTCAGATTTCTGCTTCTTTCATTAAGTTCAAGAGCCTCAATTTTTTGCAATCATGATATCCAAACAGTACTCTCCAAATCAAGAGTATTCTTCAACATTGTAACATTCTGCTTCCAGCTTTCACAGGCAGTTGTGCAGCATTTTCTTGTTTAGTTCCTTCTTCTTGTAAGTGACCCCATAATTTCAAGGTCATTTTCAAGTTGCACAAATCTGTGAAGCTGTCTGGAGATAAAGTCTCCTTTGGTATGATGAAATGTCTCATACTGATTTATCAACTTGTCTTTGTTATTTCTTGTAACTTCACTGCTTCCCTCACACATAATCTGTAGAGCATCCCAGACACCCTTAGCTTTTCCTTTTTTCTAATCTTTTCAGAACATCATTTTCAGTGCTTGTGTAAGGATGGGAAAGCTCTAAGATCAATCTTGATTTCTTATATTTTCATCATCAAGAGTTATGTTTGGATCTCAATGGGAATTCTTGCAGTTTTGTACTGAGCAGCTTGATCAGCGTTTAGAGACAGTGGAAGGTAGGGACCTTTGCAAAATAGTATCCTAGTCAGGATCTACACCTGTAATGTAGTTTCTAAAAGGAATTTTCCACTTCTTAAACTCAGATTTGTGTTTAAGCATAAGAGGTTTGGATGCATGACCAATTTCAGAATGATTGTAGAATCCATGTTAGTTAAACTGATTTGACTTGTTGAATACTGTTTTAAGTTGATTTTAAGTTCGAACAGTGTGTTTTTCTTCCAAATCTTCTGTTTTCAGTCAAGAACAGGTCTGTTAAGTTTAGATCTGTCGATTTAAGGAGTTCTAAGTTCTTGATTTTGTGTTGTTGGTTTGACAGCAGCAGATCTGAAGATTTTGTACTTTGTGGTGTTCGATTACAGTATGTTTGTTTATCAGAAGAGTAGATCTTGCTGATGAACAACTCCCTAGAGTTCACTTGATTTTCACAACCAAAATCCGAGATGATTTGTGATAACTTCAAGAGCCAAGGCTCTGATACCATGACTGGGATTGAGAATGATATTCTCGGTTGATGTGACTCAACCTAGGATCGAATATGTGGACTGAGTCAATAATATAGCAGCGGAATTACAATATAAAGAACATTAATTGCTGTAGTAAACGCTTGAATGAATCAAGAACAGTAGTAAATTTTGTAAAATATTGTAGATATTACTGCTGAAGTCCACAACTTACAAGTTAGGGTATGTGACCCTATTTATAAGCGTATACATTGCCTGTACAAAAGACTAAAGTAACCCTGATCTATACAATGAATCTAGTCCATGTACAAATAATATCAAACAGCGTAAGTTTTCATCCGCATTAGTTTCATGTGTATGAACAGTCTTCATCAACATTTTGTTGTTTGTAGTCAGCATTTGTGTTTACTCACCCGTATTAGTTCATGCGGATGAATATTCTTGTCAGCATTTACTGTGTTCATCCGCATGGACTAATGCCAGTGCATTTCTTTAGTTCATCTGCATGGGCAAATGCTGATGACACTTCTGTTCAGCATTAGTTGTCTTGATCCGCATTTGTTAATGCGGGTGAACAAACACTTGTCCGCATTTGTTCACGAGTCATCCATATTAACAAATGCGGGTGCTTTTATACTTGTCTTTTCTTGTCTTTTGTTGTCTTCTGTTGTTTTCTGTAACTAATGTTTTCCAACCAGAACAACCTCCAACCACTTCTTGAGTTGGCAAGTATGATCCTTTCAGGGTCTAACAGGAATGAATGTGGATAGTTTTACTTAGCCAATACCAGGGACTAAGCACAAATACGGGTCACAATACATAACGGCGGCTAAGTAAAACATTCTACCCATTGTTGAACTTAGGGGTTTCATAACCTATACGAGTTCTGCATGACCCTAATTCATGGATATAGTCCTCAAATATCTAGGGTTCGTATCTAAAACACATCATGCAAGTAACATCATCATTACTCTCATTAAACATGATATTTTACGTAAAAAATGACACCTTTATAATAGAAAACATAAGTTTATCAAAGAGTCATCATTTAATCATGTATATCAGCCTCAAAAGAGTGCAAAGCATGTAAACAAGGGGATCTAGAACTCACCTTATCAAACCTTTAACCAAAAATCTTAAAACCAAAGGTAGAACTCGAGATATACATACATACATACGTAATATTCAAACTTTAGACATAGAAACACATTGAAAACACCTAAAAGGCTTAGATCTAGCTTAGATCAAAGGTAAAGCATGAGAAAAATCATACCTTGATGAATTCTTATGACTTTCTCTCTCTATAATCGCTTCTTGCTTTCTTTATCTAAAAATTAGGTAAATTTTGTGCAGGGAAGTGAGGGGTCGGGCGGCTCACTCCTTTTATACCCACACATGGGCATATCTTTGCTTTTGCCCACTTTCGACCCTTCCTGTTATTTAAAACCTCCTCTTTATTCCTTTTCTTTTCCCTTTTAAGATTTTTGGGGGTTAAAAGTCCACCCCCTTATATAGGTTTCATCCCCGAAACATGTTACTCCTTAAAGAGATCTGGGTAATGTTGTTTCATTTCTTCTTCTGATTCCTAAGTTGCTTTTGATCCCTTACGATGTTTTCGGTGAACCTTCACTTGGCAAATCACCTTATTCCTTAACTATTTCTCCTTTTGATCAGGATAGCTACAGATTGTTCCATATAATTTATGCTTTCATCAATATTGATGTCGGTAAGAAGGATAACTACATCGTCTTCTGCCAGGCACTTCCGTAAGCAAGTACATGGAATGTAGGATGAATCCCATGTAGCTCATCAGGAAGTTCTATTTATACGCCACTTCACCAAATCTGGCAATGATTCTAAATGGCCCGATATACCTCAAACTTAGTTTCTACCTTTTTTGAAAATGGATGATCCCTTTCTATGGAGATAATTTCCACATCACCTTATCACCAATTTGAAGCTCAATTACCTTCCACCTCTTATCAGCATACAAATTTTGTTTATCTTTAGCCATGTTCCTGAAAGCTTTAATCTTTTTCAACTTTTCTGATGTGGACTAGATGATCTCACTACTTCCCAACCCTTCCTATCCAATATCATCTTAACACACTAGGGTTCTGCACCTTCTACCATAAAGCATCATGAATGGTGGCATATCGATACTGTCATGGTAACTATTGTCATATCAGAACTCTGCTAGCGGTAGGTGCTCATCTTAAGTCCCACCAAAATCAATAATGCATGCCCGTAGCATGTCCTCTAATGTTTGGATGGTTCTTTCTGGTCGACCGTCCATTTGAGGGTCGTAAGCTATGCTAATATGTAGTCTCGTTCCTATAGCTTTGTGAAATTTTTGGCCAAAACTTAGATGTGGACCGAGTGTCTCTATTTGAAACAATAGATACCAACATACCATATCATGACACAATCTCCTTAATAAACAACTTTGCCAATCGTTCAGATGAAAACATCTCACAGATGGGTAGAAAGTGATCACTTTTGTAAGTCGATCCACAATAACCCATATGACATCATACCCTCTAACCGTGTGAGACAAATTTGTGATAAAGTCCATCATAATGTGCTCCCACTTCCATTCGGGAATATCCAAAGGTTGGGTCTTCCCGTATGGTTTTTGATGTTCAGCTTTCACTTGTAAGTAAGTCAGGCACTTACTCACATATTCCACTACATCACATTTTAATCCTGGCCACCACTAATCTTTCTTTAGATCATGATACATCTTTTTAGCACCTGGATGAATAGAATGTCGCGTCTTATATGCCTCATCCAAAATATTTTCTCTCAAATTCCCATGACGGGGAATCTACATTCGTCCAAATCACGTCTTAACACATAGGATGTTTTCCCCAAGATCTATAATCTGCCCCTTAATTCTTATTAAGTTGATTTGATATTCTTTCATTGCTTCATTCTGAAATTCCCTAATCTATTCCATCACATCCGATGTTACTATTAGTTGGTAAGCTTTTACTCGAATAGGTTCGAGTCTCCCTTTACGACTTAAGGCATCAGCGACTATATTTGTCTTTCACGGATGATAGTGAATCTCACAGTCATAGTCTTTAATTAACTCCAACCACTGTCTTTGTCTCATATTAAGATCCATCTACTCAAACAAGTACTTAAGGCTTTTATGATCTGTGTATATCATACACTTAGTTCCATATAAATAATGCCTCCATATCTTTAAGGCGAACACCACAGCTACTATTTCCAGGTCATGCTGGGGTAATTATCTTCATGAATCTTCAATTTCCTAGAAGCATAGGCTATGATGTTCCCCCATTGCATCAACATACATCCTAAACCTGAATACGAGGCATCTAAATACACGAATAGGTCCTCTTTCCCTTTAGGTAGCATCAAGACAGGAGCTTGAGTTAACCATATCATTAGATCTTGAAACGTGTTCTGAATAAACCACCAGATCACCATTTCCGTCAGGTAATGTCAAAACCAGAGCTTAAGTTAACCTTGTCATTAGCTCTGGAAACATGTTCTCCTGTTCCATACCCCATTTAAACTTTTACATCTTTACAAGTCAACTTGGCCAATAGAGAAGCTACTTTGGAGAAGTCCTGAATGAATCTTTTATGATAACCAGCCAAACCTAAGAAGTTGCGAATCTCAAATGGCATATTTAAGGATTTCCATTGCATTACTACTTCAACCTTAATAGGGTCCACCATGATCCTATCAGGATTAATCACATGGCTATGGAATTGGATCTTGCGTTACTAGAGTGCACACTTGAAGAACTTCACCTACAACTTCTCATTTCTAAGTGTTTCCAATGCTTCTTGGATATGACTGACATGCTCCCCCTCACTTCTTGAGCAAATCAAAATGATTGCTTGACATACACAATTCATTAGATCCATAAAACTAGATGGGGTGTCGGTTAAACCAAATGACATCATGAGGAACTCGTAGTGCCCGTAAGGTGTTCGGAAAGCTGTCTAAGGAATATCCTCCTCTTTTAGCTACAGTTGATGGTAACCATATTGAAGATCTATCCTGGGGAACTAACTGGTACCCTAAAGATGATAAAACAAATCATCAATCTTTGGAAACGGGTACCGATTTTTCACCGTCAACTTACTTAGCTTGGGATAGTCAATACATATTCTCATGTTGCCATCTTTCTTCTTCTCAAATAACTCTAGAGCACCCTACGAAAAGGAACTCAGTTGAATGAAACCCTTATCAAGCAAATCTTGCATTTGCGTAATCGATTCCTTCAACTCTAAAAGGGCTAATCAATGCGATGCCCTAGCAACAGGTTGAGCTCCTAGTTTTAAGTGGAGCAATATATTTGTAATTTCATCTTTTATTTCAAATTCTTTCACAGTAATTTGAACTCTTTTCATTCCCTTGTTAAGATATAATAATATCATCATCATATAATAGAATATTTGTAAATCTCAAGTTTTTTTAATAAAAATACATAGACTACAACATATTGATTTTTCTATTTCTTAGATAATCGCTAAATCGATTATATCATACTCAACTCGACTATTTTAGTCCATACATGTCTTGTAAAGTATATAAAAATATATTTTTGAGGTTTTGATATTAATGTTTTCATCATTTATAATTTTTCACAAACTTCTTACTAATTAATTATTTATATACATACAATCATCAAGAATCTTGGCACATGAACTTTCTAATGAATTTTGTATCATATGCAAAGATTTAATCAAATAATATTCCAAAATTTATATTGCATCATTCTTGAATATAGATTGATTGAGAATATTTATTTATCACTTTCCAACTACTTTTTATCTCTTCCTAATGTTGGGAATATTTATTTATCACAATACAAATCAGTAAGTTAAGTTTTAGACAAATACATTGGTAATGGCTCTATATATTTAATTATAGATATAATTCATACTCATATATTCTCAACTTTTTTTTGAAGTCTCATCTTTGTGCATTGTGATTGAACAATTGCAATATACATCGCATAACCAAAAAACAATTTAGATGAGATTTATTTGGCTCTTGACTAAAAACCAACTTTCATAGGGAGAACATCTGATAATTTGGTAGCTTAATGTAAATTAATGTTTTTGCATGTAATGTTCAAAAGCATGAATTGTTACTATCATGATCATTGGTTTTGCAATCAATTGAGTGGCCATCTTAACAAAACAATTTATGTAAACTCACTGTATTTATCAATAGTAGTATGATAATATGGAGTAATGTTGTTGCTTCCTTGTTAGCTAAGCCACAACACATACAACTTCAACTTGTGAATTTTATTACCATTAAAACGATGAATTAATTTAAAACCTCTAAGTGGTATATAAACTAGGACAAGTGTTAACTTTATCGCTTCTAGAATTTAGGGATTCATATTTTAGTTTAGTTGGTAAATAAACAATTTCACTTTTGGGCAAAAATTGCTTGTTTATTTATTAGAAAGAAACTTTGGTTCTTCAATACATGCACATCATTGACTCAGTGTGGTCTAACCGGTCATGCCAATTAATTAATCATGATCCCAGTAATGATTATATATGCTTTATTTGCAGTTATGCTTTATTTATAGTTATGCTTGTACAATGCATATAAAAAATACAAGACAATAACATATTATCATCTTATACTATCATGGCTAATGTATAATCCTTTTCACACCATTACAATTTCCTTAGTTATGCCATAACTATGACATTTAAAGAGTCATACTCCTTTAATGGATGAAGTTGAACTATACAAGTTTTATTATTTTTCATTTATTTTTCAAATATATGGATATGAAATCCTCAATACCTTTTCATCATATAGCTACTACATAAGCATGTTTGAGATGTGATAAATGGGAATTGTACTATCCATAATTTTCTTTTAAATAATATTCCCTTCACAAAATATATGTCCGAGCCATGCAATAGTTATTGTTCTTTAATCTTATGACCTTTTGTAAATTGATAATAGAATTGAAGGAGCATGATCCATTGTGTCATATCTACCATATTCACACTCTTTTATGATAGATATAATAAATCACATATTTTATTTTTTTTGTTCTATGCAATACTACCAATATAAATCAATAATAGCATATACATTATAAGGTATACATAGAGTTCAACTATACAAAACACGACCAAAAAACATTTCGCCATATAAAGCGAGTTATATTAAGACTTTTATGACATAATATTTTTCCATCGCTTGCAAGCAAATATGTATTATTTATATATCAACCTATAAGAGTATAACCATCACAAATATTTAGATCTTTACTTTGAAACACAAATATGATAATATCCACAAATTTAACAATATATAAAAAGAATAATAAGACCATTAATTTGAAATTCTTTATATACAATTATAGTATTTACTTACATTCATTTATTTCATCATATAGTACGAGTTATGTTCAATATAATAATATTATTAATAGAAATACAATAACGATGATCTTGCAATGCAATGAAAAGAAACCAGTTAATAACCGTTAGATATGTTCATGATTAAAAGTTCAATGTAAATACTACTTGATGTTTAAATAATATGAACTAGATTACCAAGGAAACCCTCATGTTTGTGTTTTAGTGATGTTTTAATGGTGCTACATTTCAACTATGTGCAAATTCTATATTATTGTATCTAAAATATAATTTATATATAAAAGAAACTAGTAGTATAAATCGTCATGAAAAACAATGAATAATCTCACAAAATAAACTATTGAGTTAATTACATGAAAGGTTCTGTGGTTAGGTCTGTTTTCACTTTCGGTCCCCAGGTTTGAAAAACTACAAGGTTGGTCCACAAGTTTAACAAAACGTAACACCTAAGGTCCCTGTCATAAATGGCAGGTTAACTTTTCTGTTATTTTTTTAAATGATCAGATTGCCCCTGATTATAAATACCACTACCACTAACTCCTAACCCAACCTCTTTAACATTTTTCAAACTTCTTCCAGGGATAACCTACACCAACCACCACCACTACCACCACCCCTTTTACGTCGTTATTTAATGTTTATGGATCTTGAGTGTCTCTTTGAGCATGATGCCACAAATACGGCAAATTAGGCTCCTTTTCTCCTTCACGTATCCGGCGATGCACGGAAAGTGAAAACTGTGAGAACACTCAGCGATTAAAATCGTAACTCCTCGCCCTCGCTTCACGCTCTGCAAGCACAATCCACATCTATTCTGTAATTCAAAACCATATGTGTTGGAATTCAATCAATTACATTATTACATATCTTCAATACTCTGAATCTAATGATGTGATGATTACGATGATAATGAAAATTAAATCAATAAAAGAAAGAAGATGGAGGCGGCAGTGGTTTTGTCAGAGGTTGGCGGTGGTGGTGTGGCCAAAGACCGGTGTTGGTGTTGGTGAGTGTGGTACACGGTAGTGGTGGTGGTGGTGGGGTGGTGGTGGTGGTAGTGGTTGGTGTAGGTTACCCCTGGAAGAAGTTTGAAAAATGTCAAAGGGGTTGGGTTAGGAGTTAGTGGTAGTGGTATTTTATAATCAAGGGCAATCTGGTCATTTAAAATATATTAACAGAAAAGTTAACCTGCCATCCATTATAGGAACCTTTTGTGTTACGTTTTGTCAAACTTGTGGACCGACCTTGTAGTTTTTTAAACCTAGGGACCGAAAGTAAAAACAGGCCTAATGTAATTAACTCTAAAACTATTGTTTGTAGTTTCTTTATTAGACATCAAATAATGGACAAATTACCATATCTCATTAATAACATAACAAGATAACTGGCATAAAACAAAAAAAAAATTAGTTCAATTATCACAGAATTATAATGACATATTATTTGTGATTAAGAAGTTCGTTTAAAAGCATTCATTTTTATCAATCCAAAAAAATAGGAGTATTGATTTACAATATAAATTACGAAGACAAACAACAATTTATTTATAAATATTTATCATAATCATATTATAAGTTTAATTCATCCTTTACAAAATATCACCGATGTTATAGTTATGTCTACGTTTTTATTAAAGTTTGATGACAAATGATGTATATTTTTCTCCATTTTCATGTATATAGAAACAACATCTTATTATTCTTTGGTAGTAAATGAATATTTTTAATGATTTGCTCTATACGTTATTATTTTCTCATCAAAAGTATTGATCAATCCGTCCTTATGATACGACAGAGTCCATGACCTTTTTTTATAAATGAAAAACAAATATATATGTTCATTTGAGTAGTATTACATAAGTCAAGATATACAATAAATATAGTTAAATTGTTACTCTGATTTTTCTAAACACAAGAAAATAGATGTAAAACAAACCTCTTTCATTGGCCAAGAATTTCAAATTATAACTTTAGATGATTTGTTATCTTTACGGTTCAACGTGAAGAAATTCTTGTAAAAAATACGCTTAGAGGATGATGCAACCAAAGAACAACCAAGAGCTCTCAGCATGCAAAAATAATACAAGAGAGTTACTTTGAAAGATTTGATATAACTCAGAGAATTATTCAAAGTATCAAATCTCCGAAGCCAAAAGACCATATCTTCCAAAGCCAAATATGAAGTCTTCCGAAGCTTCAAGGACAAAGTCTTTCGAAGCCAAAGACTGATTTCTTCCGAAGACAGAGAAGACATGTTTTCTCTGAATCACCTTTTAACAAAAGCTGAACCACTTTCTGCTACCATTTCTGAAGACTCACCAACTTATATGAGTTGGTGAAAAGTCCATGTTTTTGTCAATTGTAGATTAAGGTCTTTTGTCTGTAACTTTCCAACTATGTAGTTTTATACTTTTTGTAATAGATAAGAATGTGAGCTATGACATGTCATAATCACTAGTCAAAAGACAATTTGTCTTTTGACTCTACATTGATCTTGTTGTCTAGATTAGTATATCCAGCTAGCATTCAAAGTATGGCCGGCTGTAGCATGTAGTATAAAGTGTCTTAAGTACTTGTATCTTATTTCATGCTTTGTAACACTTGTATGAACATGAGAGCAATATATATCATTCTTGAAAATCATATTTGAGTGTTCTTGTTCTTGTTGTTTTACTTGTGTTCATTGTTTCTTCACTATCCGGTTCCCTATTTGATCTGCAAAGTGTTTCGTATCTCTCACCTTATGAAACTATTGTATTGACCACCTTCCCTGTCCTGCAATTGGTATCAGAGCATTTCAAGCTTTTGATTATAAGATCTCACCATCTTCAATCACTTCAGCTTCACAGAACACTTAATGTCACACCCTCAAAATCCGCGTGCGGGGTTTTACCGCGAGGCGCGTGACATACCAAGATCTCAGTCATTAGTTACCAAGAACGAGTCTATATGATTAATAAACAAAACCAGAGTTAACGTTTAAAATACTGCGGAAGCGTTTTTAAAACCAGAAAACCCAAAACAAGTAGTATGTAAAGTGAATGCGCAAAACATACGCGCCCCAAACACTATTGTTTAATATGAAAATAATCCCAAATTTGTAAACAAGGCAAATGTAGACCCCTCAACAATGCTGACGTGCGTGCTCCTAGGCAACTGGCAACCTTAACCTGAGAATAGCATACTAAACAAGTCAACACATGGTTGGTGAGTTCAAGAGTTTGTGTTAATAGGTAAACCGATAAACAGTTTTCAAATTATAAGTAGTGTATTGCAATAGATAGCTAGTCTATTAACATAAAAATATTAATCACAGTGATTTCGCGATTGAAGCTGACTGTGATAGTTTGTGCCTCCCGTCACGACTTACCAGGTCGCGACGAATATATGTTAGGACAAAATTCCACCCGTGTGACCTCGAGTCACACAGGTGGGGCTCGTCAGACCCAGTAGTACTACCCAAAATTTCCCCTAGTCAATATTAACAATCCGAAAGTGTGAGGACTTTCCATGGTAAACAACACTATATCAATATTATACACACTCATATATAAAAGCGTTTGTGATCAACAGTATGCTATCTCCCCCAAAAGAGATTATGTAAAATGAGTGGGGCAAAACTCACCTGATGTGCGCAAGAATTAACTTAGAGCTTAACTTGAAAGAAAGAGGGGAAAGACAACCATCAAAGGTCACCTAGAACACATGAGTACATAAGTACGTGTACGCATCACATGCCATGTGAAGCCACTCACGACTTCACACCCTAAACCCTGCCAATCCTACTAAGTAGGGGCCTCAGATTCGCATGTGTGTATGATGACCATCACACATCAATTAGCACAATCCAAATCATTCCCAAAACATTCATTCATGATTAACCATCAATCAATCAAAATCGTAACATGCTCCTATGATTTATAAGTATGAACTTCCACAAACAGGCCAAAACAGATAATTACCCAAACCAACATCCATTGAATCCACCCAATACATTCTATCACCTTAGAACTCATCTATGAACTTACTAGCATGATCCAAATGCTCCTAACATACCCAAATCATCATATTTAAGAGATTTCACAATTAAAGTTTCCCTTTTGGGAAAGTTCATCCCAAATTCATCAAACATCCAAGACATTCATGGATTCATCAATAATATACCAATTCAAGCTCATGATAACATCTAGACATGATCAACAACATCCAATTATCACAATTCAACAACCTTATAGCCAAAAGTTACTATCTTTAGTAAGACATGAACTACAACATTCATTCTTGGATTTCTAGCATTCAAATCAACAATCTAACATCCAATTATCATCACAAACACATCAACAACATCAACTCATCATCAAATCACCATATCCATGCAAATAAAGTTACTATTATTAGTAACCTATGAACAATCCATCAAAATCCAAACTTTCTTGCATAATCAACGTTAACTAACATCAATACAACTTAACTAACATCATATAATCATCAAACTAATCAAAATTCGACCTTCAACATCAAAGTCGACTAGGGTTTCGGCCAAAACATAAAAACCATGAAAAACTCATAAAAATCTAACCTTTTATTGCGTAATGGACGAGAATTGAAGTTTCTAACGTGTTGTAATCCTTGGAACTAATCAAAATCAGCCACCAATTGCTTGTTCTAGACCAAAATCTCAAGTGTATGTGTGTTTGGAGGGTGTTCACGGCCGAGGGTTGTGGGTGGGGGCTAGGGTTATGTTTTTTTTTTTAATTAATCACATTTACCTTTTAAACCCCTATTGTTTTACATTTTATTAAAATTAAGCTTTTAAACTCTTTTTAAAAAGGTTTTTAACTACAATAATAAGTATATAAACTAACAATGACAATTATATATTTTATCTTTATTAGATACAAAACACACAGATTAAATACACACGTTTCCACGTTATGCGATAAAATTCACAATTAATATTTAAATCACATAATCACAACTAATAATCAACAGAGTAATTATTTGTTTCACATTATTGATTATTATTAAGTCACCAACGTTCAACGACAACTAGTGTGTGCTCACGACACGTGTATGCAAGACTTAACGGAACTAACGGAGTTTGGTAACGGAAAATTACCGGATGTCACATTATCCCCATGTTGAAAGAATTTTCGTCCCGAAAATTGCGTTACATGGTGAGTGTTCCATCATGGTCTACTGCATTGGCACAAGGAAATCGAAATCGTGTGAGTTTTGGATGAGTTGTCACATCATCCCCATGTTGAAAGAAATTTCGTCCCGAAATTTAATCAGTACCTTCGCCGGCTGGCATCGTCCTTTCGAATAGCTGAGGGTACTTAAGCTTCATTTGGTCTTCACGTTCCCACGTGAATTCTGGTCCACGTCTCGAGTTCCAACGAACTTTGACGATGGGTATCTTGCTTTGCTTAAGCGTTTTCACCTCACGATCCATCACTTCGACAGGTTCCTCAATGAAGGTAACTGTTCGTCTACTTGAACTTCTTCTAGTGGTACGACCATCGTTTCATCCGTTAAACATTTCTTTAGATTTGAAACATGGAATACATCATGGATTCCACTCAATGAATCAGGTAAGGCTAGTCGATAGGCCACTGGACCAATTCTTTCCACTATCTCAAATGGTCCAACGTATCTCAGATTTAGCTTTCCTCGCTTACCAAACCGAACTACGCCTTTCCATGGTGAGACTTTTAATAAAACCTTGTCACCAACTTGAAATTCTAAAGGTTTCCGTCATTTGTCAGCATAGCTTTTCTGTCTGTCTCGCGCTGCGGCCATGCGGTTTCTTATCTGAACAATCTTCTCAGTTGTCTCGTGTACTAACTCAGGACCCGTTAATTGACTATCACCAATTTCAGCCCAGCAAACTGGTGATCTACACTTTCTCCCATACAAAGCTTCAAAAGGTGTGCCTTTATGCTAGTGTGATAACTGTTATTGTAAGAAAATTCCACCAATGGTAGGTGAACTTCCCAGTTATTCCCGAAGTCAATCACACAAGCACGTAACATGTCCTCCAAAGTCTGTATAGTACGCTCGCTTTGACCATCAGTCTGTGGATGATAAGCAGTACTCATATCCAATCGCGTACCCAAAGATTTCTGCAGGGATTGCCAGAAGTGTGATGTGAAACGAGAATCGCGATCAGAAATGATTGAGATCGGTACTCCATGCCTCGAAACGATCTCCTTCAGATAAAGTCGGGTTAACTTCTCCATCTTATCCGTTTCCTTTATTGCTAGGAAATGAGCAGATTTTGTCAATCGATCCACGATAACCCATATTGTATCACAACCCGTAGAAGTGCGAGGTAACTTAGTAATAAAATCCATTGATATATGATCCCACTTCCACATAGGGATCTCGGGTTGTTAGTAGACCAGATGGTTTCTGATACTCCACTTTAACCTTCGAGCAGGTCAGACACTTGCTCACATAAGTAGCTACATCTGCTTTCATGTTAGGCCACCAATAGTGCGCCTTCAAATCGTGGTACATCTTGTCAGATCCAGGATGTATAGAATACTTGGACTTGTGAGCCTCACTCATCACCAAGTCTCTCAGGTCTCCATGTAGAGGTACCCATAGTCTATCCATGAAGTAACGAATCCCATCCGCTTTTACTTCTAGTTGCTTTTCCATTCCCCGTAACCCTTCTAAACTCATATTTTCTACCTTCAGAGCTTCAGTTTGAGCATCACGGATTTTTTCAGGTAATTGCGTACTAATCGTTAGTTACAGAGCTCGCACTCGTCGAGGCTTAGTAGTTTCTTTCCTACTCAGCGCGTCAGCAACTACATTTGCTTTCCCCGGGTGGTACTTAATAGCACAGTCATAGTCATTCAATAACTCTACCCAACGCCTTTGCCTCATATTCAACTCCTTTTGCTCAAATATATGCTGAAGACTCTTGTGATCGGTGTAGATGGTGCATTTGGTACCGTACAAGTAATGTCTCCAGATCTTCAGGGCAAAACTACCGCACCCAGTTCCAAGTCATGGGTGGTATAGTTCTTCTCATGAATCTTCAACTGTCTAGAGGCGTAAGCTATCACTTTATCCCGCTGCATCAGGACGCATCCAAGTCCTTGAATAGATGCATCGCAGTAGACTACGAAGTCATCACTACCATCCGGTAACGCTAATATTGGTGCGCTACACAATTTATGTTTCAGCAACTGAAAAGCAGATTCGTGACTCTCACCCCATTTGTACGTCGTTCCCTTGTGAGTCAAGGCTATGAGAGGTTGTGCAATCTTAGAGAATCCTTCAATGAATCGTCGATAATATCCCGCTAATCCAAGGAATTGTCGTATCTCACTTGGTGTCTTAGGAACAGACCAATTCTTTATCGCTTCAATCTTAGCAAGATCAACATGTATTCCCTTCTCGTTAACAGTATGACCCAAGAATTGTACCTCACGTATCCAGAAATCACACTTAGAAAACTTTGCGTATAGTTGTTCCTTTCTAAGTAATTCTAAGATTAAACGTAAGTGCTTCTCGTGTTCTTCCTCGGTCCTTGAGTATATCAGTATGTCATCAATAATGACGATAACAAACTAATCAAGATAGGGTTTGCACACGCGATTCATGAGGTCCATGAATACTGCTGGTGCATTCGTCAACCCAAATGGCATGACCAAAAATTCATAGTGACCATATCATGTACGGAAGGTAGTTTTCGAGATGTCCTCTTCTCGAACTCTCAGCTGATGATACCCAGACCTCAGATCAATCTTAGAGTAATAGCTTGATCCTTGCAGTTGATCAAACAAATCATCGATACGTGGTAAGGGATATCTATTCTTGATAGTAACCTTGTTCAGTTCCCTATAGTCAATGCACATTCGAAATGTACCATCCTTGTTCTTCACAAATAGAACTGGCGCTCCCCAGGGCGACGAACTCGGTCGGATAAACCCTTTATCCAACAACTCTTGTAGTTGAGCGGATAATTCTGCAGTTCGTTTGGAGCTAATCGGTACGGTGCTCTCGCAATAGGAGCGGCTCCTGGAGTCAACTCAATCTGGAATTCAACTTGACGATGAGGCGGTAATCCTGGCAGGTCTTCCGGAAACACCTCGGGAAACTCACGAACTACGGGGATATCCTCTATCTTCTTTTCCTCGACCTGTTTATCTGTGACGAGTGCTAATATGGCCAGTCGACCCTTTCGTAACAACTTCTGTGCTTTCATAAACGAGATGATGCCTATCACCGCACCACTCCTATCACCTCTGACCGTAAGGACTTCTTCACCAAGGGGAATCCGTATGATCTTCTCGTGGCATATGACTTCCGCTTGTTTATCGGAAAGCCAATCCATGCCTACTACCACATCAAAACTTCCTAACGTAACAGGCATGAGATCTATGGTGAATGTATGACCAGCAAGCTCTATCTTGCAGTCTCTAAGAATATGCGTTACGTGAATCTATGTGCCGTTAGCTAACTCCATTGTGTATTTAGATTCTAAGGCTGAGGGAATATCACTTAAAAGACTACAGAACCTAGTGGACACGAAACTTCTATCGGCTCTGGTATCAAATAATACGGTAGCAAAACAACCATTAACCGAAAATTTACCAGTTACTGTTGTAGGATCGTTTAGAGCCTCACCTGAGCCAATGACGAAGGCTCTTCCTTTGGCTCCATTGTTGTTTCCACCATTGTTGTTGCCATTACCATTGTTGTTGTTATTGTTGTTGCCATTGTTATTGTTGCTGTTGTTCCCATTGTTGTTGTTGCCATTACCGTTCCTCTTAAGCTGGGGACAGTTGCGTCTGTAATGGCCTTCCTTTCCGCACTCAAAACAACCTTTTGGAGTTTCTTGTGATTGTTGAGGCTTCTTCATCAGTTCACCCCGACAGTCTTTGGCTGCGTGACCTATCTTCCCACAACGTTGGCACTTGAAGTTATCACATCGACCCACATGGTGGTAGTTACACCGGTTGCACTTCGGTTGTCTTCCGCCATACCCACCGGGTCCTTGATTTAAGGGAGTCGCCTGGTTGAAGCTTCGATTGTTATCGAACTTCCGTTGCTGTTGCTGACTTTGCTACTGTTGTTGAGGTTGAGATTGGCTGCTGGATGACGATCCCTTGTTGCTTGAACCATCCCACTTGCGTTTCTGGTCGGGCACGCTTGCCACCGCACCCCGTTTGGGTAACCGTCCTTGCTCAACTGCCTGGTCAGTCAGCCTGTGGGCTGTTCGGATTGCTTGTTGTATGGTAGTGGGGTTAGAGGCAGTTACCATACTTTGAATTTTGGGCACCAATCCCCGTATATAATGCTCCACCCTCTTGTGCATTTCATTCACCATCCCTGGGCATAGAGTGGCTAACTCATGAGTACGAGTCGTGTAGGCTTCAATTTCTGAGCCTTGCATTTTGAGTTGCCAGAACTCAATCTCCAGTTTCTGCACTTCATTTCGGGGGCAGTATTCTTCGGTCATAATTCCCTTGAACTCATCCTAAGGTAGTTCATTGGCCATGGCTTGACCCAGCATTTGCACCTGGGCATTCCACCGGGAAAGTGTTGTGCCTTCCAATGTCCCAGTGGCATACTTCACCTGATCAGCAGGCAGGCAGTTGCATTTCACGAAGACAGACTCTGTCTTCTCAAACCACCTTACAAGCCCTACAGCTCCTTCCGTCCCACTGTAGGTATGAGGTTTACAGTCCATGAAGGACTTGTAGGTACATGGTGGTGGTCCTGTTTTGACAATGCCAAACATTAGTCAGATATCCTAGGCAATTAACTAGAATAACTAGTTTAACCTCTTGTTATCATTTACCTGCTGGTTGTCCCGGTTGGGCAGTAGCCACTGCCGCCTGAACATGTTGGTTAATTAATGCCGCCAATTCCGCAGGCGTCATGTTTATGGCTCCGGCTCCTCGGCCTCCGGCGCCACGTCCACGACCATGCCCACGTCCTCTTCCACGTGCGTCCATATTTCACTTTAAAATTCACAATTACAATAATGAGTAACATCCAACACATTAATCTCATCAAAGTATAGTAAACAATAAGAAATAATGCATTCACCACAACCACAACATTTATAACAGAAATAATAATCAAAGATAAATAAATTGCAATTGAGTCACAAAATATTCCATCAATGTCAAAATTTAAGTTTGTCAGTTGGGTGGGAAACAACCCTTCCCACATAGGTTTCAAAGAAAAGAAACACTACATAGTCTAAGTCATTTAAAAGTGGAATCAGTCCAGTACGTCAGATCCATCACTGTCCTCATCCATCTCTACTGGTTCTTCTTCGGGGGCTTCCTCGGGTTCCTCTTCTGGGTCTTCCTCATCAGGGTCCACCAAAGGTGTAGGGGCTTCAACAACCTGAAGTGCTGCTAGCTGTGCCTCTAAATCAGCAAACCTATCATCAATCACTATGTTATGGTGATCCTGTGCGTCCATGCGCCCACTAAGTGCTACCACGTTGCCTGCCAAGTATGATGTCCACCAATGGCCATCGAAAGTCGCTCCTGAAGCGTCTCTACCTGGAAACGCAGCTGACGCATCTCAGATCGTAATGCAGTGTTCTCATCAGTGAGTCCTCTAATCCGCTGTCGCTCTGTGTCCAGTGTGGCTACTAGGGCTGCAAATGCCTGCTCCAGAGGGATGCTCAAAGTAGGAAGTGTAGGCAAAGTAGAGGCGGTCGATGACCTAGTCCTAGGTCGTGTAGGTGCTACTGGTGGTACGCGCTCTCTATAAGCCATACGGTTTATGTAGGTGGGGTAGAAATCCCAGTTCCGCGGAGGATCGAGCTCAGGAGGTATGAAAGGCTGATCCCAGTCTATCTCGCCAGGAGGATAAGGATGTCGGGGCCAGTTAAATCCCCTATCAGGTACGGGAGAAGTAGGAGGTGACTCAGATCGTGCAGGTCTCTTGCCTAAATTCCTGGACGACGATGCCATGCTGCGTGTACGTGTTGCGTATGCCAATGAGTATACAGTAAGGAGAGTAAGCGATGAGTAACTAACAACTGTGCGGTTATAGTCTAGTGTGTGTATGCAACCTAGTTCCCTATAACCAATGGCTCTGATACCAATCTGTCACACCCTCAAAATCCGCGTGTTGGGTTTTACCACGAGGCGCGTGACATACCAGGATCTCAGTCATTAGTTACCAAGAACGACTCTATATGATTAATAAACAAAACCAGAGTTAACGTTTAAAATACTGCGGAAGCGTTTTTAAAACCAGAAAACCCAAAACAAGTAGTATGTAAAGTGAATGCGCAAAACATACGCGCCCAAAACACTATTGTTTAATATGAAAATAATCCCAAATTTGTAAACAAGGAAAATGTAGACAACTCAACAATGCTGACGTGCGTGCTCCTAGGCAACTGGCAACCTTAACCTGAGAATAGCATACTAAACAAGTCAACACATGGTTGGTGAGTTCAAGAGTTTGCGTTAATAGGTAAACCGATAAACAGTTTTCAAATCATAAGTAGTGTATTGCAATAGATAGCTAGTCTATTAACATAAAAATTTAATCATAGTGATTTCGCGATTGAAGCTGACTGTGATAGTTTGTGCCTCCCGTCACGACTTACCAGGTCGTGACGAATATATGTTAGGACAAAATTGCACCCGTATGACCTCGAGTCACACAGGTGGGGCTCGTCAGACCCAGTAGTACTACCCAAAATTTCCCCGCTAGTCAAAATTAACAATCCGAAAGTGTGAGGACTTTCCATGGTAAACAACACTATATCAATATTATACACACTTATATATAAAAGCGTTTGTGATCAACAGTATGCTATCTCCCCCAAAAGAGATTATGTAAAATGAGTGGGGCAAAAACTCACCTGATGCGCGCAAGAATTAACTTAGAGCTTAACTTGAAAGAAAGAGGGGAAAGACAACCTTCAAAGGTCACCTAGAACACATAAGTACGTGTACACAGAATCAATATGAAACCCTAAGTGCTTTACAACCCAAAGAACTCAAAGTTTTAGAAGACAAGACACCTTTGACCTAGTTGACCCGTTTGACCCGTTAGTGACATTATAGGTGATAATTCATTCAAATAAGCATAACAGTACTTCATACATGATTAACATACAGACTGATCACATATGATACTTCATTACCCATAAATACTACTTAGATCATCATACCACCAAGTATCATACAAGTCATCTGAATCTCACAATTATCATGCTCATTAAAACTATAACACAACCAATGCATCATACAAGGATCAATCACGCATCACATGCCATGTGAAGCCACTCACGACTTCACACCCTAAACCCTCCAATCCTACTAAGTAGGGGCCTCAGATTCGCATGTGTGTATGATGACCATCACACATCAATTAGCACAATCCAAATCATTCCCAATTACATCATCATGATCCATCAATCATCACCTAAATGCTCCTATCACCTTTATAAGAACTTACTAGCATGATCCAAATGCTCCTAACATACCCAAATCATCATATTTAAGAGATTTCACAATTAAAGTTTCCCTTTGGGAAAGTTCATCCCAAATTCATCAAACATCCAAGACTTCATGGATTCATCAATAATATACCAATTCAAGCTCATGATAACATCTAGACATGATCAACAACATCCAATTATCACAATTCAACAACCTTATAGCCAAAAGTTACTATCTTTAGTAAGACATGAACTACAACATTCATTCTTGGATTTCTAGCATTCAAATCAACAATCTAACATCCAATTATCATCACAAACACATCAACAACATCAACTCATCATCAAATCACCATATCCATGCAAATAAAGTTACTATTATTAGTAACATATGAACAATCCATCAAAATCC
This sequence comes from Flaveria sonorensis, assembly GCA_025506505.1. NCBI lineage: Eukaryota > Viridiplantae > Streptophyta > Magnoliopsida > Asterales > Asteraceae > Flaveria > Flaveria sonorensis. The sequence goes on from CM046434.1 coordinate 30,985,625, forward strand.
AAATTTCTTGCATAATCAACGTTAACTAACATCAATACAACTTAACTAACATCATATAATCATCAAACTAATCAAAATTCGACCTTCAACATCAAAGTCGACTAGGGTTTCGGCCAAAACATAAAAACCATGAAAAACTCATAAAAATCTAACCTTTAATTGCGTAATGGACGAGAATTGAAGTTTCTAACGTGTTGTAATCCTTGGAACTAACCAAAATCAGCCACCAATTGCTTGTTCTAGTCCAAAATCGCAAGTGTATGTGTGTTTGGAGGGTGTTCGCGGCCGAGGGTTGTGGGTGGGGGCTAGGGTTATGTTTTTTTTTTAATTAATCACATTTACCTTTTAAACCCCTATTGTTTTACATTTTATTATAATTAAGCTTTTAAACTCTTTTTAAAAAGGTTTTTAACTACAATAATAAGCATATAAACTAACAATGATAATTATATATTTTATCTTTATTAGATACAAAACACACGGATTAAATACACACGTTTCCACGTTACGCGATAAAATTCAAAATTAAATTTAAATCACGTAACCACAAATAATCAACAGAGTAATTATTTGTTTCACATTATTAATTATTATTAAGTCACCAACGTTCAACGACAACTAGTGTGTGCTCACGACACGTGTATGCAAGACTTAACGGAACTAACGGAGTTTGGTAACGGAAAATTACCGGATGTCACATTATCCCCATGTTGAAAGAATTTTCGTCCCGAAAATTGCTTTACATGGTGAGTGTTCCATCACTGGTCTACTGCATTGGCACAAGGAAATCGAAATCGTGTGAGTTTTGGATGAGTTGTCATACTTAACAACTCAAATTGCAGCTCTTTCTAAAGCTGATATGGAAACCTGCACTATGACAAAGTCTCCACTGATCACTCTTGATGACTTTGATACTTGGTGCCAACGTATGGAAGGGTTCATCAAGTCTCAAGACAGCAGGATGTGGAGATCTATCGTTGATGGACCTCATATCCCATGCGCCTCTTAAGCCACTACCAGAGGTGGAAGGATACCTAAGGAAATGGCTGACTACTCTGAAGAAGACTGGAAAAGAATAGATGTAGATCAGAAGGTCATGATCGCTCTTCAAACTACTCTTCCTAACTCCATATACAAAGGCTTTAAGAAGTACAAGACTACTAAGCACCTCTGGGATGCATTGAAGCTGATGTATGAGGGGTCTGGGGAAGCCAAGGAGAACAAGAAGGATATCATGAAGCAACAGTTTGAAAACTTCACCTACAAGACAAGTGAAACAATGACTCAACAATACTGCAGGTTTGTTAAGATTATGGATACTCTAATGGATGTTCGAGTAAAATCTGAGAATAAAGACATAGTGAGGAAGTTCATGTTCTCTCTGCCCAAACAATGGACTCACAACTTTATGGACATTAAGAGAACATAGAACCTCTCTACTCTTACTCTCAAAGAGTTGTATGGTATCCTTAGTGGTTACCAGATGGAGATGAACATAGAAAATCCATCAAGGAGCTCTTCCAACAATCAGTAAAGTTCAGCCCTTCATATGGTTGAAGGGGATAGCATTGAACCACAACATCAAATATGCTTCCCTGAAAACTCACAAAAGGCCCTTTTATGACCTTCCCCAAGACACCAAGGGAGTGCAACATCCAAGGAAGCCCATTCCAAGTGACAAGCTCTGCACAACCCTTTATGTCTACTGATGAAATTTCTAGCAACTTTCTCTTCACTCTTAAAGACCTGGACTGCATCCATCCAGATGATCTGGGTATATGGAGATAGTCCACCAGATGGCTCTTCTCACACACAGAGCCAAGAAGTTCTACAAGAGGACACATAGAAAGTTTCCCAGCAATGTGACCACTGGAAAGTTTGGACTGGACAAAAGCAAAGTGAAGTGTTACAACTGTACCTAAATGGGCCACTTTGCTAGAAAGTGTAACTCACCAAGGAAAAATGATGGCCAAGCACAAACCAGACAAAACTGCACTCATGCAGCTCTAAGAACCTAGAAGCCAAGCCAGCACAAAAAACATGCTGTTGTTGCTATAGAATAAGGAGGCTTTGACTAGAGCTTTCAAGTAGAAGATGCTTCTCCAAACCAAACACTGATAGCTAATCATGAAGAAGCTAAGTTATTGGAACATCTTTGTACTCCTAAATGCATTACTAAAATTAACATGTATAGGTCCTATAAGTTAGAAGAGAGATCTGACCTTGAGTCCTTGAATATTTTAAAAGCTGATTTTAAAAGAGTTGAAAATGATTACAAACTTAAAATAGAAGATTTAGAGAAAACCATTTCAACTCTTAAGCATGAGCACACAAATTACAGAAACCAAAATTAAGGATATCATTAACAAGTTAACTGAATGCCAAGCTGAGCTTGTTATCATCAAAGCTAAGGCAGAGAAATATGTTCTTAAAGAATAAACCTTCAAGAACATAATATCTTTATCCATGCATGGAAAGATTTTCTATTAGAACAAGCAAGAATTGGGTTCAAGTGAGATAGCTCCTCCACACATATTACTATCTGCAAGAACTCCAAGGTGTGGAACTTGTCAAGATGAGCTGGCCTCCATTTTTTATTTTTTTTACTTTTTTTAATCTGGGGTGAAGGAAAAGACAGAGGAGATAGTGAAGGATGAACCTGAGGCGAGTGATAAGGGTTATCCTGAGAAGGGACACTATTCTCCTGGAGAGAAGAAAGAATCCAAGATGACCAAGTCTGCAAAGAAGAACATGATCAGGGCAGCCAAAAGAAAGTCTAAGAAAGCCTAAAAGAACAAGGCCACTTTCAACTCCAAGTAAAAGCAGGTTTTCATCCCTGCTGGATTTGAAGTGGTAAAGACTGAGGACACAACCATGGACTCTAGTACCAGGAGTTCTAGTTCATAACCAAGTTATCCTGATTCAAAGAAGAAGGCTGATAAAATATTCACCACTGCTGCACAGCTTGAACCATCTAGTTTTAAGAGCAAGCCTCATCCCAAGAAGCCTGTTGTATCATATGAGAAGATGAAAAAGAGAGTAGATAGTGATCAAGCTTAGCCTCCCTCCTAAATGAAGATTCTTAGAAGTATGCCAACTGAATGCATCATGTGTGGTAGTACTTCTCACTTTGCCAAGGATTGCATCTACAATCCTAAAAGTACTATCCACATGAACAAGAAGAAATCTTCTGATAATAAGAAGAAGAAGACAGTTTTGGAAGGAAAATCTCTTCCTTTCGGAAGCTGCAAAGTGAAGAAGAAGATAAGGAAAACTTACCTACGGAAGAAATTTTGGTCTCGGAAGAAAGGAATGCTTCCAAAGTACTGAAGTCTGCTGTTGTGGATGCAAAAGCTTCCAAAGGTCTAGTCTCCAAAACATCCAAAGTTATCAAAGCTTTTGAAGTGTTGAAGGCCAAGTCTAGCCTTCCAAAGATGGTGTGGAAGATGAAGGAAGGCCATGTGACTAAAAGTGCTTCATAAACAATAGCAAATGATCCTCAAAACTTGCATATAGGATCAATTACTATTGCATTATCTTTTGTTCACTTTGACTAGCCCAAGACCAATGAGGCTTAGATTTCCAAATGTAACTAACCATCTCTTTTTGTGTAGGAACAGCTAAAGACTAAAGGAAATGTACAGATCATTGACAGTGGCTATTCTAGGCACATGACAGGAAATGGCTCTTTGATTCAAAACTTTGAAAGATATGATAGAGCGCCAGTTTGCTTTTGGAGGAGAATCTGGTGGTTACATTACTGGTATGGGCAGGGTCATAAATAGTAAGCTTTGCATTGAGAAGGTAAACTATGTTAAGGAGCTTGGGCACAATCTCTTGAGTGTATCCTAATTTTGTGATAAGAGACATAACATGCTCTTCAATGAGCATGAGTGCATTGTTCTCAAGCCTGGGGTGGTCATTCCTCAAGAGCATATCTTGCTTAGAGCCCCAGGAAAGGGAACATGTACACAATGGATTTGCAGGTAACATCCCCTTTAGGAGAAGTTTATTGCTTCTTATCCAAGGACAATAGTGATGAGTCTTTTGTTAGGCATAAAAGAATGTGCCATGTAAACTTTAAAAACTTGAATAAATTAATTAAGAATGATTTGGTAACTAGAATGCCAAAGAAAGAGTTTACAAGTGATGATCGTTGTGTTGCATGCCTGAAAGGGAAGAAACACAAGGTATCTCACAAGCCAATGGAAATGAACTCAATCACTACACCCCCACCAGTGTAATGAGTCCAGGAAGGACTTCTTATTGCTTGGTGATTACATATGACTTCACAAGATACACTTGGGTCTTCTTCCTTAAAACTAAGGATGAGACCCTTAAGATCTTGAAGAGTTTCATTCTGAAAATTAAGAATCAATGTGATCAAAGGGTCAAGAACATAAGATGTGATCAAGGAACCAAATTTAAAAACCAAATCCTTGATGCATTTTGTGATGAAAAAGGTATTTCAAGACAATACAATGCTCCTAAGATTCCTCAGCAAAATGTTGTTGCTGAGAGGAGAAACAGGACACTTACTGACGTTACAAGAACCATGTTGTCAGACTCTAAACTACCTATCACCTTGTGGGAAGAGGTAGTCAACACTGACTGCTATGTGCAAAATAGAGTTTTAGTGGTTAGAACTTATGATAAGACTCCTTATGAGCTGTGGCACAAAAGGAGACCTTTTATTGGTTTCTTTAGATCATTTGAATCTCCTTGCACCATCTTGAATACAAAAGAACAAATAGGTAAATTTGATGAGAAATCAGATGACGGACATTTCATTGGATACTCTTCCTAAGCCATGGCTTATAGAGTATACAATCTGAACCAGAGCAGTTGAGGAGATAGCAAATATGACCTTCAATGAGCATAGACCCAGTGTGAAAGGTTTTGGTCCTGATTGGCTGTTGATCTTGATTTAGTTACCATCTATTTTAACAAATCTTGTGAGAATGTTTCAGGATCTACAGGTACCTTATCAACAGGAGATTTTGATCCAAGATTTTAGCTGAGAAGACCAAGTGTTCAAACTACTTCAGCTCCAGTGGTAACTAGCCCTGTAGTTGGAAATCCTGTCAGCACAACCATGACAAATTCTTCAGCTGATACATCTGAGGTGCCTGTAAATTCTAGCACAGGGGCATAGAACTTAGATGAATTAATTTCCAATGTTAGAGGAGATGGAGGTAGTGATAGTGATCAAGAATTTCTGGATGCTAATAATCACTCCAAAGAAGACAACATCAATGATGTAACATACTTATTGGATTAAGAGTCTCTTGATAAGTGTGTTGTAGTGGTGGATGACTCTCAAGCACCAGATCTAAATTTCACCAATTTAGATCTGTCCAAACAACTTGCTGTGATTCATCAACTGAGAATTCACAAGTCCCATCCCACCACAAACATCATTGGAGATGTTTAGACTAGGGTAAGAAAAGAGGACAAACCCATGACAAAAATGTATATCTTCACTATTGTTTCTTGTCTTAGATAGAGCCTAAGAAGATGAAAGAGGCTTTTAAAGATGGAAGTTAGGTTGAAGCAATATAGGAGGAGCTGCTTCAATTCAAGAGACCAGAGGTTTGGAATCTATGTCCTCTTCCTCAAGGTAAGACTACCATAGGTACCAAGTGGGTTTTTAGGAACAAGAAGGATGATAGAGGACTTGTCATCAAGAACAAGGCAAGACTGGTTGTTCAAGGATACATACAAGAAGAAGGGATTGACTACACAGATGTTTTTGCTCATGTAGCACGACTTTAAATTGTTAGGATATTTCTGGCTTTTGCTGTATCCAAGGATTTCAAGATCTACCAACTTGATGTCAAGTGTGCCTTTTTATATGGGGTGATTGGTGAGGAGGTGTATTCCAAACAACCACCTGGCTTTATAGACCTAGATCATCTTGATTATGTCTGCAAGCTTGACAAAGCTCTTTATGGGTTGTATCAAGCTCTAAGGAAGTGGTATGAGACACTATCATAGTATCTCTGTCAGCATGGATACAAGAGAGGTGCAACTGATGGAAGACCTTTCATCAAAGGAACAGGAAATGACTTTATGTTGGTTCAAGTTTATGTTGATGACATTATCTTTGGGTCAACTAATCTGAAGCTCTACAAAGACTTTGAGAAGCTAATGAAGAATAGATTTGAAATAAGTGTCACGGAGGAACTCAAATTCTTTCTAGGAATTCAAGTGAAGCAGGTTGACAATGGCATCTTCATAAACTAGTCAAAGTATGTGCAAGACATACTTACCAGGTTCACATGATTGAGTGCAAGATTGCTAAGACACCCATAGCTAGAAACCACTCTCTTGGATCAGATCTTGAGGGGGAGTATGTTGATGAACATCTCTATAAGGCTATGATTGGGTCTCTTATGTACCTTCCTACCAACAGGCCAGATATCATGTTTGTTGTATGTATTTGTGCAATATATGAAGCCAACCCCAGGATGTCACACCTGGTTTTTGTCAAGAGAATTCTCAGATATCTTAAAAGCGCTCCCAAATTGGGCCTTTGGTATCCAATTTCTTGGGGTAAGGACAGTCTCATTGCAATATGACTGCAATATCAACATCTAGGGGATGTCAATTTCTTGGTGGAAGGATAGTCTCATGGCAATGCAAGAAACAATCATATGTATTTGCATCAACAGCTAAAGCTGAATACATTACAGCTACAAGCTGTTATGCTCAAGTGCTTTGGATTCAGAATCAGATGCTAGATTATGGATTCAACTTCAAGGAGACTCCCATCCATATAGACAACAATAGTGCTATCTCTATTACAGAGAATCCTGTACAACACTCAAAGACAAAACAAATCGATACCAGGTATCATTTAACTAGAGATAGTTTTGAAAAGGGATTGATAAAACTAGTCAAAGTTAACACAAATGACTAATATGCTGATCTATTCACAAAAGCTTTTAATGAGTAGAGATCAAGTATCTTGTATCAACTATTAGGATGATTAACTTTGATTAGATTTTTTCTTAAACAAAACTCAAGATTATTTTTATTAATATATGGGTCTTAAAGTGTCTATATCATCATCATATAAGCCCAGTTTACTTTGGAAGAAACTTTTCAAAATGATATTCCTTAGAATTTTAAGAATTTTGGATATATTTTCCCTCGGAAGATATCTAGTTGTCTTCAGAAGAAAATTATATCTTCAAAACTAATAACTACTTTTGAGAAATTAACCTACGGAAGAAATTTGAATATACCTTCCGAAGCTTATATTCGTCACCAAGTATTTATCTGTTTTGAAGGCTTACTTTCTTCCGACAGGAATTAAGTCTCGGAAGCTTTATTCTATTATTGAATTTTTTTTTTGATATTTGATATCTTCCAAAACAAAATCTATCTTGAAGTGTTTTTATTCCTAAGCAAAATTCTTCGAAAACTAAGGAATATCTTCCGAAGCCAAATTGGCTTCGGAAGTTTTCTTAAACCTTCCGAAGACAAATTACCTTCGGAAGATTTATACTTCTAAGAAAACTAACTTCTTGGGCACTTTTTAAAATGTGAGACCGACATCATGATTTCAAAGTTTATCCGTTTGCATTAACTTTGTCTCAAATTCATATCCTATATATTTGTACAACGGTTCCCCCTCTTTCACTATTCTACTTCATTTGAAAGATTCAAACCCTAAATTCACCCACAAACTGACTTTGTTCTTACCTTCCCTCATCACATATCTACTCAAAATGGCCAACCCTGATCCCTGAAACCAACCAGATTTTGCCATGCACTTACATAGGCAACTTAATCAAGTTGCTCTATTGTCGTCTTAAAAAAGAAAATAGTTTCTCAGACGTTTGCCGCTTCTTATATCTCACCAACTACCTTACCGCCCTCACAATCAACCCTTGATTATATGAAGATCAACTTTTGATGTTCTGGAGGACTTGCCAAGAGGTCATCTTGGACTGTGGAAAGGCATTGTTTGCCACAGTGCAGGGGAGGATAGTATTCATCACTGCAGCCACCATCAACTAACGTCTAAGGCTGGTGATGAAGAGGGTGACTTGTCCTTCCCTAAATCTGCTGTTAATGACTCATTCTGGCTGATCGGCTATGAAGGGGACTACTTCGTAAGAACCTTCAGAAGGGCAAGGTCTCATACAAATAGAAGTACCTCCTCCATGTGCTTATCAACTCCCTTTCAAACAAACATAGAGGATGGGACCAAATTCCTGAAGACATTTCCTACATAGTCCATGGAATGGTTCAAGGGGTGAAGTTCAGGTATTCTTAATTTGTATATACAAATCTTCTTGCAAACTTGGACTCCTTAGAATATTATATGTTCCCTACATATGTTCAATACATTCTTAACTATGAACAGGGCTCATAGTTAAGGGGAACAGGTAATGTTCTTAAATTGGGACAGATGAATCCCGACATCTTCAAGACAATAAGAAAGCCGACTGTTGGCTTCTCAGGGGTAGAAACAGACCTAGTCCTAAAAATGTTAGAACTCATTGCTCAAGTTGACAACTTGGCAGCAACAGCCAGTGTTAAATCCACACCTTCTACATCTACAATCCCCACACAGCCACAAATCACCATCACCTACCAAAGAAAATCCAAACGAACTCCTGCTCAGTTTAGTCAGGTTGAGCAGGCCCCTAAATCACTAACCATGCAAAAAGAAGTGGACACTGGAGCTCCTACTTCTCTAAAGGAGCAAACCACTCCTATTATTTCTATAATCAGTGTTGAGGTTCCTCATGCTCAGCCTGATGAGCTTACAATCCCAGCCTTAAGCCTTCACACGGAGTCTCAAACCTCTAATGATAAACCTTCTGGGGAAAGTTACCATCCCCACCCGCTTTCTCTTAACCAACGAATTCCTAACCTTGAATACTATGATAATAAAGATATAGGATTCAGTGAGTACCATGAATCTCTCTTCTCCACCCCTGCTCAAGGATAGATGAGCCCGTATCATCCACCCACAACTAAGGTGGACCTTTCTAAACCTGTTCAAAAGGCCCATATAGAAGAGGCTCTCACTTTTACAAGTGATTACATCATTCAAACCTCAACCATGGCAACCCATCCTATTGACACTTGTTTTCAAGCTGTCAGTGTGTAGGGGAAAACCAGTAGCCAAGAAACTAAAGCTGGTGATGAGGAAGAAGACCTTGGTCCTATTCTCTCATCCCCCCGTGATTCTTCTAATGAAGATAAGGTGAGTATGCAACTAAAGTTGCACAAACTGACTAAACTATGCACCTATTTAGTTTCCAAGGTCAGTCACCTAGAATCTTAGGTGACTACCTTACTGTTCAACGACTAGCAACATGTGTTGGTCTATATGATCGATAATCAGGGCAAATGATTCATAAAACACAAAAATACCACTAAATCAACACAACTCTATCAATAACATAATGAACAAGTTTCAAATATTTTAAATAATCTCTAAACTTATACAAAGAAGATAAAACAAAGACTCAAAGAATGAAACTAGACTCTTACAAGCATGGTTACATAAGTTACAATGAGAAACTATATATACTACTATCTACAGCTAGTTATACTTGGAAAACTAGTTGGAATTTACCGCTAAGCAAATACTACATTGCTAGAAGTAAAATATCTAAGATAAAATAATATCTTAGATTAGGTAGTCATGACAGGTCCATGACTTACCTTTTGTCAGCAACTAAGTACGGTAACTGTACTAACTGAAAAAGGTAAACAATGGATTAAAGTATGGTCAACTACATGGGAGTGGGAGAACGCCATGCAGTGTATCAGAGTTGTCAACGAATGTTAGACAGCCCATACTTATGTCCACTGGTTCATAGTTGATTCTTCCAAAGGCAAAATGGCTTCGGAAGAACATTATACTTCGGAAGAATCAACTTCTTCCAAGTCTTTTGCAAGTCTTTGTGACTTCATTCTTTGGAAGACTTTGTCTTGGATCTTTTAAGTGTGAATGCTTCGAAAGGAGAATCACTTGGTCTTCATAAACTTTGGAAGACTTGATTCTACCTTCGGAAGTTCTTCATATACTTCGGAAGTAAAACTACTTAATCTCAAAAGACTTAGTTTTTCCTTCCGAAGTTCTTCATACTTAAGCTTTGGAAGATCTTCAACTTGTCTTCGGAAGAGCAGCTTCAATTATACTTCAAAAATATTCTAAGTGTTGTTTTGGGTGCACCAGCCTCATATGATCCAACAAAAATTGTAGGATCGGTGTTGGACTCTCAACACAAGTTTTGTATCTCACAAACTCATTAATTCTCACTCGGTTGATGAAGAGTAATCTCATACTAAGTTGACAATAATATAATAAGTTGATGAACATAAGAATGGTTTTCAAGATACTTGTATATATTATTTCCCAAATCAGTATTACAAGACTGTTACAAGCATGGTTACATACGTTACAATGACAAACTATATATACTACTATCTATAGCCGGTTATTCTTGGAAAACTAGCTGGAATTTACCGCTAAATAAATAATACATTGCTAGAAGTAAAATATCTAAGATAAAATAACATCCTAGATTAGGTAGTCATGACAGGTCTATGACTTACCTTTTATCACCAACTAAGTATGGTAACTGTACTAACCAAAAAAGGTAAACAGTGTATTAAAGTATGGTCAACTACATGGGAGTGGGAAAATGCCATGCAGTATATCGGAGTTGTCAGCGGACTTCAGACGGCCCATACTTATGTCCAGTGGTTCATAGTTTATCTTTCCGAAGGCAAAACGGCTTCGGAAGAATAAGTTCTTCCAAAGCCATTTATACTTCAAAGAATCAACTTCTTACAAGTTTTCTGCAAGTCTTTATGACATCATTCTTCAAAAGACTTTGTCTTGGATCGTTTAAGTGTGAATGCTTCGGAAGAAGAATCACTTGGTCTTCATAAACTTTGGAAGACTTGATTCTACCTCCGGAAGTTCTTCATATACTTCAGAAGTAAAACTACTTAGTCTCGGAAGACTTAGTTTTTCCTTCGCAAGTTCTTCATACTTAAGCTTCAATAGATCTTCGACTTGTCTTCAGAAGAGCAGCTTTAACATCAGAAGACTTTTTCAATTGTACTTCAAAGTACTTAAGTGTTGTTTGGTTGCTCAAGCATCATATGATCCAACAAAATCCCCCTGGGCTGATGCTACCAAAACAACACTTAGAATATTTTTGAAGTGCAATTGAAGAAGTCTTTCGAAGCTAAAGCTGTTCTTCTGAAGATAAGTTGAAGATCTTTCGTAGCTTAAGTATGAAGAACTTCTGAAGGAAAAACTAAGCCTTCAGAGACTATGTTGGTCCTTATGATCGATTCAACGCTGCACTTGATGTATGACAATGATTTCCCACTGATTTAACACAATAAACTCAATAACACAATGAACTATTTTGAATCTAAACAATAATAAACAAGTAAGAGGCTCAATGATGATGAAAATAAGCTTCCAGCCACACACACACAATTGCAACACAAATATTCTGTATTAGGGTTTTGCAAAAAAAGGTTCCTTACAAGTTAGAAAGATTACAATATATAAGAAACCTAGTTTCGCTGGCAGTTTCGCTTGTCAGCGAAACTGCCTGTCTAACTACTAGTTTCACCGGGCAACGAACTATAGATTAGCCGAGTGAACTGAATCAGCTGACTCTGGGTGAAACTATAGTTTCGCCCGTAGATTCGCTGGAATACAAAATTACAAAGAAATACTAAATACAAGATAAAACTAACAATTAACCTATTACATAATCAAAATAAACCTATGAACAATAGTGAGTCCAACCTATGTAGATCATCAATTCTCCCCTAGGTTGGACCTCACTCTCAATCTTCTTACTCTTCTCTTGCACCTTCTTTAGCTTAATCTGATGCTTCTGGTTCTGCTCCTACTGCCCTCTCCTCTTCAGCTCTTGCACTTCCTCTAACAAATTGCCTGGTAAGATCCAGCATGTCCATCCTTAACTCGTCAGCCTTGGATACTTTCTCAGCAAGTTCCATGACCTCTGCCCTTACTCCTCGAGCTTTATTTGCTACACATATACAGACTAGCTATTTTTGCTCCAGCTCCAGGCTTAATGTGATTTTCACATAGAATCACAAGATCTTCATCACAAAAGGAAAATACTTCCATTGGGTCAAACAGCTTGAACTCAGCACCACCTTTCAACCTAATGACTGCTTCCCCAGTATCGTTATCATAAAACCATTTTTCAAAATTTTGTAGCCTAGGGGGAAGTGGATTGGGCACCCTTATTCTGTTAACAGTTTTAGCTGGCTTCAGCTTTAACACAATCTTTCCCTTTCTAGTGGCCAAATCCAAGTTTTTCTTCGATCTCCTTCTTTCTGTCTTCATATAGCCAAAAGGTTCAAAATTGTCATTCATTCCCGCCTTAATCTCCTTTTCCAACAACGTAGCACGTTCACTCAGGTGGGCATCCAAAAGTGGAATTTCAGCTAACTTCCTCAAATCCATCTAGGAAAGGTCTTGAACGCCTTCCTTTTATGCATATATGAAATTTCACCACCCCTCCTTTTGATTATAAACATTTTCAATTCAGAATTGTATTTCCAGCTCACTATTTTCTTATCACTTTTCTTCTTGCATGGTTCACTGATGTTTTGAAATAGAGGTGTTAGCTCTTCTAGTTCCTTTTCTTTCACAAACCAATCTTCTTTGCTTAGTTCAAACACATCACCTTCTTCTGAACCCCTTTGTGCCACATAAATCATTGGGAGCTCCTCCACTTCATAGTATTCAGGCTCTGAATCATAATCAACCAGTTGTTCCTCATACTCTTCCTCTTCATCAATCAGTCTCTTCCCTGTATCCTCCTTATTTCCTTTATTATTTTCTTCTCTAATCACCTCAGCTCCAGTCAAGTCTGTGTCTATGTCCAATCTCAAATCAACAAATTCAGCCTCAACAATCTCAGGCTTCTCTCTCACATCTCCTCATTCATCTACTCTCTTTTTTGCTTCTGTCTCAACAACCTTTTCACCTCCTACACCACTTCAACTTGCACCGCCACCAGCTGTACTTGCTTCTCCTCCCATACCAGATGACCTCCTTACTTTCAGGAACGAATACTTTGATGTGTCAGTCAGATTATCCAGCTCCTCTTGTGATAGTTGGTTTGTGTCACCAACTTTGCCTTTGAACTCATTCACTTCCTTTAATAGCCTTTTGATAAGTTCCTGCTGGGCCATCATCATAACATTCATTCTTTCTATCTGCTCATCTTTCTCCTTCTCTCTTAACTCCTGATTAACCAACTTAGTTTTAATCATGCTCAGTTCATTAGCCAATGAAGTATTTACATTTCTGATCACATCTTGATCCAGTTTAGATCGAGGATCCCTCCTTTCTTCAAACACCGGTTGCTTATGCTTAGATCTCCTTTCCATTTCGTGAGCCAGTTCCCCTTGTTCAGCCTTCTTTTTGGTCCTTCTCTCTCTTTGAGTCCGCAGCTCCTCTTCAACTTCATCAATCTCAGCATCTAGATCATATTCTTTCTCCTTTGCATACCTCTTCCTTTTCTTTATGGCTTCAGCTTGTTTATCCCGATTTTCTTCAGCATTTTTGTTTTCATTTTCAATCAACCATCTTATGTTGTTCCATCTCTCGACAGGATAAATGTTTTCAAGTAAATATGTTTTTTTACCGCTAAAGTCATGTCTAATAGCTGAGCAGTCTGCAAATATTCTTGTATTCATTTGCATCAGCCTCTTAACTTCCCCATGTCTTGGCAAATTGGACGTCTCAGCATTAATGATCATCTGGATAAACCTTGGATATAACAACCATTTGTCTTTCTTTAAGGCCATGACATTTTTAGTCATACAGTCAAATATTAGTCTTGCAATATAGGCCTTTTGTCCTCTACAGAATACAATCATAGCCTTTGCCCACTATGCATTTAAACCATCTGATCCACCCTTTCTATAATCCAAGCACATAACGAACACGCTGGCAATGTATCTCCATTCCTTGGACAAAAATGACTTCTTAATTTCCTTCATTGATCCAAAAGATGGTCCTTCATAACTAATGCTTCGATAAGCATTAAGGACTTTAGCATCAAACATACTAACCTCATCTCCACAATCATCTTCCAACCTTAATACCCTCACAACCGTTTCAGCACTAATAACCATGTCTTCCCCAAGAACTCTTAAAGTAATCCTGTGTGGAGTAGATCCCAAGTCACATTCTGCATTAACCCAAAAATCTCTAATGTGAATGTTGTAGATCGTGGGTAAATGAGATATGGCATAGTGAATGGAAGACTGTTTCAGCTATCTAATGCAATCTCTAAAACCAACAGTCTTTGGATTACTGTCGTCTAGTAGTGCCACAATATTAGTCTTCTCATCGAACTTTAAGTTTTCCATGAACCGCAAAATATAAACATAGGTAAGTAAGATGTAACATAAAGATAATTAACCAATAAGAAAAATTTAAAAACAACAATAGTTTCGCTGATATGGCGAAACTGTAGTTTCGCCAGACATAGCAAGACAGCTTCGCTGAAGTTTGAAACTAAGTTCAACAGTTTCGCTGACCGGCGAAGCTATAGTTTCGCTAGGCACAACACTTAGTTTCGCTATTGATTAAACAGATGTTTTGACCAAACAAAAGTGTACATTCGCTGTAACTCAGCCCTAGACCATGAGTTTGAGCGATTCTACACTTTCACTGAGGACAAACTTATGAATCAGACAACAACAAAGTTATAGGTTCGCTGACCCAACAGAACAGATAATGTGCTGGGCGAAAGTATAGTTTCGCTGGAAATGTTTGAGCAAAACAGTCAGGTATGCTTGATCAGCATAACCAGATAGATTCGCTCGCAATAGGGAACTTTCGTTCAGTTTTGCTGGATAAGTTTGGTAGATTCGCTGGACGAGACAGGCGAAGTTTCGAACCAGCGAATCAACCCAAAACTATCGATTAAGCCATAAAACCATGATTAAACCATAGAAACAGAGTCACAAAGCCTACTAGATCGCTTAGAAACCAACAAACTAGACGGAAAAGATGCAAATGGGATCAATTATTTTCGGCCACAGAGAAACTAGGGTTAGATTCGCACAACATAATATGAAATGATGAACACACTGTGCCATATATATGACCTAGTTTCACTGGCAGTGAAACTGTAGTTTTGCTCGGCATCACAAAAGAAATCAGTGTTCGGAGAACAGCGATAGTGCCAGGAGAAACTATAGATTCGCTAGGCGAACCTACAAGTGAAACTGTAGTTTCGCTGCAGCCAAAAACTTAAAAAAATTAAATTTATATGGCTTTTATGAAAAACATTCTTCGTCCCACAACATCAGCACATAACCTAGAATTTAAAACAAAAAAGAAAAAAAATAAAAGGATATAGAGACTTCTTTTTCAAGAAAGTGACCCGGAGAGTTAAAGATTTGCGGGATTACTGATATGTATGTCCTTTTAAACTCATGCCTTCCTCTTTTCAACAAGTAATCTGCAGCTGTTTTATCATGTTTTGGATTCATTGAAAAACTCAGATGACTTGGATCCCACAGATATTCAGCAAAGTACTAATCCTATTCTTCATGGTTTATTGAGCAACATAATTCACTTTGCTTGAATTCTTAAATATTTCAACGATGATTCTGAATATGGGGACAGATGATAAGAGCTCCAGGTCTATACTTACGTATAACAGATGAGATAATTATTTTATCTAGCTGATGAGAGCTTCAGGTCTATACTTACGTATAACAGAGAAGTTCATCAGAATGTGATGATGAGAGCTCCAGGTCTATACTCACGTATAACATAGGAGATCATCACTCCAGGTCAATGTTCACACATAGCAGAGGAGATAAGCACGAGATATGTCACCCATTCTATTTAAAATTTACGCAACAAGGCAAAGATATGAAACTCTCAACCCATATTAGACACGGCCTTGTAGGTTTGTGCAGGCTGAGATATCATGAGGATAATCCTTGTCATCAAGTTCTTAAACTTTAATTAGGCTACACGATCACTGTTTACTTTGATATCGGGCTGAGCCTACCATGCATATCCCAAACAATGATATTTATTCTCCTTCAAACTTCGTTTACATGAAGTTCCTGAATAGACAAAAAAATATTTTAATTCTCCCCAAAATTTCTTTTTAGCAGCCGCGAAACAAAAAAAATAATATAAGCTGAAATAAACAAAATAAAGATATGAAGACATATGGGACATAGAAGTTTATCAAAAAAGTTTATAAACAAAAGAGTTATTTACAGAATGATTCACATTAAGATAAGAAAGAGGTTTTAAAAAGATATTAAACCCAACATGGAGATCAATTCATAAAAACGCGGTTTATCAAAGGTTTTTGTGAAAAGATCTGCTCGTTGATTTTTTGTGTCAATCGAAATAATATCTATAAACCCATTTCCTGAGCTTCCCGGATGGCATGAATTCTGGTTTCAATGTGCTTGGTACGAGTATGATGAATTGGGTTTTTAGCAATCCCAATAGCAGCTTCATTATCATAGAAAAGTGGTGTATGAAGAAAATTTATCTCGTAATCCATCATTTGATGTTGTATCCATAGCACTTGGCAACAGCAACTAGAGCCAGCAACATATTCAGCTTCTCCTGTAGATAGAGATACTGTAGTTTGCTTCTTACTCTGCCATGAAACGAGACAATCTCCTAGATATTGACTTCCACCAGTGACGGATTTCCGATTGACCCTGCAACCACCATGATCACTGTCAGAATATGCATGTAAGTCAAAGTTACCTCCTTTTGGGTACCAAAGACCCAAACGAGAGGAACCTTTTAAATAACAAAAAATTCTTTTAACAGCTTTTTCATGGGATTCTTTTGGGTTGGCCTGAAAACGAGCACAATAGAACACAGCGAATGTAATATTAGGACGACTGGCCATGAGATACATGAGGGATCCGATCATGGAACGATAGCGATGAGCATCCATAGATTTCCCATTATCATCTAGAGTTAAGAAAGTCTGAGTAGTGAATGGAGTAAGTTCTGGAGAAGAATCATCCATTTTGAACTTTTTGAGAATCTCCAGAACATACTTTTCCTGATGAATCAAAATTCCAGACTGGTTTTGTTCAACTTGTAATCCCAAGAAAAAGCATAACTCCCCCATCATGCTCATTTCAAAATGATCCTTCATGACCTTTTCAAATTCTCTGCGTAGTTTCTCATTTGTTGACTCGAAAATAATGTCATCAACATACAGTTGAACAATCAACATTTCACCAGCAACTTCTTTCTTGAACAGAGTCATATCTATCGAACCACGAGAGAAACCTTTACTCAGCAGATACTGAGTCAGAGTTTCATACCAGATCCGAGGGGCTTGATGTAGTCCATATAAGGATTTGTCAAGTTTATACACTTTCTCTGGAAAATCTGGATCCTCGAAACATGGAGGTTGACAAACATAAATCTCCTCATCAATATTCCCGTAGAGAAATGCGCATTTTACGTCCATCTGAAAGAATTTAAAGTTTTTGTGAGATGCATGAGCAAGAAAGATTCGGATGGCTTCAATTCGAGCAACTGGAGCAAACACTTCAATATAGTCAATTCCTTCCTCCTGAGCAAAACCTTGAACAACCAACCTGGATTTGTTTCGAATTATTACTCCCCGATCATCTGGTTTGTTTCAGAATACCCATTTAGTACCAATAGGAAACTTGTTTGGACGAAGATCAACTAATTGCCAAACTTTCAATTTCCTGAACTGCTGAAGCTCCATTTGCAAAGATTCAACCCAACTTGGGTCTTGAAGTGCCGTGGAGACATTTTTGGGAATTGTTTGAGATAAGAAACAAGCATAGAGGCATTCATTTATCAATCCAGATTGACTCCGTGTCCTCACTCCATTAGTAATAGAACAAATGATGTAATTGTGTAGGTGGTCTTTTAAGGTTTTAAAATTAGTGTTAGGGGTTATTGGATTTGTTAAAGATGAGGAGGTGGTTTGTGATGGTTGTGAAGGCAATGATGATGAAGTGGGAGGTTGGTTTCGAGAAGATGATTGTGGTTCAGGTGTAGGTGGTACATCAAATGGAGGTTGAGGGTGATGGTCTATTGGTGGTTGTGGATGGGGTACAGGTGGTTATGGTACAGGTGGAAGAGGTTCAGTTGAAGGTATGATTTCTACATTGGTTTGAGGAACCACATCATCATCTAAAACTAGAAGATTGAAAGATTTGAAGACTGTATTTGAGTCACAGAACCATGCAGGATCAGATCCCATGTTAGGAGAATTTGATTCTTGCCAATCAACATAAAATGATTCTTGCATAATACGCGTTCTTTTGTTGTAGACTCGATATGCTTTTTGTGAGTAGGAATAGCCAACGAAGAAACATTCATCAGAAACTACACCGAACTTTGACTTCTGAGCTTGAGTGTTCAGCAAGGTACATGAGCAACCAAATGGACGAAAGATTCATTTATGTTGAAGCTCATAGGGAGTCTTCATTTTGACTTTCACAATAAGGACCCTGTTAAGTACATAAGAAGCACAGTTGACTGCTTCAGCCCAAAATGTTATTGGAAGCTTTAACTCAATCAGCATAGTTCTAGCTGCTTCGATAAGCGTCATATTCTTTCGCTCAGCATCACCGTTTTGCTGAGGTGTCCTAGCATCACTGAATTGTCTGAGAATCCCCTTGCTTGCACAGAATGAGTC
Organism: Flaveria sonorensis; assembly: GCA_025506505.1. Classification (NCBI taxonomy): domain Eukaryota; kingdom Viridiplantae; phylum Streptophyta; class Magnoliopsida; order Asterales; family Asteraceae; genus Flaveria; species Flaveria sonorensis. The sequence continues at coordinate 31,004,359 of CM046434.1, forward strand.
AAAGATATGATTTCTGAATTAAGTACTGTTATCGCTTTGGATGGCTATAACGTTCCTCTTGTTGATAGTCTCAATTAAAAGGATCAGCTTTTGAAGCTCTTCTGCAGTATCTCCCTTGTTTGCTAGAAATCTCACCCACGAATATCTGGAAAAATCTTATGTAACAACCAAATAATAATATTTCTTAGCAATCGACTTAACACTGATAGGACCATATAAATCAGTATGTAACAATTCAAGGGGTTTTGAAATTATGTTTTCAAGCTTAAGCTTGAGTGGCTTTTTGTCCTGTTTGCCTTGAGCACAAGCCATGCATTTTTCTACCATTGAAAAATCTTTAAGTGGTAGTCCCCTCACAAGATTGTTCTTAACTAATTTATTTATATTTTTAAATTTAACATTTCCTAATCGACGATGCCACAAGAAGGATTCGGAAGAAGAGGCTTTGGACAGAAGACATGTCACAGTGGATGTAGACTCTTGTGATCCCATATCAAGAAGATAGGTATCATTCTTTCTTGGAGCATGCATGATCACTAGATCTTCTGAAATAATGAAACCTAGTTAAAGAAACAAGCATTCATTTGACATAAACAGCACTGGAATATCTTTATCACAAATTTGTGACACGCTTAGCAGATTGAATGCTAATTCGGGAACATAATTTACTTTCTCCAGAGTTAATGAACCATTTGAGACTTGTCTCTGACCAATTATTTTTCCACCCTTCTTATCTCCAGCAAAAGCGACATATCCTCCATTAATTATTAGATAATTTGTGAGTAAGTCTTCAACCCGATCATGTGCCTTGAACATCCGCTGTCAACATGCCAAAAACTATTGATAGCTCTTCTGGAATGTTCCTGGCAAAAACAAAAATTTATTAAGACTTGGAAATAGGGACCCAAGTCTTGACTGAATTAGGCATTGAAACGAAAGACTTTTTACAAAAGAAATTATTTACAAAATGAATTAATCTACTTCCAAAGGAACTATGATTTATATTTCTATTAGCAAATGCAGGACAAGTTTTAAGAATATGATCATCCTTTCCACATCTAAAACATCGGGACTTCAAACTTTTCTTGTTACATCTTAAAACAGATGCTTGTTCAGTTAAGATTTCTTCCTCACCTTCAGACGTGTAAGAATTCCAATTGCTACATGAGTCATGTGATTCTTTTAATATTTCCTTTGTAACTTTCATTTTAGCAAATCCGGATTCATTTTCGTTAATATTGTTAATGTTTGAGGAAGTTGTCTCAATATCTTTAAGATTTGAAATCCGAGTAGGTGTGAAAGATGGGATAGGATGAGAAAGAAACTTTTCAAAATAATTTGGGTGTGAACGTCTGTTTGAAGCATTAGGTAAACAATTATCATAACTATAATCAAGTGAATTTGAAATATCATCATTAGATTCATCGACATCAGAGGATAAACAAGATAAACTAGAACTAGGGCTACATGAACTACTGTCTGTGACAGACGTTTGTGACACAAATCTACTTAAGCTACTGTCTATAGAAGACTTTTTGGAATTTGAAACATTAAAACTAGAGCTGCCCAGACCACTACTTGCACCATAATCATATTCCTCTCAAATCACCTTATGATTTACTCCTTCTAAACCTGCATACAAACTGTCAGTATCTTTTTGAATTAATTCATTAGTTAGATGAGGTGTAGGCATAGAAGAATAACAATAAGTGCTAGGTGGAGGATAAACATGAGTGGTTTCTTTGCTTCCCAAACCAGTCTTAATTCTAGCCCCCCTTTGATTCTTGCAAAGCTCCTCAACTTTCATCCCAGAAATTGTCCATTTTTCAAGTTTGGTTTTTAATTTGGTTGTTTCAAATTTAGCAAGTGCCACACATTCAGTTAAAGCATTTATTTCAACGTTTCTTTCCAAAAGATTTATTTTTAAATGCTCATTTTCTTTTAATTATTCATTTAACTTAACAAAATATTTAGACTCATTAGTTTAAGTTCCTTATTAATTTGTTTCAATTCTTTTTCATTATCCAATAATAGTCTGTTTGCCTTATAAACCCCAAATAAACAGATTTTGCAAGGAGAAGAGCACATGTCTTGAATTACCTCATAAGGGACACCCATAACTACCATTTCAGCAGCTAGGGCCTTGTCACACTGACAGATCGGAGTATTCTTCTTGTCTTCTTCATCCTCTACTGCTTTCCTGCTATCCTTCTCAGCTTTACTATCCTCTTTCATTTTTTCTTCTGACTCATCCATCTTTTTTTCATCTTCAATACCTGCTTTCTCACATCCACCCTCTTCAACTTCAGGTTTCTTAACCTTTTTCGCTTCATCCTGAACCCTTTCCTTGCTGCTTTCACCAATAACCTCTTGAGTCTTAACCTTGAGCTCTCTAAAAGGGTCAAAGTCATCAATAGATTCCACTTCACTGTTCACTAACTCAGCCACTAGTGCATGATTGATTTCTTCCTCAGTTTCCTTAATTTATGCGCTCCAATCATAATTTGAGGTGAGAACCGTTTCCTTCTTTGACTTGACTTCTTCTTTGTCAGTAATGGGGATAACTTTAGAAGTTCCTGGTTCAGAAATGATAGGATTTGGACATTATCTTTTAAAGTGCCCCAGCTGTTTGCAATTGAAGCATATTAATTTTGACTTATCAAAACCCAACTTAGAATTCTGATTCTGATTTTCAAAGCTCCTTCTACCAGTTCGTTCCATGAATCTTCTTGCACGTAGTGTGAGCATGGCCATTTGCCATTGGATGTCTGTTTCTTCTAATTCATCTGGATCAACTTGATACATGTCTTCAACAGTCATTCCTTTTCCCTTTAACTCCCCCGCAACTAAAGCTTCATAACTGTGCACGAACATCCCAAATAATGCCATAGTATCTGATGGAATCTGAGCAGTGACAAAAGGTTTTGAGCTTGAACTAACACCTGTAGATCACCCACTGGTTATATTTAAAGCACGAAATCCTATAGAACCACCATAAGCTGAACCATACATAGACGAGTTTGCAGCGGATGACATTAATGCAGCATTTTGTGGATATACAGTGGCTGGCATCATGGATTGATTGTATTCTCTTCTCTTTAAATCCAAATCAAAAGATTTCAGTTTGTTGATTACATCCATAAGTTTGTAATCAACAAAGTTTCTTTCCTGCTTCAACATCCTAACTTGTAGGCTCCATTAAGGTGGAAGTGAGTCGAACAGTTTAGAGACTTGTTCATGATTTCCCAACTACTCATCATATTTCTTTAAGGTGCTTGAGATGGATAGAAATCAATTTATTATGTCAGTAAGGCTTTCATTTTTGTGTCCAACAAATGAATTAAACTCCTTTTGAGCTTGAGCTTTCCTGTCTTTCCTCAGATCCTTATTTCCATCATAGAATTCACACAAGGAGTCATACAAAGATTTTGCATTCTTGTGTTCAGCAAATCAGTTATAGATGTCTTGAGATAAGCATAGAGTTAAAGCTCCAAAAGCTTTCTGATCACGATCAATTAACTTCAAGTCTTTTCCAGTGAAGGTAGATGAATCAGTGTTTGGAGAAGTAACTTGACCAACAGTGACAATTGGAGTGTGGGGACCATTTACAATTGATTCCCATTGGTTATGATTAGTATAGTAAAAGAAGGCTTTCAAACAACTTTTTCAATCCTCAAAGTTATCACCATTTATAAGCCTCGGTGGCTTATTAGGAGCAACACTCTCCAAGTCAGATATGGTAATATTGGTGGAAATCATTAGCTAAAAGAGGATAATTTCGCTGACAAACAAGTAAATTCGCTGGTAACTTTGCTGGCAAATTCGCTGCTAGATTCGCTGGAATACAAGCAGCAGTTTCGCTTGAATCAATGATCGACAACTCTAGTTTCACTGAGACTAGTTGAACTTTTGTTCTAAAATAAGTTCGCCAGCACTTTCGCTTATAGTGACTAGCAGAGGGTTGAACTTTCGTTCAAAAGTGGGCTACTTTCGCTGACAATAACACGTGAATTTGAAATCACCAAATCCTTAGTTTCACTGGTAAATTCACTGGACGAACTGTAAATTCGCCCAATGAATCTGAAACCCCTTTTCAGAACAGTATCAACCCAATCTCATCCAAAACACAATGAATTTGAAATCTGATGATTACAATAGCTTTGCCTATAACAAACGTACCATCCTCAATCAATTTCTATAACAGAAACTGTCACACCCTAGGCCTAGGTAGGGTGGGACGTCACAGACTAGTAACAATATATGGCAGCAGAAACAAACCATCATAAGAGCACAAAAGGAGAGAACATCACATGGCATTACAGTTTAAAGAAATACCGGGCTAGATGTGGGTCTAGCCACCCATACGAGTATAAGTTTTCAACAATACAAATTGTTCCCAACCGAAATAAATAGAAATAAGTCCAAATTGTTTGAAAATCATAACAAGCCAATGCCATAGTCATGGTTCTAAGTCAAGCCTTCTACACAGCTAGACTCCCTTCAAGGATTACCTGAAACATGCTCAAAAGAAATTTGTGTCAACTATAAAGGTGGTGAATTCAAGTGCTTAAAGTTCAAAGACAAAAGGATTCAAAAGAATCCACAGTTGACTTAAAAGTCATAGATCATAGTATCATAGTTGTGGGGATCACAATCAACCCTGCACTCAGTCCCGGCTAGCCTCTTCTAAAGTTATGTTACACCGGCTAATCCCGAGGGAAGGACTGAGCCTCATATGGTGGACCATACCTGCCGGACGGTTCACCTTAGTATCTTATTAAAACTTGTGACATGCCATAAATGACCCACAGGATCTCAGTGTGGTACCCTTCCCGTTCATCAAGGAAGGCACTGTGTGTGAGGGATTCCCCAAGTAGATCTACCCATATAAAACAAGCGGTTCACACAAGAATTAATGATCATGATAAAAGTAAAAGCAGGTTCTAACATTTCCACAACATATAGCAGCATATTATAGCATAGAAAAGTTTAGTTTAAACAGAGCATGTTTCACCCAAAAAAAGTAGTAAAAAGGGGACACTAGAACTCACCTTAGAGCTTCAAGTAACGGGTTCTTCGTGTACCGGGAAGGTTTCAAGTTTAGCACCCTACCAACAAGATAAGTGTTAAGCCACTAATTCTAAGGTCATACAAGGTAGATAATAATGTGTTAAGGGGTTAAATGTTCAACTAGTTTAGATTTGCCAAGGCTTGCATTAGAAAGTTTCCTTTTATAGTAAGTCATGGTTTCTTATGGATAATTATAGGTTTTTACAAATTGATACCAGTTTAAATTAAGTTACCAAGTGATTACATGTTCATAGGGTCGTTTTATAGAGTTTTGGCAGAATTTACAGTTTAGCCCCTCAAGTTTCAGAATTTACAATTTCTACCCTAAAGTTTGCTTCTTTACATTTAATGGCCTTTTGACAAAATAACAGATTTTGGAGTTAAATAATACATCTTATCAGTTAAACTTCCAATGTTTATAACTTTAGAATTTAGTGGTAAACATGTGTTTTTAACGTTACCGGTTACGGTGAAACCTGGGGTTTTTAACGGTTAAGTATTAAACCTTATAATTTTATGTCTTAAATTTGAAGTATTATATTAAGGACTCTTAATAAGTTTTTATAATCTGTTAAGAATTTATTCTTAAGCCCTTTTTGTTGAAAGTCTCGTTTTTAAGTTCGACCCGTTAAAGCGCGTTTTTACCCGAAACCGATCGCTCGAAATCATTTTGACCAAATTTTCACCATATTTAAGTCTTAAAGTTCTAATCATAATGAAATAATAAGTTTCCCATAGATTTTAGGTTTATTCTTGTATTTCCATGAATTTCTTCCAAAAATCACCCGGTTAAGGCCCGTTTTAACTAAAAATTCCATTTAAATCGTTCTTAGACCCATTTAACCACAAATTAGAACAACTTCACTCTTTTAACCTTTTTAGAGCCTGGAATTATTTTTACATGGTTATACCCTATGTCCTCATATTTTCAAGTCAATTTACCACCTTTTCGGGTCCCCGAATAAGTCCAAAATGCCTATAATCCCTACTATTTTAATTTTTCAGCTTTTGAAAACATTTAATATGCCCAATAACATCCAAAACCTACTGAAAATCAGTTCTAATACACGGATCTAACATGTAACCATAATATAAGCTTGTATTTGGGAGATTTTTACTATTTTAGCCCTTTACACGTGTAAAACATATTAGTTGAACCCATTCACCCCCAAATCGTTTTGTAACTTTCAAAAAAGGTTGTTAGGAGGTTTAAAAACCATTTTTAAGCAGATCCAAAGCTTTGGTTACGGAGGGTTACAAATCATAAAGTTCATGGGTGTCAAAGTCACCCAAAAGGGGGTTTTCTAGGTGTAACTTGTGTTCCACCCGTAGCATGACCATATTTCATGTGAGATACCTCTAGTGAAGTTAAAAGCATGTGATGATAGCAGTGGAATTCTGTTAGAACAAATAAAGTAAGGGTTTTGGTGGATAGAAGAAAGAATAACACATGACATAGTTTGTTTCGGGTAGGATGAAGCTTACTCTTGTATGGTTCACGATTTGGAGAGTGTGTAGGGTGACAGAACGGTCTGGAAGTCTTCGAACAAGGGCTGGAAGATTAGAGTTTGATGAAACCATGTGTCAAAGGCTCACAAGATAGCACCCTCTTGCTAGTATGAAGCTTGACCGATGATGTTGAAACTTCGACTAGGGGGCTGAATGAAGCTGGAACTGTGGGTGTGTGTGTTTCAGCTAGAGAGAATTAGAGAGAAGAGGGAAGAAGTGAGAGGTGAGAAATGAGGGTGGGTTCAAGTGTTGCATGTAATAGGAGTGGAGGGGAATGGTGGCAAGTTTGGGTGGTGTAGAAGAGAAGAGATTGGTGGAGAGGGGGGGGGTGAAGGGGCGGCCGATATTGGAGCTTTGTGGGGTGTAATTAGTTTTAAATTTTAAATGAAAATTTGTTATTGTGTAGTATTATTTTGTAGTGTAGTATTTTAAGTGGGTAATTTTTATTAGTTGTTTAAGTATTAAGTATGTATATGTATATGTTAAACCGTGAATTGTGTGTGCATGCACACATATTTAATTGTTTCAATTAAGATTCAATTTTGAAATGGACTAATTGACTTTCCCGAAACATGAAGTTATTCGATGCTAAGGCTAGATCTGACAAATTCATGCAAAATGGCACATGAAATAACAAAAATAACAATAATAGCAATAGTAATAATAACACTGATAGTAATAGTAATAGTGATATTGCATTAATATTAATTGTATGGATAATGATGCGGGAGGGGTTAAAGGTTAGGGTTATGACCTGGAGGTCGGTTGTTACAGAAACACCCGAATCAGTATGCAAAATCGATGGAACAGTACTATAATTTGAAAATTGACCAAAAACCAACTAATCAAGAGCACAATGGCTCTGATACCATATTGTTGGTCCTTATGATCGATTCAATAGTGCACTTGATGTATGACAATGATTTCCCACTGATCTAACATAATAAACTCAATAAAACAATGAACTATTTTGAATCTAAATAATAATAAACAAGTAAGAGGCTCAATAATGATGAAAATAAGCATCCAGCCACACACACACACAATTGCAACACAAATATTCTGTATTAGGGTTTTGCAAAAAAAGGTTCCTTACAAGATAGAAAGATTACAATATATAAGAAACCTAGTTTTGCTGGCAGTTTCACTTACAAGCGAAACTGCCTGTCTAACTACTAGATTCACCAGGCAGCGAACTATAAATTCGTCGGGTGAGCTGAATCAGCTGACTCTGGGCGAAACTATAGTTTCGCTCGTAGATTCGCTGGAATACAAATTACAAAGAAATACTAAATACAAGATAAAACTAACAATTAACCTATTACATAATCAAAATAAATCTATCAACAATAGTGAGTCCAACCTATGTAGATCATCAGACTAAGTAGTTTCACTTCTGAAGTATATGAAGAACTTCCGAAGGTAGAATCAAGTCTTCCGAAGTTTATGAAGACCAAGTGATTCTCATTCCGAACCATTCACACTTAGAAGATCCAAGACAAAGTCTTCTGAAGAATGAAGTCACAAAGAGTTGCCGAAGACTTTGAAGAAGTTGATTTTTCTGATGTATAAATGGCTTCAGATGAACTTATTCTTCCGAAGCCATTTTGCCTTCGGAAGAATCAACTATGAACCAGTGGACATAAGTATGGGTTGTTTAACATCCGCTGACAACTCTAATACACTGCATGGCATTTTCCCACTCCCATGTAGTTGACCATACTTTAATCCACTATTTACCTTTTTCAGTTAGTACAGTTACCATACTTAGTTGGTGATAAAAGGTAAGTCATGGACCTGTCATGACTACCAAATCTAGGATGTTATTTTATCTTAGATATTTTTACTTCTGGCAAAGTAGTATTTGCTTAGCGGTGAATTCCAGCTTGTTTTACAAGTATAACCGGCTGTAGATAGTAGTATATATAATTTCTCATTGTGACTTATGTAACCATGCTTGTAAGAGTCTTGTAATTCTGAGTTGAGAAATAATATATACAAGTATGTTGAAAACCATTCTTGTGTTCATCAACTTATTATATTATTGTCAACTTAGTTAGAGATTCCTCTTTATCAACCGAGTGAGACTTAGTGAGTTTGTGAGATACAAAACTTGTGTTGAGAGACCAACACGATCCTGCATTATATACACATAAACTTTCATGAAAAACTTCATCGCCTCACAAAACCAACACAAAAACAAAACCAAGAGAATTCAAATGAACAATATGCTGACTTGTTCACCAAAGCCTTTGATGAACAAAGATTTAAATATTTAATTATAGTTGTTGGGATGATTAACATTGATTAGTTCTTCTCTTTTGAAAAACCTTTTTAAAATATGTCTTGTCTATGTTGCCTAACTACAATCTAAGCCCTGTTACAAAAAGGCGTTCTTCAAAAATCTAAGTGTAAATACTTCCGAAGAGAAATTTACCCTAGGAAGAAATCTTTATTCTTCTTCCGAAGGCAAATTCCTCTGCCTAAATATTATCTTCCGAAGAGCTTTTAGATTTGGAAGAACAATTGATCATAGATCAAATTTACTTCCAAAGCTTAGTAAGTTCTTTTCTCGGTAGAAGATTGTACTCTCGAAAGCAAACTTGTCATTGAGACATGGTTTGCTTTTGGAAGTAAAAAATGACTTCGGAAGACAATATTGAGAAACACAAGTGTTTTCTCTCGGAACCAAGTTTACCTTCAGAAGAACATCTTTAATGTGTAACGAAAATCTTTGGGCCCCACTTTGTAAAAAGTAAGAGTTTAGCGATGATTGTTGGAATATTTTAAATGTTTTATCTTACCGCCTCTGTCAAATCGAAACCTAAACTATCCTTTCACCTTATCAGTTTGCTTTTTAACCCCCATTTAAAATTTTCGACTCTCTCTCTTTACTTTCTTTACCAAAAAAAAAGCCCCAAAATTACCACCATCTTCTTCACTCACTCTCAAATTTATTCAATCCTACCTTACCTCTTAACAATGGCCCTAAATCCCCAATATAATCAGGTCGCTATCCTTGACTCTTCAAAGGATGTCGACTTCGCCCTATCATCGAATTTTTGTCCCAATCAGCATACTTCACAGCCCTCACCGTTAACCCCACCATCTACTCTAACCACATGGCTGAATTCAGGGCCAATGGTCAAGATGAAACGCTAAATGGTGAACAGGTCATCCGTTCGAGGATCTGTAGACAAGAGATCATCATTGCTGAATCAACCATCAGGGAGCATCTGGAGCTTCATGATGAGGGCGTCCCTACTAAGTTCCCCAAATCTGAGTTGGAAGACACTTACACTCAGATTGGATATGGTAGCGATGTGCACAAGTCTACAGTCTACAAGTTCAACTTCTCCTACAATTGGAAGTTCTTGTTGCACATTGTCCTGCACTGCCTATCCAATAAATCCGAGGGATTGGATCAAATCCCATATGATTTGGGCTGCCTCGTCCACAGGTTGGTAAAGGGCCTACGCTTCAACTACTCAAAATTTGTTTTGAACAATCTAAGATGAAATCTATCCCGGGATCCATTCTATATGTATCCCCGGTTCATTCAGCACATAATCAATTATGAGCTGGACCTGGACGGTCTCTACATGCAGCCTGACATCTTCAAGACCTTGAAGAAGGTGTCCACCAACTTCTCTGAAAGATTAGTGATCTTCTTCCAGGTATGCGCGAGCTAAAGGCTCCTGGTGACATCCCTGCAAGCCCAGTAGGTGATGAACCCATAGCAGCCACCACCACTCAAATGCCAATCACTTCTTCCCACCGTATCAAGATTACATACACTAGACGCCCCAAACAAACCCCTGATCAATCTACTCTGATTGGTCAGGTCCCCTATGTTTTATCCAAAAGGGTCGAGTGGAACTCAGGGCTCCCACTCAGCCAGAGGTCCAACCATCCTCCACCATTGACCTCCATGTCAGCATTGAGTCTCCTCAGTCTCAAGCTGACGAGCCCACAACCCAAGCGTTTAGCCCTCAGGGTGAGTCCCAACACTCCCCTAAGAAGCCAAAAAGGGACACCAAAATCATTGGGTATCTGCTCTCATAGAAGAACCCTTACGTACTGACCAAGGTCCCAGGTCATTAGATTTACCATCTCTATCCCTTATTGACCTATCAACCCTACCTGATGAGGACTCTATGTTTCATCCGGGCCATGATGTTGATATACCATACCACTCTTTAGATCAACTGAGCCCCAGGGAACCTCTAATGTCTAGCCCATATCAGCAAAACCTAACAGAGGTGAGTCAAACTGGTATGGAGGTGAATCATGTAGGCTCAGCTGCCACTACTAAAAGTGTTTCAATAACCTCTCAAGACAGTGGTAACATAAGTGGGACTGAGTCTATGGCAACCTTGGCTCTTGATGACTGTGAAAGAAAATCAACAAGCAAGGGTATCCAGGGCGTCGAGAAACTTTTACTGGTGGTGATGATGAACATACCAAGTATGTTATCTCATCTCATGATTATTCTTTGAAAGAAGATGAGGGTAGCCTGAAACTCATTATCAGAGACCTGATTTATAAAGTCTCAAACCTTGAATCAAAGGTTAAGACTTTAGAGGACAGGTCTGCCACTCAACAACTTGAGATTGAAGATCTCAAGGCACAACTAGCTGAGACAGAGTTTGAGAAGTCTGTCAGGCATGTACATACTTAGGTATCTTTAAGTTCTTCCTCTAGCTCATCTACTTCTCAAGATGATGCTACCAAAAAGGGGGAGAATGTATAGAAACAAGACATGAGGAACCCTATCTTGCCATCACAACAAATTCCTTTGATGCCATATCTTCTTTGTACCCCACACAGCAACACTCGGCAACTACCTTCCCTCAGCCAGCTCCCATCACTATTCATGTGGATCAAAAAATGCTTATGGACCTCAACAGGTTTTTAACAACATTTTTTATAAGCTCATCCATTGAACAACCATCCCCTGATTAGCCGTTGCCGACTTTGGAGCTGAGGAGCTTCAAAGACTGAATGCACCACCTACCTCTGAAAAGGAAGCTGGTCAACCTACGGCCTCTGTTGAACCCAAGATTTGCTTCGAAGGGGATACACATACTCATGGCCCAGCAACCAATTTGGAAGGGATAGGTAGTGCAGTTCTAATTACTTCTGAAGCAGAAATACAAGATGGGAAGGAATAATTGAACTATCTTCCTCGTCCAATGATCTAATCATCACAGAGGCTATTCTGGACATAGCCTCTGAGGTAAACAGTGAGGACTTCCTTACAACCCCTCTCTCCCAAACACCACAGGTCTAACCCCACTCTCCCCAACCTAAATCTTCTAAACCAGAGTCTCCAAACACTGAATCTTCCTCTGATCCTAAGGGGAAGAGGAAGCTCACTGCTGAGGAGCTTCTAGATGAGGAAAGGTTGAAAAAGCTTAAAAAGAAGGGAAAATTGATACTGGGAAGCTGTTGGCTGCAAGCAGCGAAGCAGCAACAGCCGCTCAAGAAAGTATTAAAAACAAGAGGAGAGTGGAGGTTATTGACAGGCTCATCAGCCTAGGAGTAGTCAATGAAGACATCCTTCTACTCCCACTTGATGAGCTAGTAAGACTAGAGAAGGCAACCTTGCTACAAAAGGAAAAGGAAGAAGCAGCAAGGTTGGCCGAAGAGGAGGAGAAAAGGAAGAGGAAGGAGGAGGCTACTGAAAGGGAAAGGAAGGAGAGGATAGCCTTTCTCTGCTCAAGAGCAATTCTCTAGAGGAGCTGAAACCCCATGATTATGACATGATCTTGTTTCTTTTCCATAAAGAGCAAGATCAAATCAACAAAGAGAGGAAGAGGAGTGCTAGGGAAAGGCTATGGGAGAGAAAGAAGGAGGAGGAAGAGGCACAGCTTGCCACTGCCAAAAATGTGGGAGATAACGAGTGGATGAAAGCCTATCTCAAAGCCCATGGCTTCACTGGCAGGCAAGTGGGTCCTATGTCTGAGAAGACCCTACAGCGACATGTTAGTGACATCAAGGCTGACATTCGCGTAGGAAGATGGCAGGAGGTAAGTCAATTGCTAAGTGTTCAGAAGAAGGCACCCAAACTAACAACCCACACCTCTTCCCTTCCCCATCAAAACCGAACCAAACCCTGAGCCTTACACCCCTGAACCAACAACATCAGCCTTACCAACACCCTCACCAACTGCTTCCCAACAACCACCACCACCACCTATCCTTAAACCCAAAACACAACCTAGAACCCAACCTTTACCCAAACCTTCTTCTAAACCTTCTAAGCCCCTGACCTTAGAAGAATTTAAGGAGATCAAGAGGAAGCTCATCAACTACACAACATTGAGCGACATCTCTTGTGTGGAAGAGTCAATTAACCTAAAATACACTGATGGCTCTTCCAGTTCCCTCACAAGAGATGCATTCCTTGATCTACCTAGGGGAGCACTAGAAGAAGCTCTCCAACTTCTTGCAACCAACTGAGATATTCTTACGGAAGAAGAGAAGAAGTTAAGGAGGAGGCTGGTGACTCTACTGGACACTAGGAAGGGGGACAAACATTCATCCAAACCCCTCCATCCTAGAAAACAAATAGTCCAGTGGAGGTTCGATGAACCTTCCCATAGCTTTGTTGTGGAAAGAGAGAATGGTGAGGTAAATAGGGTGAATACCTCATCTCTGCTACACTGCAGCAGATTTGACCTTGCTGAGTTAGTAGAGAAACCATTCTCCAATCCCTCCATCTTTCAAGTTGCTGCTCACATCAGAAATCATCTGAGAAGTCTTCATCTGGCTGAGCTCACAAAGAAGGCCAAGACTGAAGAAGAGTTGAAGAGGAGAGCAAAGGATGAGGAAGAAGGCATAACTACTAAAGGAAAACCATTCCTTCAAATGGTTGAAGGCTCAACTTCTGATCCTATAGTTAGATTGGAGTATGACTACAATTCCCATCTACTAACTCTCTTCAGAGGGATACAACAAAGGAGTGCATGTCATTCAAAACAACAAGCTCGATCTACTATCTACGAATGACTTGTACCAGCTCCTCACCACCACATCAGGGAAGAACAAGGAAATAGTTAAATATCTTCTTTCCCTAGTGTTAAAGACTTTAAGGAGCATAAGGAAGTGAGGTTTTGGTAGCATCAGCCTAGGGGGAGTTTGTTGGATCATATGAGGCTGGTGCAACCAAAACAACACTTAGAATATTTTTGAAGTACAATTAAAGAAGTCTTTCGAAGCTAAAGCTGCTCTTCCAAAGACAAGTTGAAGATCTTTTGAAGCTTATGTATGAAGAACTTCAGAAGGAAAAACTAAGTATTCCGAGACTAAGTAGTTTTACTTCCAAAGTATATGAAGAACTTTCAAAGGTAGATTCAAGTCTTTTGAAGTTTATGAAGACCAAGTGATTCTCCTTCAAAAGCATTCATACTTAGAAGATCCAAGACAAAGTCTTCCGAAGAATGAAGTCATAAAGACTTGCAGAAGACTTGGAAGAAGTTGATTCTTTTGAAGTATAAATGGCTTCGGAAGAACTTATTCTTCCAAAGCCATTTTGCCTTTAAAGAATCAACTATGAACTAGTGGACATATGTATGGGCTATCTGACATCTGCTGACAACTCTGATACACTGCATGGCGTTTTCCAACTCCCATGTAGTGGACCATACTTTAATCAACTGTTTACCTTTTTTAGTTACTACAGTTACCATACTTAGTTGGTGACAAAAGGTAAGTCATGGACCTGTCATGACTACCTAATATGGGATATTATTTTATCTTAGATATTTTACTACTAGCAATGTAGTATTTGCTTAGCGGTAAATTCCAGCTGGTTTTCCAAGTGTAACCGGCTGTTGATAGTAGTATATATAGTTTCTCATTGTAACTTATGTAACCATGCCTGTTAGAGTCTTGTAATACTGAGTTGAGAAATAATTTATACAAGTATCTTGAAAACCATTCTTGTGTTCATCAACTTATTATATTATTGTCAACTTAGTTAGAGAGATTTCATCAATCGAGTGAGACTTAGTGAGTTTGTGAGATACAAAACTTGTGTTGAGAGACCAACACCGATCCTGCATTATATACACATAAACTTTCATATAAAACTTCATCACCCCACAAAACCAACACAAAAACAAAACCAAGAGAAAAATAAAATAAGATAATAAAATATAATATAATAAGAAATAAGATAAACTTAAGAATAAAAGGATATAAACACTTCTTTTTCAAGAAGTTTTTCCAGAGAGTCAAAGAATTGGTGGGATTACTGATATGTTTGTCGTTTTAAACCCATGTCTTTATTCATTTCAATACGTAATCTGGAGCTGTCTTTATCATGTTTTGGTTTAATTTTAGAAACTCTAATGACTTGGTCCCCACAAACATTAGGCAAAGGACTTATCCTGTCATCATGGTTTATTTTGGGAAACCAATGATGAGAGCTCCAGGTCTATACTTAGGTATAACAGAGGAGATGATCATCTAAACTTATTGATGAGAGCTTTAGGTCTATACTCACGTATAACAAAGAAGATCATCAGAACATGCTGATTAGAGCTCCAGGTCTATACTCACATATAACAAAGGAGCTCATCACTCCAGGTCAATATTCACCATAGCAGAGAAGATAAGCACGAGATATACTTCTAAAGAGCTAACGAGAAGCTTTAATTCATAAACTTTTCTGAAGAGCTAGACTAGGAGTATTTAATATGCTAACTAGAAGCATCATTCATGACATGGGAAAAGGGAGATTTTGGGAAATTTTGGAAAATATCAAAGGAGATTTGAAACTCTTTATGCAGGCCAAAATGTCAAGAGGGTAATCCTTATCATCGAGTTTGTAAGCTTTAATTTAGCTACACGATCACTGTTTACTTCGTTTTGGGTTTTTGGGCTGAGCCTACCATGCATATCCCAACACAAGGCTATTGACCTCCTTCAAACTTCTTTTGCTTGGGGTTCTTGAAAAGAAAAAATTGAAAATCTTAAGAGTTTAAACTTTATTCACCCCTGAAATTTCTTTTTAATTGCCATGTAAGAGAAATTTCTAGTTTTCATATTTTGTTAAAGATAAAAAAATAAAGGAATATAGGACACAAAAGTTATTCAGAAAGAGTTTTTTAAAAATAGAAAATGAACAAAAGAGTTATTTACAGTTTGACACAATTTGTTATGTAAAAATTTTTCAAAAAGATATTAAACCCAACATTGAGATCAATTCATAAAAACAAGGTTTATCAAATATTTTAGTGAAAAGATCTGCTCTTTGATTCTTTGTGTCAATTGGAATAATATAAATGAAACCCTTTTCTTGAGCATCCCGGATTTCATGAATCCTTGTTTCAATGTGTTTGGTACGAGTATGATGAATTGGATTTTTGGTTATTCCGATAGCAGCTTCATTATCACAAAAGAGTGGTGTATGAAAAAATTGATTCCGTAATCCATCACCTGATGTTGTATCCAAAGCACTTGACAGTAGCAACTTAATGCAACAACATATTCAGCCTCTCCTATAGATAGAAATACTGTTGTTTGCTTCTTGCTTTGCCATGAAACAAGACAATCCCAGAGATATTTACATCCGCCAGTGACGGACTTCCTGTTGATCCTGCAACCACCATGATCACTGTCAGAATAAGCATGTAAATCAAAGTTCCCTCCTTTTGGATACTAGAGACCCAAACAAGAAGAACCTTTTAAGTAACGAAAAATGCATTTAACATCTTTTTGATGTGATTCTTTTGGGTTGGCTTGAAAACGGGCACAGTAGCACACGACGAATATAATATCTGAACGGCTAGTCGTGAGATACTTGAGAGATCCGATCATAGAACGATAGCGATGAGCATCCACGAATTTCCTATTATCATCTGGTGTTAAGCAGGTTTGAGTAGTGAATGGAGTAAGTTCTGGGGAAGCATCATTCATCTTGAACTTCTTGAGAATCTCTTGAATGTACTTTCCTTAGTGAATGAGAATACCATCTGGCTTTTGTTCAACCTACAACCCTAAGAAAAAGCACATCTTCCTCATCATGCTCATCATCACTTCTTCAAATTATCTACACAGTTCTTGTTTGTAAACCCAAAAATAATATCATCAACATACAGATGAACAATCAACATCTCACCATCAACCTCCTTCTTAAATAATGTCATATCTATAGTTCCATGAGAGAAACCCTTGCGAAGTAGATATTATGTCAGTATTTCATACCAAATACGAGGAGCTTGATGTAATCCATATAATGATTTATCAAGTTTATATACTTTCTCTAGAAAATCTGGATCCTCGAAACCTGGTGGCTGACATACATAAATCTCCATGTCAATGTTCCCATATAGAAATGCACACTTCATGTCCATCTGAAAGACTTTAAAGTTCTTGTGATCAGCGTGAGCAAGAAAAATTCTGATAGCTTCAATGCGGGCAACTGGAGCAAACACTTCAGTGTAGTCAATTCCCTCCTCCTGAGCAAATCCTTGAACAACCAGTCTTGCCTTGTTTCTTACTACCACTCCTCGATCATCTGGCTTGTTCATGAACACCCATTTGGTGCCGATTGGATATTTGTTTGGTGGAAGATCAAGTAACTCCCAAACATTCAACTTCCTGAACTGTTGAAGCTCCAACTGCATAGATTCAACCCAACTTGAGTCTTGAAGAGCTACTGATATATTTTTGTGAACAATTTAAGATAAAAAAAACATGTATAGAGACATTCAATTATCAATCGCAATTGACACCAAGTCCTCACACCATCTGTAATGGAACCAATGATGTAATCATGTGGGTGATCTTTTAAGGTTTTGAAGGTGGTGTTAAGGTTAATGGATTGGATTGAGATGAAGATGTGGTTTGTGATAGTTGTGAAAGGGAAATTGGTTGTGATGGAGGAATTGTTTGCGATGGAGGTGTAGGAGGTGTAGGTGGAGCATCAAATGGAGGTGGAGATAGAGGGTCAATTGGAAGTTATGGAAGAGGTTCTGGTGGAGGAATGATTTGCATATTGATTTGAGGAACAACATCATCATCAAATACTAGAAGATTGAATGATTTAAAGACACAGTTGGAGTCATAAAACCATTCCGGGTCTGATCCCATGTTTGGTGAATTAGACTCCTGCCAATCAACATAAAAGGATTCTTGCACAATACGCATTCTTTTGTTGTACACTCAATACGCCTTTTGTGAGGTAGAATATCCACCAAAGAAACATTCATCAGAGACTGCACCAAACTTTGACTTCTGTGCTTGAGTATTCAACAAAGTACATGAGCAACCAAATGGACGAAAGAAATCAATTAAGGGTTTCCTTTTAAGAAGAAGCTCATAAGGAGTCTTCATCTTGTCTTTCACAATAAGAACCCTCTTTAGTACATAGGATGCACAGTTGACTGCTTCTGCCTAGAAAATGATTGAAAGCTTTGACTCAATCAGCATAGTACTTGCTGCTTCAATAAGGGTCCGATTCTTCCTTTCAGCAACACCATTTTGTTGAGGTGTCCTAGCAGCACTGAACTATTGAGAATCCCTTTGCTTGCACAGAATGAGTCAAAGATATGATTTTTGAATTTAGTTCCATTTTCACTTCTGATTGCCATAACCTTCCTTTTGTTGATGGCTTTAATTGAGAGGATCTGCTTCCGTAGCTCTTCTGTAGTGTCTCCCTAGTGTGTTAGAAATCTTACCCAAAAGTATCTTGATTAATCATTGTAACAACCAAACAATAAGATTTTCTAGCAATGAATTTAACACTAATAGGACCAAATAAGTCGGTATGTAACAATTCAAGGGGTTTTGAAATTGTCTTTTCAAGCTTGAGCTTGTGTGGCCTTTTATGTTGTTTTCCTAGAGCATAAGTCATTCATTTTTCTACCACTAAAAAATCTTTAAGTGGTAGCCCCCTCACAAGATCGTTCTTAACCAACTTATTTATATTTTTAAAATTAACATGTACTAATCGTCTATGCCACAAAAAGGACTCAGAAGATGAAGCTTTTGACAGGAGACACGTCACAGTTGAGGTGGATTCCTTTGATCCCATATCCAGCAGATAGGTATCATTCTTTCTTGGAGCACGCATGATCACCAAATCCTCTGGGATAATAAACTCTAGATTAAGAAACAAGTATTCATTGGACAATAGCATTGGAATATCTTTATCATAGATTTGTGATACACTTAATAGATTGAATGCTAGCTTTGGAACGTAGTTCACTTTCTCCAGAGTCAACGAACCATTTGATACTTCCCCTTGACCAATTATTTTTCCTCTTTCTTGTCTCCAGCAAAAGCCACATATGCTCCATTTATTACATGATAATTTGTAAGTAGGTCCTTCAACCCAGTCATATGCTTGGAACATCGCTATTGACATGCCAGAAGCTATTGTACAACTTTTCTGGAATGATACTGGCATTTGAACAAAAATTATTAAGACTTGGAAATCAGGACCCAAGTCATGACGAACTTAGGTCTCGGAGTAGAAGATTTTTTACAGAAAAAAAATTTACAAAATGATTTAATCTACTTCCTAATGAACTGTGATTTGCATTTCTCCTAAAATACTCGGGGTGATGTTTAATTACATGATCATCATTTCTACATCTAAAACACTTAGATTTTAAACCTTTCTTCTTATATTTTGAGACAGGAGCTTGATCTATTAATATCTCTTCCTCACATTCAGACATATGTGAATCAGAATCGCTATAAGAGTCATATGATTCTTTTGCTTTTTCCTTAGTATCCTTAGTTTTAGCAGGTTCTGATTCATTCACATTAATATGAAAAACATATAATGAAGTTGTCTCCTGTTCTTTAGGTTTTGAAATCCGAATTGGTGTTAAAGATGGAATTGGATGAGAGAAAACTTTTCAAAACAATTTGATTTTGTTTGTTCGTCTAAAGCTTTACTTGAACAAGCGTCAATTCTGTTAACACAAGAATTTGAAACATCACGATTTGATTCATCAACATCTGAAGATGAACAAGCTGGACTAGAGCTGGAACTACACATGCCATTGTCAACTGAACAACCTAGTACTCAAGACCAGTCCCCTCAGTTAAAATCATCAGGGAGAAGAAAAAGGATGGCCAGGAGATCAACCTTAAAGAGATAAAGAAGAAAGGCATCCACCTCCCAACCTTAGGATGAGTCAGAGCATCCTAAGGGAGTGCATGAAGAGGTCTCTCAACAAACTCCAATCATAGTAGAACCTCTTGCTATTGGAAGACAAATTATCTCATGGTCTTATGATGAAGATCAAGACAGATGGTATGTCATAAGAGATCAGGATGGCATGCATGTCTATTTCATAGAAGACATGCTCAATCTTCCCTGCCTGATCTCTTTAACATGAGAAGGTTCTATGTTAGTCTGAAGGATCCAGACCTTATGATAAAGAAAGGTATGCTGAAGATCCTAATGTGGACTATCAAAATCTAAAGAACTTCTTCTGTTTTGGTAGCATCAGCCTAGGGGGAGATTGTAAGATCATCTAAAGATTATGAGGCTGATGCAACCAACAAGCTAGAACAACCAAGTCTTCCAGGCATGCACTAAGGGACAAAGATGAACTAGCTTTAGAAGTCTTATACTCTCAAATGTGTTTATGTGTAAGATCTTCCGAGGCTAACAGTTCAGAAGGAGTTACTTCGGAAGTTTCACACTCAAACAACAAAATATTCTAAGTGTGAAATCTTCCAAAGCCAAAGACCAGCATCTTTCGAAGCCAAAGATGAAATCTTCCAAAGCTTCAGAGACAAAGTCTTCCGAAGCTGTGAAGACCGATTCTTTAGAGGAAAGACAAAATATGCTTTCTCTGAATCAACTTTTGATAAAGCTGACACACTTTCCGTTGCCTGCTCTGGTGGTTCACCTACTTTACACAAGTTGGTGAAACTTCCATGCTTTATCAAAAAGTAGGAATGTTCTTTGTCTGTAACTTACCTTGTTCCTGTAGACTTTTTGTATTATGAAAAGTCAGTGACCTATGGCATGTCATAGTCACTAGTCAATAGGCATTCTGCCTTTTGACTTTAGATTGATCTTGTTGTCTAGATTAGTCAAATCCCAACTATCTTTACATGTAAGTGACGGTTGTAGGTTGTAGTATAAAAGTGTCTCAGGTCCTTGTAAGTTCAATATGCTTTGTAACACTTGTAAAAGAACTTGAGATCAATATACAACATCCTTGAAAACCAATCTTATGTTCTTGTGTTGTTCTTAGTTCTGTCTCTTTAATTTACTTCTATTCTTAGTATCATCTGTTTTAGTTACTAGTTCCCTATTTGAATTGTTAAGAGATCTAAGATCTCTCCTCAGTGTGAAACTAAGTGTTAAGTACCCTTACCCGGTCCTGCATTTGGTATCAGAGCCTTCCAGGCTCTTGATTGTAAGATCTAACCATCTTTAATCCTCTTAGCTTCACACATCACTTAACTCTTCAAATGGTAGCTATCTCTAAGGCTGATATGGAAACTGGAACTATGACAAAGTCCCCACTGATCACACCTAAGGATTTTGACACTTGGTGCCAAAGAATGGAAGGCTTCATCAAGTCTCAAGATTCCAGGATGTGGGAGTCTGTTGTTAATGGACCTCATGTACCATGAACCTCTTCAGCTGCTGCTGGTGGTGGCATGATACCAAAGGAGAGGGCTGACTTTTCTGATGAAGACTGGAAAAAGATTGATATTGATCAGAAAGCCATGACAGCCCTCCAAACTGCTCTTCCAAACTCGATCTACAAAGGTTTCAAGAAGTGCAAGACCGCTAAATAGTTATGGGATACACTGAAACTAATATATGAGGGGTCCAATGAAGCAAAGGAAAACAAGAAGGACCTCCTAAAGTAGTAGTTTGAAAACATCACCTTCAAGACAGGTGAAACCATGACTCAACAATACTTCAGGTATGTTGACATTGTAGATACTCTGGCTGATGTTGGAGTAACTATTGATAACAGAGATATTGTTAGGAAGTTCATGTCCTCTCTTCCCAGACAATGGACACTACTACTGTGTGATCATTAAGAGGACTGAAAACCTCAAGACCCTTACTCTCACTGAGTTGTATGGGATACTCAGTGGACACCAGATGGAGATGAACATGCAAAATTCATCTGGTAACTCCAATACTCACTAGAGTTCAGCCCTTCATGTGGGTGAAAGGGATAGCAGAGAAACATAGCATCATCTTATCTGCTACCCTGAAACTTCACAAAAGGGTCCTTTCATCACCTTCCCAGGGACACCCAGAGAGAGCTACATCCAAGGAAGCCCCTTCCAAGAGACAAGTTCCTCTCAAGCCTTTGTCTCTACTGATGAAAGTTCAGGAAACTTTCTCTTCACTCTTGAAGACCTGGACTGTATCCATCCAGATGACCTAGAATATATGGAGATAGTCCAGCAGATGGCTCTTCTCACTCACAAGCCTAGACGTTCTACAAGAGGACTGGGAGAAGGTTTCCTAGCAATGCAGCCAGTGGCAAGTTTGGGCTGGACAAAAGCAAAGTAAAGTGTTACAACTGTAACCAGATGGGACACTTTGCCAGAGAATGCAAGGCATCCAAGCAAAACTACACTGAAGAAGGGCACCAAAATGAGAAGCCAAAACAGCAAGCTACAGTTGCTGTTAAAGAAGGAGGCTTTGACTGGAGCTTCCAAGCTGACGATTCTTCTCCAAATCAAGCACTCATGGATGACCATGATGAAGCCAAGGTATTAGAACATATTTGCTCTCCTGAATGCATTGCTAAAGTAAATAGATACAGGTCCTACAACTTGAAATGAGATCTGATATTGAGTCCATGAATATTCTAAAAGCTGATTTTAAAAGAGCTAAAAATGACTGTTAACTTAAGATAGAAGATCTAGAGAAAACAGTTTCAACTCTTAATACGAGCAAACAAATTACAGGACTCAAATTAAAGATCTCAGTCTGAATTGCTCTGTGCCACTGCTACACAGTCTGAATCATCCTCCTCCAAGAGCAATTCCCTCCCTAAGAAAATTGTTGTATCATCTGTGAAGAAGAAGCTGGAGAAAGAAAGTATTCAAGTTTAGTCTTGCTCTTAGAAGAAGACTCCCAGAAGGAAGCAAATAGACTGCATCATGTGTGTTAGTACTTCTCATCTGGCTAAGGATTGCATCTACAATCCTAAAAGTACTATTCTCATGGTCAAAGAAATGGCTTCTAGGAAGAAGAAGGAAAAGAAAGCTTTGGAAGGAAAATCTGTTTTCTTCGAAAGCTCCAAAATGAAGAAGAAGGCAAGTGAAAAATTGTCTTTGAAAGAAAATTTGCTCTCGGAAGACAGGAATGCTTCCAAAGTACTGAAGCTTCCTGCAGTGAAAGAAAGATCTTCCGAAGGTCCAGTCTCCAAATCTTCCAAAGCTGCAAAAGCTTCGAAGCTTTGAAGGTCAAGCCAAATTTTCCAAAGGTGGTGTGGAAGATGAAGGAAGACCATATGACTGAAGATTCTTCATCAGCAACAGTAAATGATCCTCAGAGCCTGAACGTAGGATCACTTACTGTTTCATTGCCTTCAACTCATTTTGACAAGCCCAAGACCAATGAGGCTTGGGTTTCCAAATGTAACTAAATCATCTCTTTTTTTTGCAGGGACAGCCAAAGGCAAACATAAATGTGTGGATCATTGATAGTGGCTGCTCCAGGCACATGACAAGTAATGAATCCTTACTTCAAAACTTTGAAAGATTTGATGGAGGACCAGTTGCTTTTGGAGGAGATGCAGGAGGTTACATTACTGGCAGGGGCAAGGTTACAAATGGTAAGCTCAGCATTGAGAAGGTAAACTTTGTCAAGGAGCTTCGATACAATCTTTTGAGTATGTCCTAATTTTGTGACCAAAAACATCACATGCTCTTTACTGAGCATGAGTGCATTGTTCTCAAGCCCGAGGTTGACATTCCTCAAGATCATGTTCTGCTCAGAGCCCCCAGGAGAGGGAACATGTACAAGATGGATCTGCAGGAAGCATCTCCCTATAGAGAAGTTTCTTGCTTTCTGTCTAAAGCAAATAGTGATGAGTCTTTCCTTTGGCATAAAAGAATATGCCATGTAAACTTTAAAAACATGAATAAATTGATTAAGAATGATTTGGTGACTGGAATGCCAAAGAAAGAGTTTACAAGTGATGACCACTGTGTTGCATGCCTGAAAGGGAAGCAACATAAAGTGTCTCACAAGCCAAAGGAAATGAACTCTATCACTACTCCCCTACACTTGTTACATATGGATCTGTTTGGCCCTACCAGTGTAATGAGTCTAGGAAGGACCTCTTACTGTTTAGTGATCACAGATGATTTCACAAGATTCACTTGGGTGTTTTTCCTTAGAACTAAGGATGAAACCCATGAAATCTTAAAGAAGTTCATTCTAAAAATTGAAAATCAATCTGATCACAAGATCAAGACCATAAGATGTGATCAAGGAACTGAATTTAAAAACCAAATCCTTGATATATTTTGTGATGACAAAGGTATTTCAAGACAAAATAGTGCTCCCAGGACTCCTCAGCCAAATGGTGTTGCTGAAAGGAGAAACAGGACACTTATTGATGCTGCTAGAACTATGTTGTGTGACTCTAAACTGCCTATCACCTTCTGGGCAGAGGCTGTCAACACAGCCTGCTATATGCAGAACAAGTTTAGTAGTTAAGACACATGGCAAGACTCCTTATGAACTGTGGCACAAAAGGAGACCATTCATTGGTTTTCTTAGAACATTTGGATGTTCTTGCACCATCTTGAATACCAAATATCAAATTGCCAAGTTTGCTGAGAAATCAGATGATGGACACTTTGTTGGATACTTTTCTCAAGCCAAGGCTTATAGAGTATACAATCTCATAACTAGAATCATTAAGGAGTCGGCCAATGTGACTTTCAATGAACACACACCCTGTGTGAAAGGTTCTGGTCCGGATTGGCTGTTTGATCTTGATTTAGTTACCAACTGTTTTAACAAGTCTTGTGAAAATGTTTCAGGATCTACAAATAACAGATCAACATAAGATCCTGATCCAAGATTTGAGCTGAGAAGACCAACCAAGAAGACTACTTCAGCTCCAGTGGTAACTAACCCTGTAATTGAGGCTCCTATTAGCACAAGCATGACAAATACTGCTGATTCAATTAAATTGCCTTCAAATTCCAGCTCAGAGGCTCAGAATTCAGGAGAAGGAATTTCTAATGCAGGAGGAACTGGAGGTGGTGACAGTGATCAAGAATTTCTTGATGCTGATAATCACTCCATTGAAGACAACATGAATGATGTCACACACTCATTGGATCAAGTTTCTCTTGATAAGTGTGGTGATTTGGTGGGAGACACCTCATTGCCAGATCAAAATTTCTCTAATTTAGATCTGTCCAACCAACTTGCTGTGATCCCTCAACTTTGGATCCACAAGTCACATCCCACCACAAACATTATTGGGAATATTGACTCAAGGGTAAGAACAAGAGGACAAACTCATGACAGTTATTTTTGTCTACATTCTTGTTTCTTATCCCAGATAGAGCCGAAGAAAGTTGATGAGGCTTTGAAGGATGGAAGCTGGATTGAAGCTATGCAAGATGAGCTACTTCAGATCAGAAGACAGAAGGTTTGGAACTTATGCCCTTTTCCTCAAGAGAAGACTGTCATAGGTACCAAATGGGTATTCAGGAACAAGAAGGATGATAGAGGGATTATCATCAAGAACAAGGCTAGAGTGGTTGTCCAAGGATACACTCAAGAAGAAGGGATTGATTACACTGATTTCTTTGCTCCAATTCCAAGACTTGAAGCTGTAAGAATATTCCTGGCTTATGCTGCATCCAATAATTTCAAGGTCTACCAGCTTGATGTGAGATGTGTTTTTCTCTATGGGGTGATTGATGAAGAAGTTTATATCAAACAACCACCTAGCTTTGCAAACCCAGATCATCCTGATTATGTCTGCAAGCTTGATAAAGCTCTATATGGACTGCATCAAGCTCCAAGAAAGTGGTATGAGACACTATCAACATACCTTTGTCAACATGGATACAAAAGAGGTACTATTGATGGGACTCGCTTCATCAAAGGAACAGGGAATGACATATTGCTAGTTCAAATATATGTAGATGACATCATCTTTGGTTCAACTAATCCAAAGCTCTGTAAAGACTTTGAGATGCTGATGAAGAATAGATTTGAAATGAGTGCCATAGGGGAACTTAGTTTCTTTCTAGGAATTCAAGTGAAGCAGGTTGAAGATGGCATCTTCATTAGTCAGTCAAAGTATGTACAGGACATACTTACAAGATTCAAGATGACTGACTGTAAGGTTGCAAAGACACCCATAGCCAGAAACTACTCCCTTGGTCCTGATCTTGAGGGGGAGTGTGTTGATGAATATCTCTACAGGGCTATGATTGGGCCACTTATGTACCTTACTGCTAGCAGGCCTGATATTATGTTTTCCATATGTATATATAAAAGATATCAAGCCAACCCCAAGATGTCACACCTAATCACTGTCAAAAGGATTCTTAGATACCTCAAAGGTGCTCCAAATCTAGGCCTTTGGTATCCAAAGAATTCAGACTTTAATCTGTATGCTTATAAAGATTGTGATTATGGTGGCTGCAACATGACTGCAAAGTCCACATCTGGGGGATGTCAATTCCTTGGTGGAAGGATAGTCTCTTGGCAATGCAAGAAGCAATCCTATGTGTCTGCATCAACTGCTAAAGCTGAATACATTGCTGCTGCAAGCTGTTGTGCTCAAGTGCTTTGGATTCAGAATCAGATGCTAGACTGTGGGTTCAACTTCAAGGAGACTCCCATCCACATAGACAACGACAGTGCCATATTTATTACAGAGAATCCTATGCAGCACTCAAGGACCAAACACATCAATATCAGGTATCATCTAATTAGGGATAATTTTGAAAAGGGATTGATCAAACTAATCAAAGTTAACACAAATGAACAATATGTTGATCTGTTCACAAAGGCATTTGATGAACAGAGATTTAAATATCTTGTATCAGCTATTGGGATGATTAACTTTGAATAGATTTTCTTTAATAACTTAATCAACTTTATTTCCTAAAATTGTGTGTCCTAAGTTGTCTATTAGATCACCTCATAAGCCCACTTCTCTTTGGAAGAAAACTAACTTTTAACTGATATACCTTAGATTTGTGAAAATTTACCTTCGGAAGAACTCAAATTGCCTTAGGAAGAAATTTATGTCTTCAAATCATTTAACAGCTTATCTAAGATTTACCTCCGGAAGAAATTCTTGGAGTATCTTCCGAAGCTTAAATTCTTATATAAGCACTTAAATGCATTCAAAGAAGAAATATCTTCCGAAAGCAACTAAGTCTCGAAAAACTTGTTCACTTCTTCAGAAGCCAAATTTTCAAAATTCTTTAAAATATCTTCCGAAGCAAAAATTGCCTTTGGAAGCTTTGCTACAAAGTTTTCGAAGCAAAATTGTCTTCGAAAGTTTTACAACTTCCAAGAAAACTAACTTTTTGGGCTCACTTTTTCAGAAGTAGGACCCACTTGCGGATTTCAAAGTTTATCTTTTTGTCATAACTTTGTCTCAAATCCACAACATATATCTTCCAAACGGTTCAATTTTGTCTCTCTACTCTCACTGATCCTTACCCTAAAATTACCCACAAATTTCATCTTCTTCTTCCTTTCCTCACTGTAAAGCTTCCTCAAATGGCCAACATTGATCGTCACCACGACCCTGATTTTTCCATGTACCTACACAGGTAACACAATCAGGTTGCCCTGTTACACTCTGAGAAGGATCCAAGTTTCTCAAATGTGTGTAGGTACCTTTCTTCGTCGCACTACTTCACCTCCCTTACAATTGATCCTCCTCTCTATGAGGATCAGTTGCTTGAGTTCTGGAGGACCTGTCAAGAGATCACCATGGACGGGGAGAAGGCACTGTCTGCTACAGTGCAGGGGAGGGTAGTTTTCATCACTACGACCATCATAAACACCCATTTGTATATACTAATTTACTTGCAAACTTGGACTCGTTAGAGTATTACATGTTCCTTAGGTATGTTCAACACATTCTCAACTGTGAGTTGGGACCACAGTTGATGGGATCAGGTAATATTCTTAAAATAGGACAAATAAGGCCCGGCATCTTCAAAATCTTAAAGAAGCCAACTTTGGCTTCTCTAGGGTAGAAACAGCCCTTGTCCTAAAAATGTTTGAGCTCATTGCTTAGGGTGAAAACCTAGCAGCACCAGCTAGTGTTGAACCAACACCCTCTACCTCTCACCCACCTCAAACACAGCCTACCATCACCATCACCTACAAAAAAAAATCCCAACGAACCCCTGCCCTTGCTACTGAGCCTGTGCAGTCCCCCATATCTGAACCCATACAGGAGGAAGTGGAATCTCAAGCTCCCACTTCCCCTGAGGAGCAAACCACTCCCATCTTTCCTCCACTCAGTGATGAGGATCCTCATGCTCAGCCTGATGAGGTCATAACCCCACAAATAGATGGATCTGAGTCTCAATACTCTAATGATCAACCTTCTGGGGAAAGCTACCATCCCCAACCACTTGATCTAAACCGCCCCATTCCCAACCTTGACTTTTATTCTGATGAAGATTTGGGCTTCAGTGAGTACCATGAGTCTCTCCTCTCTTCCCACACTCAAGGAGAGTTAAGTACTCCTGCTTCCCCTATCTCTAGCCTACATCAGCAACCCCCTACTAAGGTGGATCCTTATGAATCTATTCAGGAGATCCATATGGAAGAGTCTCTCACTTTAGAAAGTGATTACATAACTAAGACCTCAACCATGGCAATACAGCCTCTTGACACTTCTCTGGAAGTTGTCATTGGGCAGTGGAAATCCAGCAGCCAAGAAACCCATGCTGGTGGTAAGGAAGAAGACTTAGGTCCAATTCTCTCATCCCCCAATGATTCTTCATCTGAAGATGAGGGGAGTCTGAAACAAAAGGTACATAAACTGTCACATCTTTGCACCTATTTTGTTTCAAAGATAGCTCACCTGGAATCTCAGGTGACTATCTTACAGAAGAGGGTCAATGACCAGCAACTTAAGATCACCAATATTAATGGCAAGATAGTTGAAAGACCCATGAGGACAACTCATCTAGGTCCACAAGAACCTGTGGATGTCATGGATCAATCTCCCATCTCACCTATGCAAGAGGGTGATGCTACCAAAAAGAGGGAGGAAATTCTGACAATCATAGAACCTGGGAGTTCTTCCCAGAGTATGGACATAGAGGAATCACCATCCTCTCTTGCAGTTGTTCATACTCAGAAACCTCCTCTGGACAGTGATCTGAACTTGCTCATCCGACAACTATTTGAGGAGGGAATACCAAGAGCAATGTCTACCCCTTCTCAGAACCCATTCTGGGGTTGGGGGTATGATAGTAACAGGAGAGCTCTTATGATCTCTAGAGCTCAGGCTCAACTAGAAGTTCTCAACATTTCACACCTGAGTTTCTATAAGAGCATCAACTTGGCAGATCTGCAACATATCAACCCAAGCAATAACAGACAAGCTGCAAGATTGGCAGAAAGAATCCAAGACAGGGTGCTAGAGGAGTATAAATTAAGATCAAATTTATATAGACAGAGGCTAGCAGGTGAGCTCTTTGGTCAACTGGATGTTGAGGTAGACCCGGAGATTAGCTTCAAAGGGAAAACCTTGACTGAAGGCCCAGATGTTAAACCTGTGAACCTTGAGACAGGATCTCCCTCTGCACCCATTACCCTCAGTGAAATACCAGCTGGTGATGGTACTTAAAAACCTCTCTTTGGCCAGAGCTTGATAGCTGAACCAAGCAATGAAGGTCAAAGCTCTCTCCAGCCTGAGTCACCAAGGCCTGTGGTTGAAAAAGGCAAAAGGAAACTGAATCCTGAGGAGATTGATGAGGAGAAGAGAGAGAGGAAGATGAAGCTAAGGGGAGAGAGTTCAAGTGGTTCCCCAAGGTTTATGGAAGCTGCAATCAGGGCTGCCCCCAGGCTAAACACTCAGGAAGATGAGTTAAGAGCAGCCAGGCTAAACTACCTGGGAACCAGAAACTATAATGTTGATGAACTCATATCTCTCCCCTTAGATGAGTTGAATGAACTGGCTGACACAGAGTCGTCAAAGGAGAGGAAGGAAGCTAAGGATGCAGCATTGCTCCTCAAGCACAAGGAATAAATAAGGCTAAAAAGACTCTACAAGAACATTCCTTTCCTCTCCCCAGTTCAAGAAAGTCCTGAGCTAGAGACTGTGGCCACTAAACAACCTTAGGTAGCAACTGAAGAAGAAAGACTAAAGGTGATCAGCTACCTGAGTGCCACAGGTCTCTATCAGGTAGATGCACTTCTTCCCTTACCATCTGAGTACATATTGTTTGAATACAATAAGCAGATGGAAGAAAAAGCTAAAAGAGAAAAACAAGCTGAAAAGAAAAGATTAAGGGAAGAAGCTGCAAAGTCAAGGGCCATCATCCACAAAAGCCAAAAGAAGTCTGCTGACAGACAAAGGATGATGAGCTTCTTAAAGCTGTATGGATACTCCAGAAGGAGGCTTGGCCCTATGTCTCTATCCATAATAGATGAGCATATCAGGGTAATCAAGCAGAAGATAAAGAAGGGTGAGCTGGTGGACTTGCATTCCCCACCAAGTCCAACTCAACCTGAAGTTCAGGTGAAGGTTGAACCCACTGAGACAACACAACCTGAACCAGGAGTTGCATCTCAGCCAACTTTATCTTCTTATCCATAGTAGGGTCATCCTCTCTCTCCTTCTGAACCTGTGAGAGAGGAGATCCCAATTGAGGGGGACTCAACTTAACAACCTGGTACTCAAGACCAGTCCCCTCAGTTAAAATCATCAGGGAGAAGAAAAAGGATGGCCAAAAGATCAACCTCAAAGAGAAAAAAAAAAGAAAGGCATCCACCTCCCAACCTCAGGATGAGTCAGAGCATCCTAAGGGAGTGCATGAAGAGGTCTCTCAACAAACTCCAATCATAGTAGAGCGTCTTGCTGTTGGAAGACAAATTATGTCATGGTCTTATGATGAAGATCAAGACAGATGGTATGTCATAAGAGATCAGGATGGCATGCATGTCTATTCCATAGAAGACATGCTCAATCTTCCTCTACATGATCTCTTTAACATGAGAAGGTTCTATGTTAATCTGAAGGATCCAGACCTTATGATGAAGAAAGGTATGCTAAAGATCCTAATGTGGACTATCAAAATCTGAAGAACTTCTCTGTTTTGGTAGCATCAGCATAGGGGGAGTTTGTAAGATCATCTAAAGATTATGAGGCTGATGCAACCAATAAGCCAGAACAACCAAGTCTTCCAGACATGCACTAAGGGACAAAGATGATCTAGCTTTGGAAGTCTTACACTCTTAAATGTGTCTAAGTGTAAGATCTTCCGAAGCTAACAGTTCAGAAGGAGTTACTTCGGAAGTTTCACACTAAAACAAAAAAATATTCTAAGTGTGAAATCTTCTGAAGCCAATGACCAGCATCTTCCGAAGCCGAAGATGAAATCTTTTGAAGCTTCAGAGACAAATTCTTCCGAAGCTGTGAAGGCTGATTTCTTCAGTGGACAGAGAAAATATGCTTTCTCTTAATCAACTTTTGATAAAGCTGACACACTTTTCGCTACCTGCTCTGGTGGTTCACCTACTTTACATAAGTTGGTGAAACTTCCATGCTTTATCAAAAAGTAGGAATGGTCTTTGTCTGTAACTTACCTTACTTGTTCCTGTAGACTTTTTGTATTAGGAAAAGTCAGTAAGCTATGGCATGTCGTAGTCACTAGTCAAAAGGCAATCTGCCTTTTGACTTTAGATTGATCTTGTTGTCTAGATTAGTCAAATCCCAATTGTCTTTACATGTAAGTGAATGTTGTAGATTGTAGTATAAAAGTGTCTCAGGTCCTTGTAATTTCAATATGCTTTTTAGCACTTGTAAAAGAACTTGAGATCAATATACAACATCCTTGAAAACCAATCTTGTGTTCTTGTGTTGTTCTTAGTTCTGTCTCTTTAATTTACTTGTGTTCTTAGTATCATTTGTTTTAGTTACCAGTTCCCTATTTGAATTGTTAAGTGATCTAAGATCTCTCCTCAGTGTGAAACTAAGTGTTAAGTACCCTTACCTGGTCCTGCACCAACTGTTCATCATATTTCTTCAAGTTGCTTGAAACATACAAAAATCGATTTGTAAGATCAGTAAGGCTTTTATTTTTTTGTCCAATAAATGAATTAAACTCCTTTTTTTCTTGGGCTTTATTGTCCTTTTTCAAGTCTTCATTACCATCATAAAACTCGCAGAAAGTATCATATAAGGATTTTGCATTCTTGTGTTCGGAAAAACGGTTGTAGATGTCTTGAGATAAACATAGAGTTAAAGCTCAGAATGCTTTCTGATCACGGTCGATTAACTTCCGATCTCTTTCTATGAAGGTTGATGGATCAGTGTTTGGTGTGGTAGTTTGACCAACTGTGACGGTAGGAGTATGTGGACCATTGACGATTGATTCCCACTGGTTGTGATCGGTGTAGTAGAAGAAGGCTTTCAAACAACCTTTCCAATCATCAAAATTGTCTCCATTGATAAGCCTCGTTGGCCTATTGGGTGATAAACTTTCCAAGTCAGACAAGGTGATATTGGTTGTAGTCATTTTCAAAACAAAAGGTAATTTCGCTAAACACCTCTAATTTCATTGGATATCTCTAATTTCGCTGCTACTTTCGCTGGCACTTTCGCTGCTACTTTGGCTGGGAAATTCGACAGTAGTTTCGTTCAAACAGATAAGTGCTGAGAAACTCTTGTTTCGGCAACAGATTCATTGAAACTAGTAGAACTTTTGCTCTAAGGATAATTTCAGCAGCACTTTTGCTTGTTTTGCAATCAAAAGAGGTGAACCTTCGTTCAAAATAAGGTACTTTCGCTGAGCAACAAATATCAATTTCCGGAATCACGAATTTCGTAGTTTCACTATAGATGCAGTAGTTTTGCAAGATGAACAACAGTTTTGCTAGATGAAAATGCAGCCCTTTTTGAACACTAAATCAATTAGAATTCACCCAAATCACAATGAATTTATGAGTGAATGATTTGGATAGCTTCTGTTAGAGCCCTTAGAAGATTAACATTTGTCTTTTACTTTTTTGTCATGGTATAGGGACTTGTTTTGTATATATATGTTCCTTGTTTCTTTTGATAGTATAAATAGGATACTTTGTATTGTGTAGAAAGGGGGAGGTGAACTACTGTAATTCACACATACACTTTGTATCCATAGTTTTTGCTATCAATAAGATCTATGAATTTTTGAAGTAATTGCTTGCGTTTTGATTTCATAGTGTTTGAATGGATCGTTGCATTATAATATCATCACAGGTCGATCCATTTGAACCTGTCAAATGGTATCAGAGCTTTCAGTTCAGTGATCAGAGCTTATTATCGGCATAATTGAGCTCTTTGAATCACTTGACATGTATGTTGATTGCAATTTGATCGATTAATTTTTGTTTTTAGTTGTGTTTCATCCATAGAAACATGAATTGAATCACAATTTGGTGTTTAATCCATTCAGATCTGAGTATTGATCAGATTTGTTTGTAAAAAGGTGTTCTTCATTTTCGGACCTTAATTCAATCAGAAAACAGATTTGTTGTTGTTGATTGATCGAAATGATGATTGATGATTGTTAATCGATCTATTTACTACCTAATTGAAGGTTTTTAGATCAATTGAACAAGTTTTGAAGAATTTGATAAGATATAGTTCTGTTGAAGATGATGAATTAGGCGCTTGTTGTGTGAAAAACTTCTGAAATTTTGCTAAGTGTTCAGACGCTTTACAACTGTTTGGGCGTTTTAGGTTAAAATCAGAAATTTAACCAAGTACCCTAGGCGTTTCTTCACTGTTTGGGTGTTTGAAAATTGTTCAGAAGCATCATCAAGCAGGCGTTTTAGAATTCAACCAAGGCATTCCCTTAGGCATTTCAAAGTTAGGCGTTTCAGAAGCATCAGGCGTATCAGTATTCAGACTCTTCATTAAACACAGAGAAATTTTCAAAAACTAAAATCCAAAAATATTTTCATTTCATAGTTTCATTTTAATTTTTTTTAAAAAAACAACAAAAACAAGTCATTTTCATTAATTCAAAATATAAAATGGTTAAGTCTGAAGATTCAGAGAATATGGTTCCTAATCTCAAAAATAGAGCTTATTTCAAAAATTAGTCTCTAAGACTAAAGCATCATCTAAACTCCATTAACACCAACTTATGGAAGTCAATAGAAAAAGGACCACATATCCCAATTACATCTGATGGTCCTGACAGAGGATTTGTTTATACAAAAGACTCTCAAGAACCTTATCCAGAGGATGGTATGCAAGGTGATGACTTAAATAAGGTTAAGAATGACATCAAAGCTTACTCACTGATGTGCAAGGGGTTAACATTGGTTGTCTTGACTAGACTTGAAGGTTATCAAACTGGTTACACCATGTACAGAGCTTTGAAGATTATTTGTGAAGGTGGTAAAGAGATACAAGATCTCAAAAAGCAGAAACACAAGAGGCAATTAGAGTTATTTGAGCATCTTTCTAGGGAAACGATCAATCAAATGATGAACAGATTCGTGCAATTAACTACTGAAATGTCAACTACTGGTATCAGAAATGATCTCAAAGATCTAAATGACAGACTTCTTAATGATCTTCCATCTTCATGGTAACAGACAGTCACTCAGTTGAAGCATACCGAAAAGTTTTTGATGGATCTGGATCTTTTGATTGCCAAAATTGGATCAGTTGAAATTGATGAGAGCTCTAGAAACAATGATAGAGCTGCATCAATGTCTCAGTATAAGTACGTTTATTCTCCAGCTAACACAGTGGAGAATGCTTTTCTGGCAAAAGATGATAATTCTCCAGAAGATGAGGGTGATTTGTTCGTTGGAGCTCGTTTCTTCACAGATTCTTCTCACTCAAGTGCTCCTATTTATACAGCTCAACCTCAGTCTTCTCCTAAAACTCAAACTCCTAAACCTCAAACTGAGACTTCATCTTCTAACTCTATTAAAACCAGCAAAGTTAAAGTTGTTATTAATATCCTTTTATAGGATGATGAATCAAAATCTGCTTTTACTGCTTTCATGGCAAGTTTTCATGCTTATCAAGGTAGTCATCTAACCCAGGTAGATCTTATTTTGCAGGATTTGTTTGAGATGGATCCTGATGATGTGGAAGAAATGGACTTGAATTGGCAGATGGTAATGATTGCTTACAGAACACAAAAACACTCATATGTTAATAGGAATTACAAGCCCAGTGCAAACAAAACTGTTGGATTTGACAAATCAAAGTCAAGGTGTTTCAATTGTAACAAATATGGTCATTTCTCAAGGGAATGTAAAGATCCTAGAAATCAAGGCGGAAATGGTCAAGCTGGTTCTAGCAGTCAAAGATACCAACAATAGTCTCTAAAAACCTTTCAAAAGACTTATCAAAGTCTTCCCATGCCAGAACTTAAAGATGAATCAAAATCAACTGAAGAGCCAAAGAAAGCTCTTGTTGTAAACATCAAAGATTGCTATGACTAGAGTGCATATGCTAAACAATTCATAGCTGATCTAACATCAAGTTTAGCTCTTCTGCTGAAATTCAAAAGGAAGACTGGTCTGAAGAAAATGATCCTAAGGCAGATGGTGATTCAGAAAATGATGACGAAGATTATGATTGGAGTGACAAATCTGACCCAAAAGAGGATTCAGAAGAAATTGCACTCATGGCTCTGAACAACCAAAGGTTGAGCATCCATCATCAGATTCTGAGACTTCTTCTTCAAGTTATCCTGAAATTCCTGTCGAAGTCAGAGAAAAAATGTGCACAAAAGCATGTTTTGATCAAGTTGAGCTATACAGAACATATTCATTTAAAATTTATGACAAACTTAAACATAAAGTAGAAATGCACAACAAATTGAAAAATGATCACAAAGTCTATAATGAAAAGATCTTATCTTTTCAAACATCATGGAATAAAACTCTAAAAGAACTTGAACTTGTTAAAAAACAACTTGAGGAGTGACTAAAAATTTAGAAGAAGAAAAAATAGCTCATGCTACAACACAGGTGGATCTAGCTAAAGATAAGAGTTATAAAACCATTGTAGAACAATTAGTAAGTGAGAGGAAAGACAAAAACAAAACAGGTCTAGGTTTCCCACATGAGCCCATGCCTAAATCTATCTCAAACACTTTACTAGAAAACTTTAACACACATTATTACTCACCTGAAAACAAAGCTAAACTAAAAGCCTTTCAGAATAAGAAAAAGAACTCTAAAAGTGATGAAGAGAAGACTAATATTGAGATATTTGAGGAGCAAGATTCTGAAAAGATTAAAAATGGTCATCCAGTGTAAGTTGAATCTTATGAACCACGACCAAAGAATAAGAAGATGTTTATTTCCAGAGGATCTCATCTAATGAAAGTAAAGGAAAAAGATCATGAGTATGTTATTGAAGAAGTCATTGTAAAGAATGACAAACAAAACACAAAGAAGAAAGGGAAAGCAAAACAAGATAAAGCAACATCCGAGGATTCGTTTCCTTACGGATTCAACAATCCAGACTTCATCAAATGGCAGAAAGAACAAAAAGAGAAAGAAACTGCAAAAGAGTCTTTTCCTAAAGATATTCAATCCCAAAGCATGCAGACATCATCAAGATCAAGAAACCAGAGAAGGAGAAGGAAGAATGCTAAAGCTAAATCCTCTTAGAATCAAAGTCAAAATAATCAAACTCAAAGAACAAATCAATCTAATCAGATTAATCTAGTGAAGTTTGTGTCTGCGGGGACTTTTGATATGAACACAATTCTAGAAATCAAATCAAACTCAAAGAACAAATCTAACTCTGATCTAAAAACAGGTTTAGTTCCAAAGTCTTCTGTTGTCAACAAAAGATTTGTATCTAAGGAGTCTAGGAATAGTGTTAATGAACAAAAGTCAAAACCCAAATTTCAAAAGAACAAACTCTCAAATCAAAAACAATAGATTAACTTTGCAACTCCTAAATCAAAACAAGGATCAAATGTGGCTTCAACTTCTAAGGTTAATCAACAGTTGTTTTAGTTTCAACAAAGGTACTGTGAATATGGATATGTATAATCATAAGACTGATGAATGTTTCTTTAACAGGTATTTCACGTTTGTGATATGAAAAACCATTCAATAGCTGATTGTTATTTCAACGTGTATTGTACCATTTTTATTAAAGAATTCACAAAACTGAAATTGCTACTTCCGAAGGTTCTCACCAAGGAATGGATATGTAAACCCAAGATTTCAAAGTAATAAAACTGTTTGTTTTCAAAGGTTGACAAAACAACCATCCTTAGGCTTGAGATCTTTCCGAAGTATTGATTTTAATTGTGATGATTCTTATGCTATACAAACAAAGCATTATAAACAAGGAAAATTCATTCCATGATCTGTGAGAATGAACAATGGAAAGTTTGGTAATCCAAATTTTTCTGAAAATGTTCCTATTGACGGTTTAAATTACCTTGGCGATGATCTGGAAAAACGTTACCATGCTTTATAGATTAAGCAATCAACGATAATCAAAAATTTGTCAGAAAAGGAATTGATAAACTTAAACAACAAAAGAAGCCTGATTTGAATAAGCTTCATTTTAAACAGTTTACCATTGTTGATAAATTTGGCAAGCCCAAGACCATATCGGCTTGGGTTGATAACTCAAATTAAATCTCTTTGAAATGCAGGTAAGCCTAAGAAGACCTATTAAAACATGGTATGTTGATAGTGGGTGTAGCCGGCATATGATAGGCTACCATGCCTTGCTGCAAGATTTTAAGTTAAAAGATGGTACTCATGTTGCATTCGGGAGTGATGCAGGTGGTAAGATAACAGGCGAAGGAACAGTGTCCAATGGGATTATTAGCTTTGGTAAAGTCAACTATTGTTCACAGTTGAACTTTAATCTTTTAGGTGTTGCCCAAATTTGTGACAAATCTTAATCTGTTTTATTTGATGATTCTTTTTGTTATATTTTGAAGCCAGGTTTCCAGATAAGCAGAGAATGGGTAGTTGTTAAACCTGTACGTGATCGAGATGTATACAAGTTAGATATGTCTCAAGTAGATCCATCAATAGAAACAACATGCCTAATTGCTCAAGCTTCAAATGTCAAAAGTCAGTTATGGCATAAGCATCTTGGACATTCTAATAGAGTGGTAATAATTCAAGCTTTAATTTATCTAAATTCTTGATTTTACATCATGATTGTGGTGGAATAGTTTCAAGTTGTTTGTTTTTTGATTTATAGGTAGTTGGAGCTAAAGGAGGATTATTTTGGAGAATAAGGAGCCAAACACAAAACTACAAGGACTAAAGAGTAAACATCAAAAGTTACAAAAAAAGGAACAAAATTAGGCATACCGGCGTATGATACGTCGGGTATGTGCGTATAATACGTCGGTCGGCATATGGGCGGCGTATCAGTGGGCGTATTTGACAAAAATTACAGAAAGTTGGGCGAATGAAGCTGAGGGGGGCGTATGATACACCGCCCCTGGGAGTATCATACGCCGGTCTTCAACAAACACTCGGATTTTTTGGATCTTGATGTCTACTTATAAATAAAGTTTTTTGGTTGATTATCAGTTTTCGGTTTCCTTGCATCGTGAGCTCATTAAGAAAAGTAGACAATGTGATATAGGTGAATTGGTAACTCTGTGAATGAAAAAGTCTTAAAAGATTGTTTCTTTGTTACCACTTTAATCAAAAGCTAAGATCTTGAATTATTGTTTCTTACAAACTCTAATTTGAAAGTATCAATTGTGGATCTTACGGAATTGGAAACCCGAAAGTGATTATTTCTTAATATTTAATAAAATCCATTTCAAAGTTTGTTGCTTTTTGCAATCGCGTTCTTGATTTCATCCGAAGTATCAATTTTTAATATTAAAGTTTTTGTCTTTACGCTAATTGAGTTGCAATCATTAAACACTTTCCACATATTCCCTGTGGAGACGACTTTACTTACCCTTACAAAATTAAGTAGCTAAAATCGATATATTAAATTGTTTTTGATCGAGTCTCGACAATCAGATCACATTCCAATTTCATGAACATGACCAAGCTTGTAGCAGGAAACCATGTAGTAGGAATTCAAACAAAGAAGTTCTCTACAACAGATCACTACACAACATGTTTAAAAGGAAAGCAACACAGAGCGTCTTATAAGCCCAAGCTGATAAACTCAAATTCCAAGCCTCTCTAGATGTTGCACATGGATCTATTCGGACCAATAAATGTGCAGAGTATTGGAAAGAAATATTATTGTTTTGTTATCATTGATGACTTTACAAGATTTTCATGGGTTTTTGTTTTGCATGCTAAATCTAAAACTGCTGATGTTAAACGAATTCATAATTAAAGTACAAAATCAATTAGAACAAAAGGTGAAAATTATCAGAAGTAATAATGGAACTGAATTTGCCAATGTTGATATTTTTTATGCAAAAAAAGGAATTGCTCGTCAGTTCAGTGCTCCTAGATCTCCATAACAAAATGGAGTTGCTGAAAGAAAAACAAAACTTTGATTGAGGCCGCACGTTCCATGTTAG
This sequence comes from Flaveria sonorensis, assembly GCA_025506505.1. Classification (NCBI taxonomy): domain Eukaryota; kingdom Viridiplantae; phylum Streptophyta; class Magnoliopsida; order Asterales; family Asteraceae; genus Flaveria; species Flaveria sonorensis. Next base: position 31,043,647 of record CM046434.1, read on the forward strand.
CAGATGCAAAGATTCCAATCACTTTCTGGGTTGAAGCCATATCCACTGCATGCTTTGTGCAAAATCGTACATTGCTTGTGAAATATAAACAGAAAACTCCTTATGAGTTGATGTTTGGCAGGAAACCTAATATAGATTTTCTTAAGTCTTTTGGTTGTCTAGTTTTGATTTTAAATTCAAGTGACCAGCTATGAAAATTTATGGCAAAATCTGATGATGGATTTTTCGTTGGATATTTGTCGGTCTCAAAAGCCTTTAGAGTTTATAACTCTAGGACGAATGTTATCCTTGAAACTTTTAATGTTAAATTTCTTGAAAACTCTTTTCTATCAATTGCTAATGTTCCAGCTTGGTTGTTTGATTTAGATTCTTTGTCAAACTCTTTCAATTCTAACTTGTTTGAATCTCCAGGTGAGAAATAGAAATAAGGAGGAGATCTCGGATCTTTCAATGATGATTCTGATTCTAATGATATGGATGATTCTATCCCAGATTACCCATTCTTTTCATTTGTTAAAGATCCTGTATTTGTTTTGAATCTCATGATCAATCTCAATCTTAACAAGCACAAAAACATCTCGTTTCTGAAAATTCGAATCTTTTACAACCAATTCCTAATGATGGTCCTGAAATTGCACAACCTGAGTCTAGAACTTCATCGGTTTCTGATGATGTAGTTGTTACAGATAATCTTGATTACTTTATCAATTCACTGACTCAAGTTCCTAATTTCAATCCACATACTTTGTACATATTGCATCAGCTTTCCGACTTGAACCAGTCTAATTTGGACGTTAATGTTCAAGAAAATGAGATTACAACCTCTCGTGTTCACAAGAAACATCCTACGTCTCATATTATGGGTCCATTGAATGAGAGAACGACGAGGAGTCGTACAGAACAAGCAAACCTCTGCTAATACTCGTGTTTTCTATCTCAAATTGTTCCTAAAAACATCACAGAAGCATTACAAGACAATAGTTGGATTGAGGCTATGCAAGAAGAGTTATTGTAGTTCCGCAAATAGGAAGTGTGGAAGCTTGTTGATTTACCTGGAGGAGAAAATGCCATAGGTACCAAAAGGTTGTTCAGAATCAAGTAAGACGATCAGGGAATTGTTGTTCGCAACAAATCAAGACTCGTTGCATAAGGTTACACCCAAGAAGAAGGAATAAATTATGATGAAGTATTTGCTCCAGTTGCAAGACTTGAATCAATTTGTGTCTTCCTGGATTATGCATCATATATGAAATTCAAGGTGTATCAGATGGATGTTAAAGGTGCTTTCCTATATGGACCAATCATTGAGGATGTGTATGTCAAGAAACCTCCAGGTTTTGAAGATTCAAAATATCCTCATCGTGTGTACAAGCTTAGTAAAGCATTGTATGGTCTTCATCAAGCCCCTAGAATTTGGTATGATATGTTGTCACAGCAATTGATCTAGCATGGATACATGCGAGGGAAAATTGATCCAACTTTGTTTGTAAAGAAGGATGCTAATGATCTCTTATGTGTTTAAGTGTATGTTGATGATATCATATTCGGTTCTACAAGTCCAAAATTGTGTAATGAATTTGAAGAAGTCATAAAGTCTCGTTTCTAAATGAGTTCTATGGGAGAAATTAACTTTTTCCTTGATCTTCAAGTGAAACAATCTGCAGATGGAATTTTTATTAATCAGGAGAAATTTGTTGAAAAACTCTTGAAAAAATTAAAACTGCAAGATTGTCAATCAATCAGAACTCCAGCTGACGTCAATACCAAGATTGAACCTGATTCGAAAGTAAAATCAGTTGACCAAACTCTATACAAATCTAAGATTAGATCTTTGATGTATCTTACTGTATCTAGACCTGATATAATGTATGTTGTTTGTATCTGTGCCAGGTACCAATCTGACCCGAAGGAATCTCACCTAATCGCTGTTAAACAAATATTCAGGTATCTCAAAGGAAAACCGGCTTTAGGGTTGTGGTATCCTTATGAAGGAAACTTCGAGTCACATGGATATACAGATAGTGATTATGGGGGATGTTGCCAAGATCGTAAATCCACGACAGGTGGTTGTCAGTTTTTGGGTCCCAGATTAGTCTTGTGGCAATGTAAAAAACAAATAAGTGTCTCCGTTTCAACTGTAGATGCTGGGTACATAGCTGCTTCAGCAGGATGTTCTCAAATCCTTTGGTTACAAAACCAACTGCTGGATTACGGTTTCAATTTTCTTAATACTCCTATTTACATTGATAACACTGCTGCTATGTTTATTATAGCTAATCTTGCCCAGCACTCAGAAACAAAGCATATCGAAATACGATATCATTTTCTCAAAGATAACACTGAAAATGGTTTAATCATTTTGATTAAAATCTCAGTTGAAAAATAGTTGGCTGACCTATTTACAAAAGCCTTTTTACCAGGTCGTTTTGAGTATTTGGTAGAGTCAATTAGACTTATTAACCATGTTTAAAAACTGGTTTTAATCGTGTCAAGAGTCTTTTACAAGGTCGTTTTGATCACTTGATCGAGTTTATTTCAGTTATCTGAATCATAAAAATGAAAAGATCTCTCCCCTAGCTGAATAAATAAAATAAAAGAAAAACTATCAAAGTTGACTGTCTGATGGTATATATTGTGTGTGTATGCTCAAAAGAAAAAGAAAAAGAAAATACAAAAATAGAAAATTGCAAAAAGAAAAGAGAAAATTATAAAATAGAAACCCACAAAAATAGAGTTTATTTGTTATTTTATTATTTTAGGAATGAATCTGCCTTTGGAATTTGTGAGAAATGATAGATACATTAGTTCTGATCTGTTGCATACTCCGCTCGCAAATAAAGTCTGATGTGATCAGATATGATGTGCAGGTAAGCTCATGCAATTATACTTAAAAAGTAAATTCTTGTGATTAAACTCAATCAATCATGCATTCGTGTTTGTCCTTCTTAGTACCAATGAGTAGTGTTGAGTTCTCTAAATGATTGCTTGTAAAGTCACAAACTCACACCTGACGGCGATATGAATAACCATGAGATCTATTTAAAGCATCTATTCACTTCTCTGTTATAAGTCATCACAGACCTGAAGTGACGAGATATCCTTTGTTATAAGTCATTACAGACCTGGGTATTCTCACCTGATGCAAAAGATGTCAATATGCACAACCTAAACATGAGATCTGGTTATACGTATATGTCAGGTTAATAAATTGAGAAAAGTGTTTTCTTGCATATCTTGACGAGAGTTGAGCTCTCTAAGTCTAAGTGTGGGTTTCATAATGTCATATCTAATCGAACCTTAAGCAATGCAAGAATTGAAAAAGTAAGTGTGCTGATTATTTTGCCAAAAGCACTCATTTTCTATCCTTAGATCTCGTGTCTTCTCTGCTGTGGGAACGTTGACCTGCAACACACTTGATCAGAATTTAATCATTGTCTATGACTATCCACCATTTTATTTTATTTTAATGCGCTGATCTTAACTGATATGATCTCATTATAGGCATGTGATTCAAATGTGTATAGTAGATTTTTATTCTGCTTTAATTTTGTTTTTTATTGCATGATTTTCTGTGTGCAGGCATGTTGATTCTGATTGGTTTGCCCTACTTGCAAAATAAAAGAAACTTATAAGTTTGTGAACTTAAAAGTTTAGGGGGAGTAAAACTGTAAAAGAGTAACACTGTATAAGAGAAGTGTCAAAATGTGAACAAGAAATAAAACATAAAGTGCTTTGAATGAAAAGGATGAAGCTAAAAATTCAAGCATTTGTGTGTTTGATCTGATGCAAAAATGAACCTGAAAAGAATTCAAAATAAGTGGAAAAGCTTCTTGCAAACAAAATAAAAACAAAAATGAGACTGTTTGTGTTGTAAAAGTTTCAAAATAGAGTCTAAAATAACGGGAAACTTGTTTGAAAAATCAAAAATAAAAACTAGTTCAAAGTTGTCTTTCAAAATGTGCTTGGTTGGTGTTTGAATTTAAAATTCATGTTTAAAAATGAAAATATGAGTTTCAAATGATTTGGGGTGATCTTAAACAAAAACAATTTGATATTGTTAAATTTGAGGTTCATCTTGGGTGATAGTAAAAAATTTGGCTAAGTGTTGAGATAATGTGCATGAATAGTGGTAATGTGCACAAACAGTGTTCAGATTGATGTTGTGAAAGTTTCCAAATGTCAGACTCGTGGAAGTTTTCTCATGCGCCTGAATAGTGCTCAATAGTCTAAATCAGGAGTATGATAAATTTCAGGAATTTGTCCAAGTGTTGAGCATTTTGTTAAAGTACATGAGCCTAAACAGTTTTCATGTTACTAAAAATGGTTAAGTGTTGACTGTATCAACTTAATCTTATGCACCTGAAGAGTTCCAGACTTTCCAATGTGGTTAGACGTTTGAATGTGATGTTTACTCTAAGTGTTGGGCGTTTCAACAAGTCCCATGTGCCTGTACAGTGTTTAAACTTGCAAGCTGCTCAGACATCTGGTGATGTTGAAAATATTCCAAGTGTAGGCGTTTCTGTCTAGCCATGCGCCTGAACATTGCCCAAGCGCCTGAACAGTGCTCATGCACTTGAAGATTTTCTATGAAATGTAGCTAAGTGTGCAATGCGTCTAAGCATCATGTTCCTTCACAGTTGTCATGGCCCTAAGACTATTTACACTTATATATATTCAACACTTGGTAGTTTTCATCATTTTTCACAAACTCAAACTCTCTGTTACACTCATTCTCTCACCCGATACATTCATACATTCATCATTTGATTGTTACACGTTAATCCATGTGATATATAGGTATAGTCAATGAATCTAACCATCATTTTGATCTTATAATATTAGATTTTATTACCTAATTCAGTCTTTGATTGGGCGTTTAAACTCTATTGAGGCGTTCGAACATCAAGTGGTTGTTATAACATGTTTTGCGAACAGATTGTGAGAATCAAAACTCAATTTCATCATCATGTGTTCTTGATGATTCAGTGTTCATTAGTCGGTTCACAAGAACTAGAAATGAACAGTAATTTCATAATTTTTCATCAAAATTGTTGTGTAATCATCATAATTCATCTATTCAACTGATATTGAGAAGATTTTACTTGATTTAGTACACTTTAAATGATTTGAACTTAAACATGAATGTGCTCTGCTCATCGTAGAGTGCATTCAACACTTAGAAATTTGAAGTGTAAATTGAAACTCAATCAATGTTCATGTTTCATGGTGTATTACTTGGTTTAATCATAAATGTGTTGATTCAAATTTGAAACAAGTGCTTACTCTGTTCATGTAATGAGTTGTACAAAACACTTAGAAATTTTTTTGAAGTGTTATTGGTTCAAAATTGATAACAAAAAATATGATTGAAATCATTATAATTCAAAGGTAATTAATATTTTGTTAAATGTAAACAGATGGCAGATCTTAAGTTCGAGCCTAAGCATAACATAGCAGTCTTTCTAAATGAGGATGTTCGTAAAGCAGTTGGTTACGAAGAAATGATCAGATTTCTGTTGAGAATGAAGTATGTGTATGCCATGTGTGCTCAACCTGTTATATATGCTCGTCTTATCAAAAGATTTTGGAGAACTGCTGAAATAGCTAGAGATGATGCAGGAAGGAAAGTTGTCAATGGTTTTATCACCAATTATCGTATGATTGAGGTTTCAGAGCAGTCGATTCGAGAAGCTCTAAGACTGGGTGATAATGATCCTCAGGATCTGGCTGAACTTACATTTGATGAGTGTAGAGACATATTTTTGGCAATGGGACATCCAGATCACTTGCATAAGAAATAGTTTTTAAGAGCTAGAGTATATAATCACTGAAAACTCCTGTGTTATATCTTTCAACATGGTATGTCCAAGAGGAGTGCAGGATGGAACTCATTTCCTGTAGACATTGTTTCTCCAATTGTAGCTATTGCCACTAACAGAAGGTTTAATATGGCGAAATGGATCATGAATGGTTTTATTTTTAATCTAGAAAAAGGAATCAGGAATAAATACTTAATGTATCTTAGATTTCTGCAACTGATTATAAATGAAGAATATCCTGGACATCATGCATATGGAGTAAGTGGAGAAAGATTGATATTGGAGCACATGACTGAAAGCGTGTACAAAAGACTTGCTATTGTGACTGGTGCTCAGAATGTTCAGATGTTTGATTATATGACAGCAGTAGCAAGAGATAAGGTGAATATTGTAACCTTTCGTGTTTTCGTTAATTAATAGTTAACCCTGTTATGTTCTTGTAAGGACCATTTATGTCATTTATGAAATTTTGAAGGCTTGCTTATGCTTGTTTCTTAGTTAATTTTGAAGTTAATAAATTAATTTATTAAAAAATAATAATAATAATAGTCAAAATAAAATAAAAATAATAATTATAATAAAAATTAATAATTTATAAAAGTTAAACATTTAATAAGTTATAAAAACATTTAAAACATAAAGGTTAATTAAGTTCAGGGGGTATTTGTGATAAATTTGAAACTTTAAATGAAAGTTTTAAACATAAAATATTAATTCGAAAACTGCAGGGACTAAAACTGCAATTAATCGAAACCCAAACCCCCTCCCGCATCTTTCCCCGTATTTCCGGCGACCACTTTCCGGCCACCCTCCGGCCGACTCCGACAAGGTTCAAAACCCCAAAATTCTTCGGATTTCAACCCAAAAACCGTTTCAACCCGATTGGGTTCGTAACCGACGTTTAAACGCATTTAAGGTGCGTGTTCAAGTTCGAAACGTGTTCACGAATCGATTTGGAACAGTTTTTGGGTTGAAATCCGAAGAATTTTAGGGTTTTGAACCTTGCCGGAGTCGGCCGGAGGGTGGCCGGAAAGTGGTCGCCGGAAATACTGGGAAAGATGCGGGAGGGGGTTTGGGTTTCGATTAATTGCAGTTTTAGTCCCTGCAGTTTTTGAATTAATATTTTATGTTTAAAACTTTCATTTAAAGTTTCAAATTTGTCACAAATACCCCCTGAACTTAATTAACCTTTAAGTTTTAAATGTTTTTATAACTTATTAAATGTTTAACTTTTATAATTATTAATTTTATTATAATTATTATTTTTATTTTATTTTGACTATTATTATTATTATTTTTTTAATAAATTAATTTATTAAGTTCAAATTAACTAAGAAACAAGCATAAACAAGCCTTCAAAATTTCATAAATGACATAAATGGTCCTTACAAGAACATAACAGGGTTAACTATTAATTAACGAAAACACGAAAGGTTACAGTCTCCCCAACTTTTAAGAATTTCGTCCCGAAATTAAGAATGAACTAAACGAACAAATACGGGTATTTCTTCTTCATATGCTCCTCACGCTCCCAAGTAAACTCAGGTCCACGCTTATTCTCTCAACGAACCTTGACGATTAGGGTGGTAGTGGTCCTAGTCTTCCTCATGATACGATCCATGACTTCAACGGGTTCCTTAACTAAATGTAATGACTCGTCGATCTGGATGTCATCTAATGAGACATGCAGACTTTCGTCAGCCAGACATTTTCTCAAATTTGAGGCATGAAAAACAGGATGAACCCTGCTAAGATCGGAAGGTAGTTCCAGTTTATAAGCCACTTTCCCAATCCTTTTCAGGATCTTGAAAGGTCCTAAAATCGTGGAGCTAATTTACCCTTCTTCCCAAAGCGAACGAATCCCTTCCATGGTGAGACTTTAAGAAGAACCATATCCCCAACGTGGAATTCCAACGGCTTGCGTCGTTTATCAGCATAACTCTTTTGTCGACTTCTAGCCACTTCAAGGTTCTTACGAATCATGGAGACTTTATTGGTGGTTTCTTATATGAGCTCAGGACCAGTGATGAAATTTTCGCCAATGTCAGTCCAGCAGATCGGGGAACGACATTTACGACCATAAAGCGCTTCGAAAGGTGCCATCTTGATACTCGAGTGGTAACTATTATTATACGAAAATTCCACGAGAGGTAAATGCGTATCCCAGTCACCACCAAAGTCAAGGACACAAAGACGTAGCAAATCCTCTAGGGTTTGAATGGTTCGCTTGGTTTGACAGTCCGTTTGAGGATGGTAAGCCGTGCTTAAATCCAGTTGAGTACCCAAAAGTTCTTGCATAGACGACCAAAAGTGCGAAGTGAAACGAGCGTCTCGGTCGGATATGATATGAAAAGGTACGCCATGACGACTCACAATCTCATCAATGTATATACGAGCTAACCTTGACGTTTTGTAAGTGTCATGTATGGGTATGAAATGTGCCGACTTGGTCAATCGGTCAACGATCACCCATATGCTATCATGACCACGAGAGGTGCGAGGTAGTTTGGTTATGAAGTCCATGGATATGTGTTCCCATTTCCTCATGGGAATCTTGGGTTGTTCAAGCAATCCACTAGGACGTTGATGTTCAGTTTTAACCTTCGTACACGTAAGACACTTAGCTACGTAAGTTGCTATGTCTTTCTTCATTCCAGGCCACCAGTATCGACCACGGAGATCCATATACATCTTATCGGAACCAGGATGAATTGAGTAACGAGTTTGATGAGCTTCATTCCTGATAAAGGTACGAAGGTTATCATGGTTTGGAACCCAAATTCGATTCAAGAAATACATCAACCCATTGGGTTTTGTTTCTAGTTGAGCTCAAAGGTTGTACTCCAATTCCTCTCCCATTTTTCCTCCTTCTTGAACTGCTTGTTGAGCCTTCATGATACAAGTCTCGATGTCATTCTCAATCCTCAAATTTTGTAGCAGCACCGTAGTCTTGTTAACATCCAGACGAATCTCAGTATCAAATTTTCCCAAGGTATCAAACCATTGTCGTCGATCGCGAATTTCTTGAAACGAGACCATCTTATTATGAATCTTACGACATAGTGCATCGGCTACGACATTTGCCTTTCCAGGGTGGTAACGAAGGTCACAATCATAATCACTAATCAACTCAACCCAACGTCGTTGTATCATGTTGAGATCCTTTTGATTGAAGATGTGTTGTAGGCTTTTGTGATCGGTGTAGACTATACATTGCATCCCATAAAGGTAATACCTCTAAATCTTTAAGGCAAAAACCACAGCACCAAGTTCAAGATCATGTGTCGTATAATTCACCTCATGGACCTTCAATTGTCTCGATGCATATGCTATGACCTTTCCTCGTTGCATGAGAACACAACCAAGGCCTTGTTTAGATGCATCACAATATACGGTGAAATCATCGTTTCCATCGGGAAGGGTCAAGATAGGAGCATTACACAACTTGTGCTTTAAGGCTTCAAAGGCTTCCTCTTGTTCAGACCCCCACTCGAATGGTTTATTCTTTTGGGTCAAGGAAGTAAGCGGTTTCGCGATTTGAGAGAAGTTGGCAATGAAACGTCGATAATAGCCAACAAGACCAAGGAAAGAATGAACTTCGGTTGGAGTTGTGGGAACACACCAATTTTTCATAGCTTCCACCTTTGCAGGGTCAACATGAATTCCTTGACTATTCACCACGTATCCCAGAAATTGGACCTCCTCAAGCCAAAATTCGCACTTTGAGAACTTTGCGTATAGTTGTTCTTTCTTCAATAGCTCAAGAACTTGTCGCAAGTGATGTTCGTGATCGGTTTTGGACATGGAGTAGATAAGTATGTCGTCAATAAAGACAATCACGAACTTGTCTAGATACGGCTTGCATACTCGATTCATGAGATCCATAAAGACAGCAAGAGCATTCGTTAAACCAAAGGGCATAACCATGAACTCATAGTGTCCATATCGAGTACGGAACGTAGTTTTTGGGATATCATCATCATGAACTCGTAATTGATGATAGCCAGAACATAAGTCAATCTTTGAGAAAATAGCAGCTCCTTGAAGTTGGTCAAAAAGATCATCGATGCGAAGAAGAGGGTAGGGGTTCTTGATGGTAAGTTTGTTAAGCTCACGATAATCTATGCACATATGAAATGATCCATCTTTCTTCTTCACGAACAGAACAGGTGCACCCCAAGGCGAAGAGCTAGGACGGATAAAGCCCTTGTCGGACAGTTCTTGGAGTTGACTAGCTAGCTGGTGCAAGTTGATATGGTGACTTAGCCACAGGGTTCGCTCCCGGAATTAAATCGATCTTAAACTCGACTTTACGCACGGGAGGTAAACCGCTAAGGACATCGGGAAACACTTCAGGAAAGTCTCGTACAATCGACATCCTTAAGATCGTTCCCTTTGACTTTCATGTTGACCACGTAAGCTAAGAAAGCCATGTAATTCTTGCTTAGACATTTTCGGGCTTGAGTACACGACATGAGTTTGAGTCCTTTGGATGATTTTTCGCCGAATACTTTCAATGTATCCCCTGAAGGCAAAGGAATTCGAATGCACTTCTCGAAACAAATAATTTCAGCATGATGTTTGGCTAACCAATCCATGCCAATGATAACGTCAAAGCTTGCAAGTTTCATAGGAATAATGTCGATAAAGAAATCATGCTCGTTTAGGCTCAAAATGCAATCACGAATAACGACATCAACGGTGATGGGTTCTCCATCGGCGACTTCGACAGTAAGGGTCTTTCTAGTTTCGTATGTGGCTTAGCAAGTATAGGCTCAAATTCTATCGAGACAAAACTCTTATCGGCTCCAGAGTCAAATAGAACGTAGGCATAAGAATTATTAATAAGAAACATACCTGTTTAGTTTTAAAGACGTTAACGATACTGGTAAAGCAACAAAAGAACTTAGATCATAAAGTTGGGGTTGGATTTGACATACCGTTCACCACATCATTGTTTGCTTATGCTTGGTTTGCATTGATGTTGAAGGCACATCCTCGGGCTTCTGGTACATTACCCGCAAGACGAGGGCATTGTCGGCAAAAATGACCAGGTTCCCCACAGTTGTAGCAAGCACGATTAGCAACTAACGCGGCATTGTTTGGTGCACGGTGACAAGTAGCCACCAAGTGTCCATACTTACCGCACAGTGTACAGATGTGGCACGGGGTATTACCCGCATGATGATACCTACAGACATTACACAAGGGTAGAGGACCAGCATAGGCCCTAGCAGCAGGTGCTGGTGCAACAGGAGCGGGTTGTCTTTGAGGTACCTTGGGTGTAGCCACAGCGAAATTACGCGCCGGTATGAACTTTCGTTTCTTGTTGTTGTAAGACGGTTCATTCTTACTCTCCTTAGCTGCTTCAGGGACCCCCTTTTCAGTCTTTTTAGCCCCTTTGACAGACAAGGTGCCCGCTCGAATATGGTTTTCAGTAAGTTGAGCGGTGATGGTAATGTCATCTTCCAAAGTTGTAGGTCTACTTCCCACCACGGCATCTTGGATTTGAGGTTGCACCCCCTTGATGAACTTCTCAATGTTCCTAGGAACAGTGTCAACCATGTGAGGCAACAGGATGCTCAACTCGTGATGCCTAGTTGAATAGGCCAAATGATCTCCACCATCTTGCTTGAGATTCCAAAACTCCTCCTCCAGCTTTTGCAGCTCACTTCTCGGGTAGAACTTTTGGATAGAAATGTTCTTGAATTCTTCCCAAGTTAGTGCCAACACAGCATCAGCACCATGATTCCTCTTCTCACTATTCCACCACGTAAGTGCTCTTTGTTGAAGAAAACTTGTGGCATAACGGACTTTGAGTGCCTCGGGACACTCACAGTTGATGAAGGTGTTCTCCATGCTTCAAACCACTCGACAAGTCTAGTGGCTCATTCCTTCCCACTAAAGCTAGTGGGTTTGCACGAGTTGAAGTGCTTAAACATGTAGGTTTGGTTGTTTCTTCCTTGATTTGCACTATTCTCTCCTTGCCCATTGCCATTAGTGTTGTTACTAGTGTTGGTCATCAAGGTGCTACACAGTTCGGCAACCATGGTCGGAATGACTGCTGCCATTTGACGGGAAATCATGGCGGCTAATTTGCGGTCGGAGCTACCACGCTTTCCATGATGACGAGACATGCTGGATACAAAATAAGTTAGTCACAGAAATTTGGAGGTAGAAAATAATAAATCAATCAAAGATTTTTCAAGACTTGTAAAACACACATGGAATGATTCCATTTGGTAACGCATTACCATTTGGAAATGTTGACATGTCAAGGTGAGTTAACTCCAATTGCCTTAGAAACTTGTGTATATTGACCATAGTTTATCACTCATCCCAGAAATCCCCAGGTAAGCATAACTAGTCCCACGGGATTTATGCGAAATGCTTACCTTAGCACGAAGGCTTTTTGCCAGGAAATCCAGAATACAGGTGTCTATGTGTCACACAATATTTCTTTAGGTTCATGGAATTAAAACCTTGATGAGATTTTCATAGATTAGACATAATGTCTAAAGATTTGAACCTTTCGATATAAAGCTTACGTTCCCACGTGTCGTCGAGAATAAGTTTAAGAGATTTCATCGTCGAGAGAATAAAGGATTAAGAATAAGTTTTAGGGGAGACAAGGCAACCAAGTTTCTCAATTATAAGGCAATCCTAACTAAAGGCATCAAGTTGCACATTAAGAGGCCCTCCTTAACAAGTAGCATTAGGTAGCATGCAAAAAAATATATTACAAGATCATAAAGATTTTTCTTATGAGGTTCATGCATCAACTATAGTCTAGGTCACCATTTCTAATAACCTAAATCCCAATAATTATGGGCTCTGATACAAATCTGTCACACCCCAACCTTAACGGCGGAAACGTCGAGATGTGAGGGTTAAGATTGTTCACAGCCACATAACACTACCATAAATTGTAAATATAATTATTCATAAGTTGAAATAAACATTACAACCAAATGTCTCAACGAAATAAAGTAAACAATGTTCAACTTTCAAGTTTCAAGACACATTATTTATTCATTTTTTTTCCTAGGTCCAAATCCTAAGTGTAAGCATGCTTCAATAAATAATCATCAACCTTGTGCATTCCCTGAAACATGTTAAAAATAAAGGGGTCAACTTTGAAAGTTGGTGAGTTTCCATGGGTTAGGCATACATATATTTATAAAAATTTACAAGTAGCAATTCATGTCGATGGTTACGAATAAAGCAAGTTTATAGATAACATATAGCTACAATCAAACCTTGACAGATTACAAGTTTACAAGATTAAACGATTAGCTAAGTGTACTTGGTTCCCATAGTGCTTAAGAATACGACACTAGGAGCCGGCAATACCTCGGCTTTAGCACCAAATAGGCTTGTCAGGCCCATAGATCTATGACGTCGCCAGGCTAGCAATAGTTAATGATTGTCAACATATAATGTTCATCATGTAAGGCTCACAATATTACAAATAACCATGACAAAAAGTAAGGATGAATTGCATGTGCGTTTACAAGTATCAAGATGTTTAGAAGTGCAAGTTTATAAAGTTAACATGTTTCACCCCAAAAGGTGTGAAATAAAGTAAAAGAGGGGCATGGAAAACTCACATGATATAAGTTGGTGTTAAAGGTAGTAACAAGTAATTAAGTGGTGCTCCAACGATTTCTTTTACAAGATACCTAAACATATATATTCCAAGATTAAGTCTAAAGATAGGTTTAATGATTCATACGTGAACTAGGGTTTCAAGTGGAGTTTGGGGCTTTTGACAAATAAATAAATTTAACAAAGGGTACCGCTTATATTTTGGATTCAATGAAAACGAAATAAATATACTATTTAAGTATTTTAATATAAAGAAATAAATGTAAATCATTTATAATAATTAGTAAAGTTTAAATAAACTTAATTATTTAAAATAATCCTGATTTAAATAATAATTTAAGGGTAACGTTTGGACCAATAATAATTTATTGATCTAAGTAATCATTTTAAAGTCCATTTTGTAAATAATAACTAGAAATGATTTACATTTATTTCTTTATATTAAAATACTTAAATAGTATATTTATTTCTTTTTCATTGAATCCAAAATATAAGCGGTACCCTTTGTTAAATTTATTTATTTGTCAAAACCCCCAAACTCCACTTGAAACCCTAGTTCACGTATGAATCGTTAACCCTATCTTTAGACTTAATCTTGGAATATATACGTTTAGGTATCTTGTAAAAGAAATCGTTAGAGCACCACTTAATTACTTGTTACTACCTTTAACACCAACTTATATCATGTGAGTTTTTCATGCCCCTCTTTTACTTTATTTCACACCTTTTGGGGTGAAACATGTTAACTTTATAAACTTGCACTTGTAAATATCTTGATACTTGTAAACGCACATGCAATTCATCCTTACTTTTTGTCATGGTTATTTGTAATATTGTGAGCCTTACATGATGAACATTATATGTTGACAATCATTAACTATTGCTAGCCTGGCGACGTCATAGATCTATGGGCCTGACAAGCCTATTTGGTGCTAAAGCCGAGGTATTGCCGGCTCCTAGTGTCGTATTCTTGAGCACTATGGAAACCAAGTACACTTAGCTAATCGTTTAATCTTGTAAACTTGTAATCTGTCAAGGTTTGATTATAGCTATATGTTATCTATAAACTTGCTTTATTCGTAACCATCGACATGAATTGCTACTTGTAAATTTTTATAAATATATGTATGCCTAACCCATGGAAACTCACCAACTTTCAAAGTTGACCCCTTTATTTTTAACATGTTTCAGGGAATGCACAAGGTTGATGATTATCTATTAAAGCATGCTTACACTTAGGATTTGGACCTAGGAAAAAAAATGAATAAATAATGTGTCTTGAAACTTGAAAGTTGAACATTGTTTACTTTATTTCGTTGAGACATTTGGTTGTAATGTTTATTTCAACTTATGAATAATTATATTTACAATTTATGGTAGTGTTATGTGGCTGTGAACAATCTTAACCGTCACATCTCGATGTTTTCGCCATTAAGGTTGGGGTGTGACAAATATGAATGAGAATCACTTTCATTTGTTTGATGATGCACCAATTGATCCAAATGATTTAATCATAGAAGTTGCTCAAGGACTCTTTGAGTCTAAATCTGAGGATGATAATGAAAATATTGAGGATGATGATGAATCTGAGAATGAAGAAAGTTTTTCTTCAAGTGATGATGATGATGATATTGGATGTAATGAAGTTGAAGTTTCTAAAGAAGTTGATAAGGAGATTGATAGTGATGAAACAAAATCTGATAATTAGAATGAAGATGTTAATGATGTGAATGAAGATATTGATGAAGTAAATGAACAACAACAAATGGAATTTAATTTTCATAATGTTGATGTAATTGAGCCTGTAGTACAAGGTAGATCACCTGTTGTACAATCACCAAATTTGACAGCACAAGAGAATATGATTGTCGAGGAGTCTTCCCTTGAGGTCATCAATGCTGTTGTTGGTTCACCTATTCATGTGTTAGATGAAGGTGGAAGCTCAACACATTATGCTATAGTCCTTTCTGAGAACTTGAACGCTGAGCAGATCATAGAATCTTTGAAAGAACAGAATATCTGTCAGCTTAAGATGATTGAGAAGCTGAAAGATGAAAATGATCAGTTGAAAGCAGAAACTTTAAAGAAAGACTTTAAGATTACAGAGTTTGAAGAAATTCAAGAGATGAATTTAAAGAACTTTGATGTATTGCTCAGAGATTATGACTTGATGGATGAAAAATACAAATAGTTGAAGTAAGAGTATGATAAGCTGAAAGAAGAGCATGAGGTATGAAAGATAAATTAAAAACTCAATCTACTCAACCACAAGACCAAGAACCTTTACTATCAGGGAAAGAGGTTTCTCCTGAAGTTTCACTTATTGAAACTAAATCAAGAGAAATGTCTCGAGTGTATACTAGAGCAATGAGCCATGTTTCACAAGAAATCATTGTTGCACCTGAATTTCAATCTACTAAAGCTGAGAAATTATCTTAGGATGCCAAAGGCAAAAGAAAGATAAATGAGTCTGACTTTCAATCATTAGCGGAATCATCCTCCAACCCTCCATAAATGCAGAAAATTGTTTCTAAAACTCGTAAATAGTTTAAATGACATTTTTGATTATTGGTGTTGTTAATTTCTTAAATGCTTGAATCTAATTTGTTTTTCTTATGCAATGAATGTAGATAATCCTTCTATACAGGAAAGTGCAGAAGTAGATGTACAAGAGCAAATTGGAGCATTGGATGATGTAGATCCAGAGTTCTTAGATGCTTGGTACGATGAGGTATTGGAGGAAAAAGACATCATTGAAGCTGTATATTCTCTAGTTGAAGTTGTTTCTGAAGACATCCCTGTAGATGTTAAGGACAGATATAACTATCTGGTCCAGAAGAAGTACAATCATGTATTCTTGGATGGTCTCATAGTTTCACAAATCAATGAGGAGTATGAAAAGTGTATGATAGCAGAGACAATAGCTCCAGTTGATCCGAATGAAATAGTTGTTGAACATGGAGAATGGGTTCCGATGTAAGAAAGTATCAATATTGAAGATCTTCCAGCATCAGAACTTTATCATCCAAATCCTGAGAATATGACTACTATTGAGCTTAGATTGTGGTTACAATCAAGAAATTATCCAAGGAAGAGATTGAACATGCTGCAATCCGAGTCTCTAAGAAATTTGGTTAGATGTTTTCAAAAGACGGAGAAACAAAATAACAAGATGATTGTGTTAGACATGGACAACCCATAGTATCTAGAGATTACCAAAAGAACTCGAATCTTAAAGCCTCAAGAGATAAAGGCAATGGAGTTGGTAAAAACGGGTCGTGAGAAAAGAAAAGAACTGATTGATATGTTCCCTGAGACTGAGAAGCAAGCGTATAAAGTCTCGATTGAACAAAAACAACTGTGGAACAAAGCAAGATTTGTAGGTGACTTAGTCAAAAATGCAGTGTAGAAAGGCTAATCTATATCTGAGTTGCTTAATGCAATGATTGTGCCTCATAATACAAAGGAGGTCAAGATAATCGCCTTGAAATACGAAAAGATCCTTGATGCTTTTATGATTAAACGTATAAACACAATTTATGATGTTTATCACTTTTACATGAGCATCATTGCATTGCCAGTACAAGATTTAAAGGAGTTGAACATGTTGCCTCTGATTAATCCTTCCAAGGTAGCTCAAGGTGAAAACTTTGTCAAACTTCTCAATCGTGGCATTACCAATTTGGATACTTATCTTAAAACTCGATATGATCAAGAAGATAAAGAATATTTCAAGTCCTTAAAGAGCAAAAGGAAGGTGGCTGCTAATTCAAATGAAGAAGAACATTTCCTGAATGAGTATTGTGGCCAGCATTTTGAGAAAGTCACTAACCCAGGCTTAAAAGTGATAGATGGTACACAAACCTCTAAGCCAATTTTGAGGTGGTTTTATCACATAGACTCATTTTAATTGAAGTTAGTTCGTAACTTGGACGATTGGGATTAGGATATGATATCCTTATTTGGAGTTTTTGAGCTTAAGCTTCTCCATCCAAGTTATATCTTTTTCTTGTTCAACCAGAAGTTTGAGCGTGTTACTTCGGAAGTTGTTGATAATGACAGAAACTATTTCATGATGATCATTAAGGTAATGGATGTTGCTATGGAGCGAATTTCATTGTGGAAAGCTCTAGCATTCGCAAATATCGTGAAGAAGGACATAAAGTATATTGACTTTATGAGAATATCCAGTAAAGAAGTGTTGGATGTACACTCTCAAAATCATCCAAAACTTTATGAGTTCTATGATAACATTGACATCGTAGGTCTGTCAAAAGGCACTCTGGAAGCAATGGCTAAGATGGAGATCAAAACTAATGAGTCAAAGCCTGAACAAGCCATCCTTGCCAAGAAGTTTAAATTTGCAATCAAGAAGGCTTTGCGAGAGTTGGAACTCTACAAAGAGAAGCCCATGTTCAAGATCAAAGATGAACCAGAAGAGTTCATGTTGGACTGACGACAATGCCAATCTTAGGGGGAGTATTGTTAGAGCCCTTAGAAGATTAACATTTGTCTTGTGGAAATTTGATTCTGCTGGATGGATCGAATATTGCAATCGTATTGTTGTCATTTATCAGATCTGTGATGCGGAATCTCACAGACCTATTGATGATTTCAAGTGAAGATCCAATGCAAGATAGAATGTATGATGATAATTGAATGATAAACAATTCAAGAACACATATTCATCAAATATATCGTTCATTCATATGTATGTTTGCTAGGAGATTACAAGGGAGTTTGCAAGAGGTTTCTCTTTCATACACACTCAACCTAATGGTTCTCTCCCTAGACTAAATCTGTATGCTTGCTTGATGAAAGCTTGAATGGTTCTAATGGTTGATTACTTAGAGTATAAATGACTACACTTAGTCAATTTATACTCTTTACAAAAATAAATAAAATTACATTTAAGCCCTAATGATTACACAAATATTCTTCAACGTCTGATAAATTCTCTGTTGCTGATGCGTGACTGCCGGGTGCTGACATCATTCGGGACGTCCACTGGTGTTGACTGTTGACTTTGACAACGGTTGACCAAGTTTGACTTTGGTCAATTTTCTTCGTTTTGATCATATGTTTAGCATGGCTTCACCATGTCAGTTTTGGTAATCATCATGAGATTTGGCACTTAGGTTTTGGTAAGTATCATTTTTAAATAGTCCAATAATACTCCCCCTAAGATGATACTATCAAAACCTCATAATTATCAAAACCTTGGATGTTAATTGATGTGCAGTCTTCTCCCCCTTTTTGGTAGCATCTTCTTAGAAGCTTTAGAAAAAAAGGCATTGAGAAATAGACTTTGTTTTGGCATATAAAGACTTTGTTTCGGCACTTGATGGATGTTTCATCAGCTTGATCTTCTAGTCTCATTTTGAAGACTTGAAAATACACCCATTTGCAAACACTATGGATTGCACAGGTAGCAATATCAGTAGCTTTTTCTCAACTTCATAAGTGAAGGAGAAGCATCAGAAATTCTTCAGACTTGACATATTCTCTCCCTTAACAAAAGCTTTGGAGGGTGAGGAACTTTTGTGTATAAGACACCAAGAGGAGGATTCTTAGTTCTCAACAACTGGAAGGAGATCTTTGAATGAAGCAGGAGTGTTCTCTTGAAATCTTGAACTGAATAAGAAACTTAGGGATGTTGTGCAATTCATCACCTGTAAAAGTCTAAATCCTCTCGGTAGAGGTATTGCATGAAAGTTTCACTCCTAAATCAATAACACATGTAAATCTGCCAAAACTAAGAAATATACTAAAAAAAACAAATCTTTTTGGAATTTTAGATTTTTTTTTAAATATAATATTTACAACCATGAATCCATCAACTGCAATGAGATCATACTAATCTAAAATCCACTACATTTAAGAATTTAAAGTTGGAATAGACATAGACAAAGAACAAAGTTGATTGTAAGTATGTTTGTCCACTTAAACTCATGCAAGGATCTATTTTCAACAATTTGTGATATTTATCATGTTTAGGTTTGTTTAGATATGCTAATTGAGTACTCCACACTCAGAAGTATGGAAGAATTACCCTCCTCATGAAATGCAAGGTGGCACTTTATCACAACTTGAACCAGTCTTCTTATAGTATAAATTTTCATGATATGATCCACTTCGGGATTCTTTTACAATTCACTTTGGAAGTTGATCCATATTGGGATTCTTTTAGCTTTGATCCACATTGGGATTCTTTTCTTTGCCTTTTTGGCATGCATTAACACTTTTAGTGCAAGGTCAACTAGGTCTGTGCTCAGCACAATAGAAGTTGTCTTTATGTTTACTCCAGGTCTGTATTTACATACAACAAAGGAGAAATGGATACTTTTATCAATGAGAAATTTATAAACCATTTTCGCATGGTGTTTTTAGGTAACCATACAGGCAAACACTTGGAAAAGTCATTTCTTACCAATACCCAAAGATGATTTTGGTCCACAATGCATATTGATTTAGTTTATCACAAATATGCTTATCTTGAATCCAAGCTGAGCCTACTGACATATCAACAGAGGCTTGTCAGTCTTTATTGATTTTGAAAATAGATGTAGAAGATAGTAGATGAGTATACTATCATTTCTTATGTAAATGCAGGAAGATTCAATAGAAATATTTTTGGACTTTTTCTTGATTTTCTAATTTTTAGGATTTTTGTTTTTGATAAAACAAAGAAATGGCATATGTGTTATCAATTCAATAAAGATTATCAACAGTTAGTCCATGTAGCAATGTAATCAGACTAAGCAGATGGAATGAAACATCGGTTGTTTCTTGCATTGCAATCATAGTTTCTATGAATGATTGATGTCCTGCATTGAATCATGGTTAATGTCTGCTCCATTTGGCTTAGTTGCATCATAAACATCATGAGCAGGAAGAACGTTCTAGTAATGGGAAGGGATCAGCCACTGCTAACTTTTCTTGAGTTGGCAGGCCTTCATAACTATCCCTATCATACTAGCAAATCAGTTAGATATTTCAACCCAGGCCATTATTATCCTGAGCTGTCCATTAGCATCTTTATATGTGACTTGCTCGTATGTGTATGATTTTCCTTTATCTGATGATATATCAGATTCACCTCCTGAAATTGTTTTCTTTCTACAACATTGTTTTGTTTTCAAACCAACTGACTTAAATTTAGTTTGTTTAACAAAAGAAGTTTGTTTGGCTTTTGAAAATCTTTTGGTTGGTTTAAAAAATCTAGTTTGCTTTTGAAAGTTTTATGGAGGTGGAGTAAAGGATCTTTGTCCTTGATCATGTTTGTTTCTTCTGGGCATGTGATCATATTCATCATAAGAATTATAATCATGATTATAATAATTTGATGGATGTGATCTTCTATGATATCCATTATGCCAAGTATTATTCCTATATCTGTCATACTTATGTTATGTGTATGACCTAGGATAATGTCTTGGTACCCAATAATCATGAATATCATATTGTTTAAAATCATACACATGCCGATGTGATCGAGGAGAAGAGTAGCTATGACATCTGTTGTAGTACTCCTGCTCCGATCTCGGTGAGTACGACTCTGATAGATGATAAGATCTTTGGCCTCTTCTGTGTTGTGATGTTGGAGAGTTGTTGTATGAACACTCAGAAGTGGTATGATTCTCCGTGTCACAATTTGAACAGTAAGGTTAAGGTCTTGATCTTCTTCCCTTAGGCTTGGATGGTGAAATTGGATTTGATTGGAATTTCACAGCCTTTTGTCTTGGTTGTTTTTGTTGTTTTCTCTTGTGAGGACATATATATGTATCACTCTTAGTGTTTTTACACTCCGAAGTGTTATGTGAATTTGAATTGCATGTCTCGTAGAGAATTGGTTGTTGTTTTGGAGTTTCTAATGTAGCTTTTGAGGTTGATGGTTGGTTTGGATCAGGTGTAGAAGACTTTGTCTGACTTTTCTTCTTTCTTTTAGATCTAGTTTTCTTCCTCTTCACCTGTTCTTTTATTTTTTGTACCTCAGGCTTCTGTTTGTTCTTTAACTCTATTTTAATCTTTTCCTTGAGTTCAGCCTTAGGCAATTCTGGTTCAAGAAATCCTGCTGGTTTGAATTTCTCATACAGAACCATAGCCTTTTGTTTGTTGTCAGGCTTTGCTGCTTTGGATTTCTATGGCTGTGTTTGTTTTGGATTGATTTCTTCATCACTATCATCACTTGCAGGATCTCCATCTTGACCATCACAAGAATGAAATGTTTCATTTTATGGTGATTCTGGTTTGTGGTACAGCTTTGGTACTATTTCAGGAGAAGTGATTTGAGTGATAGTTGATGGTTGGTCTGTTGGATGATGATCATGCATATTTAAGTCTTCTTTGACTGGACTTGTCATTGAAGTTGGCATTTCTGTGTAGTTATCATTGTAATGAGGAGGAACAACATGGTATGTAGTTCCAACACTCTTCTTCTGATCTCTTTCTGCATTAAGTAGTTCTTCCAACTTGCTGGCACTCATCTTTAAATTCTTAAGTTCAACTTTTGTTGATGCATGATCTATTTTTGTCTTTGTTAGAGACTCAATGAGTCTTGTAACTTGTGCTTGAAGACTAAATCTTTCTCCAAGGAGTTTGTCTACATCCTTGAGAAGAGAACTGATTTTATCTTCAAAGGCTTTATGTTGTATCTTCAATTCTGCATTTGTAGCCATTTCTATATTGATTGCTTGATTTAGATGCTCAATGTAATGTTGCAAGTTATTAATTGTTTTGGTTGTACTTGCTTATGATATTTTGGCTTCAACTTCAGCCTTTGTGTTTGTTAACTTCATAGATAGTTCAGTTGATTGAGCATTTAGCTTGTGATTTTCCTTAAGCAATTTATCAACTTCTTTCTTTAATGAACTGATTTGATTTGCAGAAGTTTGTAGTTCCTCTGCATGTGAAGCTCTTTCCTCCTTTATCATGTATGATATATTTTTGCAATATTTCTGATATGCCTGTACTTCATCTATGCATGCTGATAAGCATAGATTGATCTTTTTGTCTTTAGGAATTTCAAGCAATAGAGGAATGTTTGTGTTGTTGATGTTTATGGCTTTTGCAAGCTTAGCAGTTAACTCTTCAAGTTTGATTTGTTGTTGAATCATTTTGTCTTGCAGCTGGTTCATCTCTTGAGTTAAACTGATGTTTTGTTGATTCAATGTCTTGATTTGTGCTTGATCATTTCTCTGAGATTGTTCCATCTCTGACTTGCATTTTATCAAATCATTAGAGAAAGTGTTGTTTGAGTTTGCAAGATCACATAAATGTAAGTGCATCGGTTTTCTCAATGTGACTGATGTACAACTGAATGTTTGTCTTGTCAAACAATGAATTGTTATTAGTGTTTGATATGCTGCTGATGTTTGTTTGTTTACAGCTTTTGTTTGATTTGCTGCTTTTGTTTGATTGGATGCAGCTTAGTTTGCTTTGTTTGAATTCTTGAAACCTCTTTCTACTTGCAACAAGAAAGATAGCTCGGTTTCTTGAAACACGAGTGTCAGTGAATGATGTTAAATTTTCCATTTTGTTTAAAAAACAAAAATGATTTGGAAATTTGTTTTGTATTTAAAGCAAAATCAAATTTAAACTTTAACTGAATCTAAAGAACGTCGAAACTCAATTTAATTAGATCGACCTAATTAAAAAGTTAACTTTGTTCAATTATAATTTATTTAATCCGGACTAATATTAATCTAGCTCAATTAAAAAGTAATAGAATTTGGATCGTCCTAATTAAAATTAAATGATTTTGTGACTTGATTGAAAATAATTCAACTCTTTCAAAGTATATATATCTTGATCAATAGAAAGTTCTCAAATCTTCCGAGAATAAAAGATGAGTTGGTCAAGCTTAAAAACATTTGAGAACAAACTTTAAAAGTTTGTTAAATGAAAAACTAAGGAGATCAAAACTTTTGAATTAAAGTCAAATTTTGAAAATGATTTAAAACAATATAGTAAAAAAATTGTTAAATACCAAGGGACAACACTTGTTTTGTCGGTCAAGGGATACAAAAAAGAGTCAAAATTGAACTCCTGATTCACTCTCAACCTTCCGAAGCTTTCTCTGCCCCAGAAGTTTAACTCCCGATAAGGAGACAAAATTGAATCCCAAAATTGAACTTCAATGCTTCGTTTCTCACACTCTCAATCAATCGGTGAACCCGAGATCAAGTCACCGGCGAAGGTGATGATGAATATGGTTGATATCGGTCAGAATCGAAGGTGATGGTGCTCGATGATGGTGGTCGATTGTGTCGACAGTGGTGAGGAGTTTGGAGGTCGAGACACCGACAGATGCAACCGATGTTAATTGATGGTTGGTTGTTCGCAGGTGATTGGGGGTTCGTCCACTGTGGACAGATGCAAGGACAGATGATGATGATTGACCTCGATGATGAAGGTGTCGGTTCAATGGAGGTGCAGAATCGAAGCTTTCAGGGTGATTAGGGGTTCTTTTGTGGTGTCCGAAGGTCTACAGGTGATTGATTGTTGTTGCGGTTGTCCGCAGTGAATCGATTTACATGTGCTCAATTCGTCCGCTGTGGATTGATTAGGTTGTCCGCTGTGAATCGATTTGGGTTCACTTGTCTGCTGTGGACAACTAATCGAAGTGACAGACTCAGTTCATCCGCTGTATTAACAGGTGAGTGTCCGTTGTGAATTCACAGGTTGTTCGTCTGCTATGTAATTCAAGTCCGCTGTGGACTTTCTCAACTCATTCACTGTATGATTTTAATAGAATACACGACTCAGTTCATCCGCTGTATAATCGACTCAATTCAATTTTTGAATGTCCGCTGTAAATTCAGGTCTTGTGTTTGAGGTTGAACATGCGCTGTGTGTGTGTTTGATGTGAACTGTGTGATGATGGAAAACGTCCGCTGTGAGTGGGTCTCTGTCTGCTGTGATCAAGTTTACTTGTCCGCTGTGGAGAAGTTTGCTTGTCCGCTGTGAGCTGATTTTGTTTCTGTGCGGATTCAACGTCCGCTGTGATGTTAAAAGACTGCTGTGGATGCTGTTTTGTGTTGTGGACAGATTTGTGTATGATGATTGGGTCAGCTGTGGATGTTGTTTCCTGTATTGGAAGATGATGAATGTGGTTATGAATGATGATAATTGATGTTGGTGAGTTGTGTGTAATGTATAATGTTTGATGGTGGGTGAATGAGTGTGAACATACTTCTGCTCATCTGCTTTGAATCGAAGTGTAAGCTAAAACTATTATCATATCAGCTATGAGTTTTAACACACCAGCTATGGATGTATTTCTTCATTAGCTGTGAATACTTAGACAAATTCCTTAGACAAAATGGATGTTTGTCAGCTGTGAGACTTGTGCATCTGCTGTGGATGTAATACATCAGCTGTGGAAACTTGGTTGCAAAAACGATGAAGATTGTCAGCTGTGGAATTAGAACATCAGCTGTAGGATTAGCTCATCAGCTGTGTATGATGAACACTTAGTCAAAAATCAAATACAAGTGTAATTTGTATAATCTTTTTAAACTTTGATTATGAATGAAATTTCACTTTCAAATTCACAAATTGATGTTTGAATGACTCTTGAATGATTGTACGATGAACAAATGAATCAAAATCTGAATTTAATCATGGATTTGGCTGATTTTCATATTCAAAGCAGTTTGACTCTGAAAAAGTCAAACTTCATGTTCTTGAATGAACAAACATTGATTATTGGGTTTCTGATGGAATTTGATAAAATCAAAGTGCAGGACCGGGTAAGGGTACTTAACACTTAGTTTCACACCGAGGAGAGATCTTAAATCAGTTAACAATTCAAATAGGGAACTGGTAACTAGAGACAGATGATACTAAGAACACGAGTAAATTAAAAAGACAGAACTAAGAATAACACAAGAACACAAGATTGGTTTTCAAGGATGTTGTATATTGATCTCAAGTTCTTTTACAAGTGTTACAAAGCATTGAGAAATTACAAGAACCTGAGACACTTTTTTACTACAACCTACAACCGTCACTTACATGTAAAGACAGTTAGGATTTGACTAATCTAGACAACAAGATCAATCTACAGTCAAAAGACAGATTGTCTTTTGACTAGTGACTATAACATGCCATAGCTCACTAACATTTCCAAATACAAAAAGTCTAAAGAAACAAGTAAGGTAAGTTACAGACAAAGACCATTCCTACTTTTTGATAAAGCATGGAAGTTTCACCAACTTATGTAAAGTAGGTGAACCACCAGAGCAGGCAGCGGAGAGTGTGTCAGCTTTATCAAAAGTTGATTCAGAGAAAGCATATTTTCTCTGTCCTCTGAAGAAATCAGTTTTCATAACTTCGGAAGACTTTGTCTCTGAAGCTTCGGAAGATTTCATCTTTGGCTTCGAAAGATGCTGGTCTTTGGCTTTGGAAGATTTCACACTTAGAATATTTTCCTCTTAAAGTGTAAAACTTTTGAAGTAATTCCTTTTGAACTGTTAGCTTCGGAAGATCTTACACTTAGACACATTTGAGAGTGTAAGACTTCTAAAGCTAGTTCATCTTTGTTCCTTAGTGCATGTATGGAAGACTTGGTTGTTCTGTCTTGTTGGTTGCATCAGCCTTATAATCTTCAGATGATCTTACAAACTCCCCCTATGCTGATGCTACCAAAACAGAGAAGTTTTTCAGATTTTGATAGTCCACATTAGGATCCTCAGCATACCTTTCTTCATCATTAGGTCTGGATCCTTCAGACTAACATAGAACCTTCTCATGTCAAAGAGATCATGCAGAGGAAGATTGAGCATGTCGTCTGAAGAATAGACATGCATGCCTTCCTGATCTCTTATGACATACCATCTGTATTGATCTTCATCATAAGACCATGACATAATTTGTCTTCCAACAGCAAGAGGCTCTACTATGATTGGAGTTTGTTGAGAGACCTCTTCATGCACTCCCTTAGGATGCTCTGACTCATCTTGAGGTTGGGAGGTGGATGCCTTTCTTCTTTTTCTGTTTAAGATTGATCTTCTGGCCATCCTTTTTCTTCTCCTTGATGATTTTAACTAAGGGGACTGGTCTTGAGTACTAGGTTGTTCAGTTGAGTCCCCCTCAGTTGGGATCTCCTCTCTCACAGGTTTAGAAGGAGAGAGAGGAGGACCCTACTGTGGATCAGAAGATGAAGTTGGCTGAGATGCAGCTCCAGGTTCAGGTTGTATTGTCTCAGTGGGTTCAACCTTCACCTTAACTTCAGGTTGAGCTGGACTTGGTGGAGAATGCAAGTCCACCAGCTCTCCCTTCTTTATCTTCTGCTTGATTACCCTGATATGCTCATCTGATAGAGACATAGGGCCAAGCCTCCATTCGAAGAATCCATACACTTCAAGAATCTCATCATCCTTTGTCTGTCAACAGACTTCTTTTGGCTTTTGTGGATGATGGCCCTTGACTCTGCAGCTTCTTCCCTTAATCTTTTCTTTTCAGCTTGTTTTTCTCTTTTAGCTTTTTCTTCCATCTGCATATTATTCAAACAATATGTATTCAGATGGTAAGGGAAGAAGTGCATCTGCCTGATAGAGACCTGTGGCACTCAGGTAGCTGATCATCTTTAGTCTTTGTTCTTCAGTTGCTACCTGAGGTTGTTCAGTGGCCACAGTCTTTGGCTCAGGACTTTCTTGAACTGGGGAGGGGATAGGAATGTTCTTCTAGAGTCTTTTCAGCCTCATTTCTTCCTTTTGTTTTAGGAGCAATGCTGCATCCTCTGCTTCCTTCCTCTCCTTTGACAATTCTATGTCAGCAGTTCATTCAATTCATCTAAGGGGAGAGAGATGAGTTCATCAACATTATAGTTTCTGGTTCCCAGGTAGTTTAGACTGGCTGCCCTTAACTCATCTTCCTGAGTGTTTAGCCTGGGGGCAGCCCTGATGGCAGCTTCCATAAACCCTGGGAACCACTTGAACTCTCTCCCCTTAGCTTCCTCTTCCTCTCTCTCTTCTCCTCCTCAATCTCCTTAGTAGTCATTTTCCTTTTGCCTTTGTCATCCACAGGCTTTGGTGACTCAGGCTGGAGAGAGCTTTGGCCTTCATTGCTTGGTTCAGCTGTCAAGCTCTGGACAGAGAGAGGTTGTGAAACACCATCACCAGCTGGTGTTTCACTGAGGGTAGTGGGTGCAGAGGGAGATCCCGTCTCAAGGTTCACAGGTTCAACCTTTGGGCCTTCAGTCAAGGTTTTCCCATCGAAGCTAATCTCCGAGTCTACCTCAACATCCAGTTGACCAAAGATCTCACCTGCTAGCCTCTGTCTATATAATTTTGATCTCAATTTAAACTCCTCTAGCACCCTGTCTTGGATTCTTTCTGCCAATCTTACTGTTTCTCTGTTATTGCTTGGGTTGACAAGTGGCAGATCTACCAAGTTGATGCTCTCATAGAAACTCAGGTGTGAAATGTTGAGAACTTCTAGTTGACCCTGAGCTCCAGAGATCACAAGAGCTCTCCTATTGTTGTCCCCAACCCCAGATTGGGTTCTCAGAAGGGGCAGACATTACCCTTGGTATTCCCTCCTCAAACAGTTGTTGGATGAGCAAGTTCAGATCACTATCCAGAGGAGGTTGCTGAGTATGAACAACTACAAGAGGGGATGGTGATTCCTCTATGTCCATACTCTGGGAAGAACTCCCAGGTTCTGTGATTGTCAGAATTTCCTCCCCCTTTTTGGTAGCATCACCCTCTTGCATAGGTGAGCTGGGAGATTGTTTCATGATATCCACAGGTTCTTATGGACCTGGATGAGTTGTCCTCATGGGTCTCTCAGCCATCTTGCCCTTGAGATCGGTGATCTTAAGTTGCTGGTCATTGACCCTCTTCTGTAAGATAGTCACCTGAGATTCCAGGTGAGCTATCATTGACACAAAATTTGTGCAAAGATGTGACAGTTTGTGCACCTTTTGTTGCAGACTCACCTCATCTTCAGATGAAGATTCATTGGGGATGAGAGAACTGAACCTAAGTCTTCTTCCTCACCACCAGCATAGGTTTCTTGGCTGCTGGATTTCCCCTGCCTAATGACAACTTCCAGAGAAGTGTCAAGAGGCTGGGTTGCCATGGTAGAGGTCCTAGTAATGTTATCACTTGCAAAAGTGATAGCCTCTGCCATATGGATTTCCTGAATAAGTTCAGGACTATCCACCTCAGTAGGGGGTTGCTGATGTGGGCTAGAGATGGGGGAAGCAGGAGTACTCATCTCTCCTTGAGTGTGGGAAGAGGGGAGTGACTTATGGTACTCACTGAAGCCCAAATCTTCATCAGAATAGAAGTCAAGGCTAGGAATGGGGCGGTTTAGATCAAGAGGTTGGGGATGGTAACTTTCCCCAGAAGGTTGATCACTAGAGTGTTGAGACTCAGAGTGATGGCTTAAGGCTGTTTGTGGGGTTGTGAGCTTATCAGGCTGAGCATGAGGAACCTCAGCACTGATTGGTTGAAAGATGGGAGTGGTCTGCTCCTCAGGGGAAGTGGGAGCTCGAGATTCCACTTCCTCCTGTATGGGTTCTGATATAGGGGCCTGCACATGCTTAGTAGTAAGTGCAGGGGTTCGTTGGGATTTTCTTTTGTAGGTGATGGTGATGGTAGGCTGTGTTTGAGGTGGTTGAGATGTGGAGGGTGTTGGTTCAACACTAGCTGGTGCTGCTAGGTTTTCACCCTGAGCAATGAGCTCAAACATTTTTAGGACAAGGCTGTTTCTACCCTAGAGAAGCCAACAGTTGGCTTCTTCAAGATTTTGAAGATGCGGGGCCTCATTTGTCCTATTTTAAGAATATTACCTGTTCCTCTCAACTATGGTCCCAACTCACAGTTGAGAATGTGTTGAACATACCTGGGGAACATGTAGTACTCTAAGGAGTCCAAGTTTGCAAGTAAATTATTATATACAAACTGAGAGTACCTGGACTTGACACCTTATACCCTCCCATGGACTATAAAGGAGAGGTCTTCTAGAACTTGATCCCATCCTCCATGCTTGTTAGAAAGGCTATGAATTATGACATGGAGGAGGTATTTCCATTTAGATGAGACCTTCCCCTTCCTGCATGTTTTGACTGAGAAGTCACATTCATAGCCCATCTACTAAAAGGAATGGTTGACAGCAGATTTGGTAAAGGACAGCTCACCTGTTTCATCATCCAGCTGGAAATGGGTGTTTATGATGGCCGGAGTGATGAAAACTGTCCTCCCCTGCACTGTAGCAGACAGTGCCTTCTCCCCGTCCATGGTGACCTCTTGACAGGTCCTCCAGAACTCAAGCAACTGATCCCCATAGAGAGGAGGATCAATTGTAAGGGAGGTGAAGTAGTGCGACAAAGAAAGGTACCTACACACATCTGAGAAGCTTGGCTCCTTCTCAGAGTGTAACAGTGCAACCTGATTGTGTTGCCTGTGTAGGTGCATGGAAAAATTAGGGTCGTTGCGACGATCAATGTTGGCCATTTGAGAAAGCTTTTGCAGTGAAGAAAGGAAGAAGAAGATGAAATTTGGGGGTAAATTTAGGGTAAGGATCAGTGAGAGTAGAGAGACGAAATAGAACCGTTTGGAAGATATATGTCATGGATTTGAGACAAAGTTATGACAAAAAGATAAACTTTAAAATCCGCAAGTGGGTCCTACTTCTGAAAAAGTGCGCCCAAAAAGTTAGTTTTCTTGGAATTTGTAAAACTTCCGAAGGCAATTTTGGCTTTGGAAGCTTTGTAGCAAAGCTTCCGAAGGCAAGTTTTGCTTCGGAAGATATTTCAAAGAATTTTGAAAATTTGGCTTCGGAAGAAGTGAACAAGCTTCCGAGACTTAGTTGCTTTCAGAAGATATTTGTTCTTTGAATACATTTAAGTGCTTATATACAAATTTAAGCTTCGGAAGATACTCCAAGAATTTCTTCTGAAGGTAAATCTTAGATAAGCTGTTAAATGATTTAAAGACATAAATTTCTTCCAAAGGCAATTTAAGTTCTTCCAAAGGTAAATTTTCACGAATATAAGGAATATCATTTAAAAGTTAGTTTTCTTCCAAAGAGAACTAGGCTTATGAGGTGATCTAATAGACTACTTAGGACACATAGTTTTAGGAAATAAAGTTGATTAAGTTATTAAGGAAAATCTATTCAAAGTTAATCATCCCAATAGCTAATACAAGATATTTAAATAACTGTTCATCAAATGCCTTTGTGAACAGATCAACATATTTTCATTTGTGTTAACTTTGTTAACTTTGATTAGTTTGATCAATCCCTTTTCAAAATTATCCCTAATCAGATGATACCTGATGTTGATGTGTTTGGTCCTTGAGTGATGCATAGGATTTTCTATGACGGAGATGGCACTATTGTTGTCTATGTGGATTGGAGTCTCCTTGAAGTTGAACCCATAGTCTACTATCTGATTCTGAATCCAGAGCACTTGAGCACAGTAGCTTGCAGCAACAATGTATTCAGCTTCAGCAGTTGATGCATTGCTTCTTGCATTGCCAAGAGACTATCCTTCCACCAAGGAATTGACATCCCCCAGATGTAGACTTTGCAGTCATGTTGCAGCCACCATAATCGCTATCTGTATAAGCCTATAGATTAAAGTCTAAATTCTTTGTATACCAAAGGCCTAGATTTGGAGCACCTTTGAGGTATCTGAGAATCCTTTTGACAGTGATTAGGTGTGACATCTTGGGGTTGGCTTGATATCTTACACATATACATGTGGCAAACATAATATCAGGCCTGCTAGCAGTAAGGTACATAAGTGACCCAATCATAGACCCATAGAGATGTTCATCAACACACTCACCCTCAAGATCAGGACCAAGGGGCTGGCTATGGGTGTCTTTGCAACCTTACAGTCAGTCATCTTGAATCTTGTAAGTATGTCCTGTACATACTTTGACTGACTAATGAAGATGCCATCTTCAACCTGCTTCACTTGAATTCCTAGAAAGAAACTGAGTTCCCCATGGCACTTTTTTCAAATCTATTCTTCATCAGCATCTCAAAGTCTTTGCAGAGCTTTGGATTAGTTGAACCAAAGATGATGTCATCTACATATATTTGAACTAGCAGTATGTTATTCCTTATTTCTTTGATGAAGAGAGTCCCATCAATAGTACCTCTTTTGTATCCATGATGACAGAGCTATGTCGATAGTGTCTCATACCACTTTCTTGGAGCTTGATGCAGTCCATATAGAGCTTTATCAAGCTTGCAGACATAATCAGGATGATCTGGGTCTGCAAAGTCAGGTGGTTGTTTAATATAAACTTCTTCATCAATCACCCCATAGAGAAAAGCACATTTCACATTAAGTTGGTAGACCTTGAAATCATTGGATGCAGTATAAGCCAGGAATATTCTTACAGCTTCAAGTCTTGCAACTGGAGCAAAAACATCAGTGTAATCGATCCCTTCTTCTTGAGTGTATCCTTGGACAACCAGTCTAGCCTTGTTCTTGATAATAATCCCTCTATCATCCTTCTTGTTCCTGAATACCCATTTGGTACCTATGACAGTCTTCCCTTGAGGAAGAGGGCATAAGTTCCACACCTTCTGTCTTCTGATTTGAAGCAGCTCATCTTGCATAGCTTCAATCCAGCTTCCATACTTCAAAGCCTCATCAACTTTCTTCGGCTCTATATGGGATAAGAAAAAAGAATGTAGACAAACATGGCTGTCATGAGTTTGTCCTCTTGTTCTTACCCCTGAGTCAACATTTCCAATGATGTTTGTGGTGGGATGTGACTTGTGGATCCAAAGTTGAGAGATCAGAGCAAGTTGGTTGGACAGATCTAAATTAGAGAAATTTTGTTCTGGCAATGTGGTGTCTCCCACCACATCAGCACACTTATCAAGAGAAACTTGATCCAATGAGTGTGTGACATCATTCATGTTGTCTTTAATGGAGTGGTTATCAGCATCAAGAAATACTTGATCACTGTCACCACCTCCAGTTCTTCCTGCATTAGAAGTTCCTTCTCCTGAATTCTAAGCCTCTGAGCTAGAATTTGAAGGCAATTCAGTTGAATCAATAGTATTTGTCATGCTTGTGCTGATAAGAGCCTCAATTACAGGGTTAGTCACCACTGGAGCTGAAGTAGTCTTCTTGGTTGGTCTTCTCAGCTCAAATAATGGATCAGGAACTTCTGTTGATATGTTATCTGTAGATCCTGAAACATTCTCACAAGACTTGTTAAAATAGTTGGTAACTAAATCAAGATCAAACAACCAATCCGGACCAGAACCTTTCACACAGGGTGTGTGTTCATTGAAAGTCACATTGGCTGACTCCTCAATGATTCTAGTTCTGAAATTGTTGACACTGTAAGCCTTAGCTTGAGAAGAGTATCCAACAAAGTGTGCATCATCTGATTTCTCAGCAAACTTGGCTATTTGATCTTTGGTATTCAAGATGGTGCAAGGACATCCAAATGTTCTGAGAAAATGAATGAATGGTCTCCTTTTGTGCCATAGTTCATAAGTAGTCTAACCATGTGTCTTAACCACTAAAACTCTGTTCTGCACATAGCAAGTTATGTTGACAGCCTTTGCCCAGAGAGTGATAGGCAGTTTAGAGTCAGACAACATGGTTCTAGCAGCTTCAATAATGTCCTGTTTCTCCTCTCAGCAACACCATTTTGCTGAGGAGTCCTGGGAGCACTATATTGTCTTGAAATACCATTTTCATCACAAAATGTATCAAGGATTTGGTTTTTAAATTTAGTTCCTTGATCACATCTTATGGTCTTGACCTTGTGATTAGATTGATTCTCAATTTTCAGAATGAAGTTCTTTAAGATTTAAGGGGTTTCATCCTTAGTTCTAAGGAAAATCACCCATGTGAATCTTGTGAAATCATCTGTGATCACTAAACAGTAAGAGGTCCTTCCAAGACTCATTACACCGGTGGGGCCAAACAGATCCATATGTAACAAGTGTAGGGGAGTAGTGATAGAGTTCATTTCCTTTGGCTTGTGAGACACTTTGTGTTGCTTCCCTTTCAGGCATGCAACACAGGTCATCACTTGTAAACTCTTTCTTTGGCATTCCAGTTACCAAATCATTCTTAATCAATTTATTCATGTTTTTAAAGTTTACATGGCACATTCTTTTATGCCAAAGGAAAGACTCATCACTATTTGTTTTAGACAGAAAGCAAGAAACTTCTCCAGAGGGAGATGTTTCCTGCAGATCCATCTTGTTCATGTTCCCTCTCCTGGGGACTCTGAATAGAATATGCTCTTGAGGAATATCAACCCCGAGCTTGAGAACAATGCACCCATGCTCAGTAAAGAGCATGTGATGTTTTTGGTCACAAAATTAGGACACACTCAGAAGATTGTATCCAAGCTCCTTGACAAAGTTTACCTTCTCAAAGCTGAGCTTACCATTTGTAACTTTGCCCCTGCCAGTAATGTAACCTCCTGCATCTCCTCCAAAAGCAACTGGTTCTCCATCAAATCTTTCAAAGTTTTGAAGTAATGACCAGGAGCAGCCACTATCAATGAATCACACATTTCTGTTTGCCTTTGGCTATCCCTGCACAAAAGGAGATGATTTAGTTACATTTGGAAACCCAAGCCTCATGGGTCTTGGGCTTGCTAAAATAAGTTGAAGGTAATGAAATAGTAAGTGATCCTATGTTCAGGCTCTGAGGATCATTTGCTATTGCTGATGAAGAATCTTCAGTCACACGGTCTTCCTTCATCTTCCACACCACCTTTGGAAAATTTGTCTTACCTTCAAAGCTTCGAAAGCTTTTGTAGCTTTGGAAGATTTGGAGACTGGACCTTCGGAAGATCTTGCTTTCACTGCAGCACGCTTCAGTACTTCGGAAGCATTCCTTTCTTCCGAAAGCAATTTTTCACTTGCCTTCTTCTTCATTTTGGAGCTTCCGAAGGAAACAGATTTTCCTTCCAAAGCTTTCTTTTCCTTCTTTTTCCCAGAAGCCATTTCTTTGACCATATGGATAGTACTTTTAGGATTGTAGAAGCAATACTTAGCCAGATGAGAAGTACTACCACACATGATGCAGTCCATTAGCTTCCTTCTGGGAGTCTTTTTTCTGAGAGCAAGATTGAACTTGAACACTTTCTTTCTCCAGCTTCTTCTTCACAGATGATGCAGCAATTTTATTAGGGAGAGAATTGCTCTTGGACGAGGATGGTTCAGACTGTGTAGCAGTGGTACACAGCAATTCAGCCTTCTCTTTGCTGGAATGAGTTGGAACTATACTAAAACTCCTGGTACTAGAGTTTGTAGTTGATTCCTCAGCCTTTACCACTTCAAACCCAGCAGAGATGAACACTTGTTTCTGCTTGGGGTCAAAAGTGGCCTTGATCTCTTGAGCCTTCTTTGATATTTTCTTTGCTCTTCTGATCAAGTTCTTCCTCTTTGTCTTTGTCATACCAGCCTTCTTACTCTCCTCAGGAGCATGGTAACCCTTTTTGGATTGACTCTTTTCACTCATTTTAGAATCATCCCTCACCATCTCCTCTTCATCCTCTTCATCACTAGGGTCTATGAGGGGACCTTGGAGATCTTACAGATAATAGGGTGTGTGGATGAGCTATCTCAAAAGATCCCAGTCCCTGCTTATTCTGATAACAAACTTTTGCATGCAGAGATAAGGATATTATGTTCTTGAAGGTCTCTTCTTCAAGAACATATTTTTCTGCCCTGGCTTTGCTGATCACAAGCTCAGCCTGGCATTCAGTCAACTTAGTAACAAGATCTTTTATTTGAGTCGTGTAGTTTGCTTGCTCATGTTTAAGAGTTGAAATTGTTTTCTCTAGATCTTCTATTTTAAGCTTATAATCATTTTTAGCTCTCTTAAAATCAGCTTTTAAAATGTTTAAAGACTCAATATCAGATCTCATTTTTAAGTTGTAGGACATGTATCTGTTTACTTTAGCAATGCATTCAGGAGAGCAAAGATGTTCTAATACATTGGCTTCATCATGGTCAGCCATGAGTGCTTGATTTGGAGAAGCATCTTCAGCTTGGAAGCTCCAGTCAAAGCCTCCTTCTTCAATAGCAACTGCAGCTTGCTGTCTTGGCTTCTCATTCTGGTGCCCTCCTTTAGTGTAGTTTGGCCTGTGAGTGAAAAGAGCCATCTACTGGACTATCTCCATATATTCTAGATCATCTGGATGGATACAGTCCAGGTCTTCAAGAGTGAAGAGAAAGTTGCCTGAACTTTCATCAGTAGAGACAAAAGCTTGAGAGGAACTTGTCTCTTGGAAGGGACTTCCTTGGATGTAGCTCTCTCTGTTTGTCTCTAGGAAGGTGATAAAAAGACCCTTTTGTGAAGTTTCAGGGTAGCAGATAAGATGATGATGTGGTTCTCTGCTATCCCTTTCACCCACATGAAGGGCTAAACTCTGGTTAGTATTGGAGTTACCAGATGAATTTTGCATGTTCATCTCCATCTGGTATCCACTGAGTATCCCATACAACTCAGTGAGAGTAAGGGTCTTAAGGTTTTCAGTCTTCTTAATGACCACACAGTAGTGTGTCCATTGTTTGGGAAGAGAGGACATGAACTTCCTAACAATATCCCTGTTCTCAATAGTTACTCCAACATCAGCTAGAGTATCCACAATCTCAACATACCTGAAGTATTGTTGAGTCATGGATTCACCTATCTTGAAGGTGAAGTTTTCAAACTGCTGCTTCAGGAGGTCCTTGTTTTCCTTGGCTTCATTGGACCCCTCATACATCAGTTTTAGTGCATCACATAGCTGTTTAGCGGTCTTGCACTTCTTGAAACCTTTGTAGATAGAGTTTGGAAGAGCAGTTTGGAGGGCTGTCATGGCTTTCTGATCAATATCAATCCTTTTCTAGTATTCATCAGAAATGTCAGCCCTCTCCTTTGGTATCATGCCACCACCAGCAGCAGTTGAAGAGGTGCATGGTACATGAGGTCTATTGACAACAGACTCCCATATCCTTGAATCTTGAGACTTGATGAAGCCTTCCATTCTTTGGCACCAAGTGTCAAAATCCTTAGGAGTGATCAGTGGGGACTTTGTCATAGTTCCAGTTTCCATATCGACCTTAGAGATAGCTGCCATTTGAAGAGTTAAGTGATGTGTGAAGCTAAGAGGATTAAAGATGGTGAGATCTTACAATCAAGAGCCTGGAATGCTCTGATACCAATTGCATGACCGGATAAGGGTACTTAATACTTAGTTTCACACTGAGGAGAGATCTTAGATCACTTAACAATTCAAATAGGGAACTGGTAACTAGAGACAGATGATACTAAGAACACAAGTAAATTAAAGAGATAGAACTAAGAACAACACAAGAACACAAGATTGGTTTTCAAGGATGTTGTATATTGATCTCAAGTTGTTTTACAAGTGTTACAAAGCATTGAGAAATTACAAGGACCTGAGACACTTTTATACTACAACCTACAACCGTCACTTACATGTAAAGACAGTTGGGATTTGACTAATCTATACAACAAGATCAATCTACAGTCAAAAGGCAGATTGCCTTTTGACTAGTGACTATGACATGCCATAGCTCACTGACTTTTCCTAATACAAAAAGTCTACAGAAACAAGTAAGGTAAGTTACAAACAAAGACCATTCCTACTTTTTGATAAAGCATGGAAGTTTCACCAACTTGTGTAAAGTAGGTGAACCACCAGAGCAGGTAGTGAAGAGTGTGTTAGCTTTATCAAAAGTTGATTCAGAGAAAGCATATTTTCTCTGTTCTCTGAAGAAATCAGTCTTCACAGCTTCGGAAGACTTTGTCTCTGAAGCTTCGGAATATTTCATCTTTGGCTTCGGAAGATGCTGGTCTTTGGCTTCGGAAGATTTCACACTTAGAATATTTTTCTATTTGAGTGTGAAACTTCCGAAGTAACTCTTTCTAAACTGTTAGCTTCAGAAGATCTTACACTTAGACACATTTGAGAGTGTAAGACTTCCAAAGCTAGTTCATCTTTGTTCCTTAGTGCATGCATGGAAGACTTGGTTGTTCTGGCTTATTGGTTGCATCAGCCTCATAATCTTTAGATGATCTTACACAAAGGTTATAACAGCTGCAGATAACTGATTCTAGGCTAAAACTGCAATCAATTTCTTATAATTATCATCTAAAATTGGATTTAGATGATGAACTCATGAAGAACAAAAACCCAGATGTAAGAATCAATGTTCAAAATGTATGATTTGGATGTTGAAAATGATAAACGAACCTTAGATTTTATGTTTCTAAGCTAAAACCATTATCAATTTCAGCTAAACAACAAAAGATTCGTGATTTTGATGATTTCTTAAGAACAGTGAACTTTTCTCAAGAACACAAAATTTTCAAAAATCATCAAATTCAAGAGTTGTGGATGTTCAATTGATATGAAACTTTGTTAGTTATGTTAGTTATAAAAACTAAAGCTATCTTAAATTAATTGATCAAACAACAACAAAATCAAAATTTCATGTTCATGAGCATTTGAAGACTTGAAGACAAGTTTGCTTAAATCTTCAAATTAATGCTCAAATGAACTTGAATTGATGTGAAAACTTGCAGATCTTCACGAAATAACAAATCTAAGCTAATGGTAGCTTGATTTCATCAAAAACAACAACAATTTATAGATCATACTTGTGGTTCAAATTTTTGAGAAAAATTTGAAGAACAAGGAGCCAAGGCTCTGATACTAATTGTGGAAATTCGATTTTGCTGGATGGATCGAATATTGCAATTGTATTGTTGTCGTTTATCAGATCTATGATGCGGAATCTCACAGACCTGTTGATGATTTCAGGTGAAGATCTAATGCAAGATAGAATGTATGATGATGAATGAATGATGAACAATTCAAGAACACATATTCATAAAATATATCATTCATTCATATGTATGTTTGCTAGGAGATTACTAGGGAGTTTGCAAGAGGTTTCTCTCTCACACACACTCAACCTAATGGTTCTCTCCCTAGACTAAATCTGTATGCTTGCTTGATGAAAGCTTGAATGGTTCTAATGGTTGATTACTTAGAGTATAAATGACTACACTTAGTCAATTTATACTCTTTACAAAAATGAATAAAATTACATTTAAGCCCTAATGATTACACAAATATTCTTCAACGTCTGATAAATTCTCTGTTGCTGATGCGTGACTGCCGGGTGCTGACATCATTCGAGAAGTTCGCTGGTCTTGGCTGTTGACTTTGACCATGGTTGACCAAGTTTGACATTGGTCAATTTTCTTCGTTTTTATCATATGTTTAGCATAGCTTCACCGTGTCAGTTTTGGTAATCATCATGAGATTCGGCACTTAGGTTTTGGTAAGTATTATCTTCAAATACTCCAACATGTATTTTACTTTTTGTATATATATGTTCCTTGTTTCTTTTGATAGTATAAATAGGATACTTTATGTATTGTGTAGAAGGGGGGAAGTGAACTACTATAATACACCCATACACTTTGTATCCGCAGTTTTTGCTATCAATAAGATATATGAATTTTTGAAGTAATTGCTTGCATTTTGTTTTCTTAGTGTTTTAATTGATCATTACATTACAATATCATCACAGATCGATCCATTTGAACCTGTGAGCTTCCTATGCAAATACCAGATGATTCTCAGTCAATTTCCATACCAAAAACACAGGGATAAGATTCAAAATGAATGGAATAGTGCTTTTGCTAAAAATCCATCAAAAAACACAACAAATCAAGAGCATTATGGCTCTGATACCGTTGGTCCATATGATCGATAATCATTGCAAATGATTCATAAAATACAGAAATCCCACTGAATCAACACAACTCTAACAATAACACAATGAACAACTTTCAAATATTTTCAATAATCTCCAAACATATACAAAGAAGATAAAACAAAGGCTCAAATATGATCAAAATAAGCTTCCAGCCGAATACACCAAAATGCAATAACAATATTTCCCTATTAGGATTTGCAAAAACTTGCTTACAATGAATGAAACTATCAATATATAAGAAGACTTTAGTTTCGCGATAGTGAAACTGTCTTGACCATAACCTAGTTTAACCCGGCGACGAAACACAGCTTCGCCAATGAACCAGATCAGCTGACTACGAGCAAAATTGAGTTTCGCTCATAGTTCGCTGGGCACAAAACTACAAAATACAAAATACAAACTAAGTAAGCTAACATTCATCCTATTACATTGATAAACAAAATAAACATAATAACAATGGTGAGTCTAACCTATTCTAGATCATCAACTTGACATCACCGATCTCAGGGGCATGTAAGCTGAGAGACCTATCCAGAGGACTCAACCAGGCCCACAAGAACCTGTGGATGTAATTCCTAGCTCCCTTGTGCACGATGGTGATGCTAACAAAAAGGGGGAGAAAGTCATACTTACAATCACAGAGCCTGGGAGTTCCTCTCAGAGTATGGACATGGAAGACTCACCACCCTCACTTGTAGTTGTCCATACTCAACAACCTCCTCGAGTTCACATTGATATGGACTCTCTCATTCAAGTTTGTTTGAGGAGGTATACCAAGGGCTATGCCTTACCCTACTAAAATCCAATAGTAGGATGGAGGTATGATGATCAAAAGAGAGCCCTGGTAATCTCTAGGTCTCAGGGTCAACAATAGATCTTCAACTTCTACAACCTGAGATACTATGAGAGCACCTATCTAATTGACCTCCCACTTACCAACCCAAGTCAAAATAGACAAGCTGCAAGGTTATCTGATAGGATTCAACAAAGGGTGCTTGAAGATTTCAAGCTAAGAAGAAGATTATATAGACAAAGGCTAGCAGGCAAGACTGTTGGTCAAACCCTAAGATTAGCTTTGAAAAGGAAACCTTGCTGAAGGCCCAGTAGTTGAGCTTGTGAACCTTGAGACAGGAGCTGCTTCAGCACCCTCGGCATTAATAACCCTCAGTGAGGCACCAGCTTGTGAAGGTGTCTCACAGCCTTTCTCTGGCAAGAGCTTAAGTGTAGAAACAAGAAATGAAGGCAAAATATCTGTCCAACCTGAGTCATACAGGCCTGTGAGTGACAAAGGTAAAAGGAAGATGACTCCTAAGGAGATTGAGGAGGAGAAGAGAGAGAGGAAGAGGAAGGCAAGGGGAGAGAGTTCAAGTGGGATCCCTGGCTTCATGGAAGTTGCAATCAAGGCTGCCCCTAGGCCAAGCACTCATGATTATGAGTTAAGAGCAGCTAGATTAAACTATTTAGGGTCCAAAAACTACAACATTAAAACTCATCTCTCTCCCCTTGGAGCAATTAAATGAACTAGCTGACATGGAAGTGTTAAAGGAGAGGAAGGAAGCTGAGGATGCAAAATTACTCCTCAAGATCAAAGAAGAAAGAAGGAGAAAAGGACTCTACAAAGCTCCTTCCCTCTCCCCAGTTCAGGAAAGCCCTAAAACAGAGGCTGTGGCTCTGGAACAACAAACTCAGGAAGGTAGGGAACAAGATAGACAAAACATGATCACCTACCTGAGTCTCACAAGCCTCTATCAGGCAGTAGACCTTCTTCCCTTGCCAAATGACGATATTGAGTTTGAATACCTCAAGCAGCTTGAGCAACAAGTTCTAAAAGAGCAAAAAGCTACTAAGAGGAAAATAAAGGAAGAGGCTGCAAAGTCAAGAGCCACCATCAGAGCAAACTTGAAGAAATTTACTAGAAGATAGAAGATGGTGAGCTTCTTGAAGCTGTATGGATTCTCCAGAAGAAGACTTGGTCCAATGTCTCTATCCACCATGGATGAGCATATTAGAGTTATCACGTAGAAGATCAAGAGGATTCTCCACCAAGTCAGGCTGCACCTAAAGCTAAGGTCAAGGTTGAACCATAAAAGAAACACAACGTGGACCTAGTGCTACATCATAGCCAGCTTCATCTTCTAATCCATAGTAGGGTCTTGATCCTTCTCCTTTTGAACATGTGAAGGACTAGGACCCAACTAAGGAAGACAATCAAGACCAATCTGGTACTGTAGGCCAGTCTCCTTAGTTAAAATACATGAAGAGAAAAAGGATGGCCATCAGAAGGGACAAGAAGAAGAAGAAGAAAAAGTCCAAGGCATCCACCTCTATACCTCAGGATGGGTCAAACCATCCTGAGGGTGATCAAGAAGAGGCTGCTTATCCAACTCCTATTCAAGTAGAGCCTCTTGCTGCTGAGAGAACCATCGTGTCTTGGATGTTTGCAACCAATCCAGACAGATGGTATGTCACTAGATATCAAGGAGGTCAAGACTTGTACTTCTGGCATAACATACTTGACCTCCCTCTGCATGATCTCTATGACATGAGGAGATACTTTGAGAGTTTGAGAAATCCTGACCAGCTGATGATCAAAGGAATGGTCTTGATTCTGATGACGACTATCAACAGATTAAAAATCAAGAATCAAAATTCTTTTTAGTTTTGGTAGCATCAGCCTAGAGGGAGTTTGTAAGAAATACACTTAGAGGCTGATGCAACCATAGAACAACCAAGAGCTCTCAGCATGCAGAAATGAAGTAAAAGGAAGTTACTTCAGAAGATTTTATATAACTCAGAGAATTATGCTAAGTATTAAATCTTCCAATGCCAAAAGACCATATCTTCTGAAGCCCAAGATGAAGTCTTCCGAAGCTTCAAGGACAAAGTCTTCCAAAGCCAAAGACTATTTTTTTCGAAGACGGAGAAGACATGCTTTTATTGAATCAACTTTTGACAAAAGTTAAACCACTTTTCACTGCCACTTCTGAAGAGTCACCAACTTATATGAGTTGGTGAAAAGTCCATGCTTTTCTCAAATGTAGATTAAGGTCTTTTGTCTGTAACTTTCCAACTGTGTACTTTTATCCTTTTTGTAATAGGTAAGAATGTGAGTTATGGCATGTCATAGTCACTAGTCAAAAGGCAATCTGTCTTTTGACCCTACATTGATCTTGTTGTCTAGATTAGTGTATCCAGCTAGCCTTCAAAGTGTGGCCAGCTGTAGGATGTAGCATAAATTGTCTCAAGTACTTGTATCTTATTTCATGCTTTAAACACTTATAAAACTTGAGAGCAATATACATCATTCTTGAAAACCATATTTGAGTGTTCTTGTTCTTGTTGTATTAGTTGTATTCATTGTTTCATCACTAGTCAATTCCTTATTTGATCTGCTAAGTGTTTCATATATCTTCACCTTATGAAACTGTTGCATTGACCACGCTTCCCGGTCCTGCAATTCTTTTGATGAATCGATACATAAATTTGTTGATAATATGGATTATATTATGAAATTGAAGAGAACATTACCATACCATACAAAAACTTATTGTAAAACAAGCCTAATAGCAAAGAATATGAGAAGAGATTTAGGAAGGGAAAAGATGTTTATTCATTGATTAGTTGTGTCATACGATGAGCTACAATAGGATATATAAAAAGTAAAAAAACTTGTGGAAAAAGCTAATGTATTTTTGGTGTTGATAGCCAATGTTATATACACTTCTAATAGCCTATGATATTTGCTAAAACAGTACTTCAGAGATATATCTTCATTTCCATCAATTATATCTCTAATAAGATTGGTTGTAAATCATATAATAATATCAAAGAATCAAAATTTTATATCCGAATTATAATTACATGCTAAAAAGTTATTAACATTTTATATAATTTAAGGAAGATTTTCCAAACAAAAAGAACTTTTGTAAAGAGGAAGGAAAATTTATTACATATGTGTAAGTGTTCGTTACATATATGTAGCTACGGATGTTTGAAAATTCTATAACAAAATTAGAAGCCAATGCAACTATACTCATTACATTTAGTACACTTGGTAAATCAAGTGTTGTTGCGGGTGATCGTTCAGCTAATGCGAGTGTTGATAAATCACTCGGATCAGCCTATACACTTAACCATAATTTCAACTTATCATCATGTCAACTTATCTAAAAATGACTGGGTTAGAATCAACAGGATTGAATATATTGAATTAATGATTAATTGCAGTGTAAATCAATAATCAATGATCAACAACAGTAGAAATACTTATAAATGCTTGTATATTGATGATTTGATTCAATCATACAAAGAAGGTTTTTTGTTATGTGTATAGTGTACTAGGTTCATGGGTTCCAAAGGTGAAAAAACGCTATCTATCTATAGGTCTTATACAGTGACCTGTACATCATCTTAACTGCCTTCACATACAATCTAGGATTAACCAAGTACAAAGTATAAAATAACTATATAAACATTTGTTGTTTTCTTCAATCACATTTGTATTTACACATCTACATTAACTAATACGGGTATGTAATACATATATGCATTTCTTTTATTTGTCATAAGTAATTGTATTGTTTCAGCCATATTAGTTTATGCGGATAGACAAATGCTCATCTGTATTTGTCTAAGTCACTCTCATAAGACTAATGAGGCTGAACAAATACCTATACTTTTCTTCATACGCATTTCTTCCTCTTTGGTAGCATTTCTTTTCAATAGTTGTCAAAATTTCCAACCAGAGCAACATTTCAGTCACCACTTGAATTGGAATGCGTGATCCTTTCAGGGTCCAACAATACTCCCCCTAAGGATTATGTAGCCTAAGTACTTCAAGGTTTTGTAGGCGATGGAAGTTGGAAAGATTCTGGTGGATCTCTAGTAACAACTTGAGGTTGATGCAGA
The DNA here is from genome assembly GCA_025506505.1 of Flaveria sonorensis. NCBI lineage: Eukaryota > Viridiplantae > Streptophyta > Magnoliopsida > Asterales > Asteraceae > Flaveria > Flaveria sonorensis. The sequence continues at coordinate 31,087,740 of CM046434.1, forward strand.
TGCATTTGTATTTTTTGTTGGTAGTGCAGGTGCTATTGCTAGTGCTTCTTTAGGAAAGTAACGTTACTTGGGATGAGTAGGATCTAGAATAAAGTTGATTACAGTGGCAAACAGACTGGCCTCCTTCATTCTACTTGGATCCAGTACATAAATAGTCATCTCATTCATTCTCCGAATAACATCTATAGGGATATGTGTGAAAGACTAACGTTCATACATAGCAATGGTAGATAAACTATCCATGTGAATCACCAGGTCACCATCAGCATTGATCTCCAGCTTCACCATATTTGCAAAGTTGAATGGCACCCTTTTTCTTTTCTTGGACTCTCTCTTACTATTAATTCTATTATATGCAATCTTCAGAATCCTTATACTGTAGGAATTGAACCTAGAGGCTCGGAAAATCAAATCAAGATTATGAAGATCAAGTCACACGAGAACTTGAATTTATCGCGCGAAAGCTTACTTCTAGCGCGAGAACTTGGAAGTCGTGCGAGAACTATGCGAGAACTTTCTAGATTAGTATAAATAGATGTTTTGAAATGTAACTTGGAGAGCTTTTGTACTTTCCTGATTTCATACTCACTTGTAAACACTCAAACTCAGAGAGCAATAGAATCAAGAAGTTTATTTACATTCGTGTTCTTCATTTACTATTCAATCTTATTCTAAGATGTTAATATTTCGTATTCTCACCAAGAGATCGATCTTATTTGTATTGAGATGATCCTTACAATTGGTATCAGAGCTTGGTATGCTCTAGATCGATTGTTTTAGAAGATTAAAGAGTATTTTTGAATTGATCTTGTACTTTGATTTGTTTTTGTTGAAGATCTACTTGAATTCTACTGTGTTTGATTCAGTTTTGAAGATGATGAAGGCTATTATGATGTTGATTGAAGATTTTGTGAAGCTCATATGATTACTTGAGCTTAATTCAATTAATTAGGGACAATTAGGATCAAAACTAAACCTAGAACACTAATTGGAAGCTTAATCAATTAATTTGAACAAATTGTTGATTGTTTCAAGCGGAATCATCGAAGTTAAGAAATTTTGATCAGGCAAAAAATGTTGGATCATATGAGGCTGGTGCAACCAAAACAACACTTAGAAAGATTATGATGTGCTAAATGAAGTGGTCTTCCGAAGATAAAGCTGCTCTTCCAAAGCAAAGTCAAAGATATTCCAAAGCTTAAAGAATGAAGAACTTCCGAAGGAAGAACTCAGTCTTCCGAGACTAAGTTGTTCTCATTTCAAAGTATACAACTTAGAAGATCAAAGGCAAAGTCTTTCGAAGAATAAAGTCCTAAAGACTTGCAAAAGTTCGAAAGAAGTTGTTTTTTCCGAAGCCAAAATGACCTTGGAAGAATTTATTCTTCCGTAGTGATTTAGCTTCGGAAGAACTAACTATGAACCAGTGGACATAAGTATTGTCTAACTGACAGCCTGCTACAACTCTAATATACTCATGGCGCTTTCCCACGCCCATGTACTTGCCCATACTTTAATCCACTGTTAAACCATTCTTAACTTAGTACAGTTGCCATTCTTAGATGGTGATAAAAGTTAAGTCATGGACATGTCATGTCTACCTAATCTAAGATATTATTTTATCTTAGATGCTCTACTTCTAGCAATGTAGTATTTGTCTAGTTGTAAATTCTAGCTTGTTTCCAAGTATAACTGGTTGTAAGTAGTAGTATATGTAGTTTATCCATGTAGCTTAGTAACCATGCTTGTAAGAGTCTTGTAAAACTGAGTTGAGAAGTAATATATACAAGTATCTTGAAAAACGATTCTCGTGTTCTTGTGTTTTTATTAACTTATTATATTACTTGTGAACTTAGTTGAGATTCTGCTTTATCAACTCGAGTGACATTAAGTAAGTTTGTGTGATTATCTTGTGTTATGAGACAAACACCGATCCTACAATTGGTATCAAAGATTTTTAGGCTTTGATTGTGAGATCTTACCATCCCAAATCACCCTTGCTTCTTCATACTCACTCACTTTTCTCAAATGGTTCTCAACCAGAAGTTCTCTGAATCTGAAAGGGGAACTATGACCAAGGCTCCCATCATTACCCCTGATTATTTTGGGACTTGGTGCAAACATATTGAAGGCTTCATCAAGTATCAAGACAGTCACATGTGGAGATCAGTTATTCAAGGTCCATACCAACCAAAGGTGGAATCCCCAACTGGTAATGGTACCGTGATTGAGAAGGCCGTTGAAGACTGCTCAGATGAAGACTTCAAGAAAATGGACATTGACTGCAAAGCTATGACTGTTTTGCGTACTACTATACCAAACTCCATAATGGTTGGCTTTAAGCAATACGAGTCTTCTAAGGATCTCTTTGATGCTTTGAAGCTGATGTACTCTAGTTCTGCTGAATCCAAGGAGACAAAGAAAGATGTGCTGAAGCAGAAGTTTGAGAACTTCACATAAATTGTTGGTGAGACCTTGAGCCAACAATACTTCAGGTACATGGACTTGATCAACTCTCTTTAGTCTATGGGAGTGGTTCTTCAGAAGAGAGACATAGTAAGAAAATTCATGAGTGCACTTCCTCATGAGTGGACTTTCTATTGAGTCTCAATCAAGAGAATTGAGAATCTCAACACTCTCACCATGACTGAACTATAAGGAATCCTTGATGGATACCATATGAAGATGGAATCCATCAGAAATGCCATCAGCTAAATAGACCCTTAAACCTTCCAGTCAGCAATGTTTTTAGGTTGCTGTTCAAGAACTCCCCAGCCCTAGTTATACCTGAACTACCCCTAACAGCCATCATCTTTCTCTGGGCCATACATCACATTTCCTGTGACACCCATGTCTCAGCAGCCTTAACAATTTCTAGGATAGTTGTGCTTTTGTTTCAGGAAATAAGTACTCTAGAGATTTTCAATTTTATTTTGATGATCTAGAGTGTTTTAGCCCAGATGATATTGAATACATGGACATTATCCAATAGATGGCTCTCTTGACCTACATAGTAAACAAGTTCTTCAAAAGAACTAGAAGGCTGTTCCCTCAGAACCCAACCAACAGTAAATTTGGGTTTGACAAGACAAAGGCCAAATGCTACAACTGCAACCAGCTTGGTCACTTTGCAAGGTAATGTAAAACGCCTAGATCTAATTTGGAGCAACTCAAGCCTCCCAACATCCTGCTACCCCTAAAGCTGCATCTAAACCCGTTGAGCAACAAACTGCAGCTATTGTTCAAGATGTTGATTGGAGCTTCATGGTGCAAGATGTCATTCCTGCTCAAGTTCTCATGGCTAGAACTAAAGACACTAATGTATATGAACATGTGGAAACCACTAATTCTGTTGGTGGATCAAATATTGCAATCGTATTGTTGCCGTTTATCAAATTTATGATGCGGAATCTCACAAACCCATTGATGATTTCAAGTGAAGATCTATTGCAAGATGAAATGTGTGATGATGAATGAATGATGAACAATCAATAACACATATTCTTAAAAATTTCATTCATTCATATGTATGTTAGCTAGGAGATTACAAATCAGTTTGCAAGAGGTTTCTCTCTCACACACACTCAACCTTGATTTCTCTAGTGAATGCTATGGATTGTTAGTAATTGTTCCAATGTTAGAGTATAAATGACTACACTTATTCATTTATACTCTTTACAAAAATAAGAAAAATATTACATTTAAGTACAAATGATTACACAAATATAGTTCTAAGTCTGATAAATTCTCTATGGTTGACCAAGTTTGACCAAGTTTGACTTTGGTCAATTTTCTTCGTTTTGATCATATCTTTAGCATATCTTCACCGTGTCGGTTTTGGTAATAATCATGAGATTTGACACTTAGGTTTTGGTAAGTATCATCTTCAAATAGTCAAACAGAACATATCTGTACTCCAGCCTATACTGTTAAGGTCATATTGTATCAGGACTACAACATGGAAATTAAATCTGATATTGAGTCCTTAAATATACTAAAATCTGATTTTAAGTGAGCAGAATCTGACTACAAACTTAAAATAGATGAGTTAGAGAAAATCATGTATTCTTTAAAATATGAACATTCAAATTACAGGGCTCGAATAAAAGATTTAATCTCCAAGTTAACAGAGGCTCAAGCCCAGCTAGTGATAGCTGAGGCTATAGCTATGAGGTATGCCATTGAAGAGCATAACTTTAACACCATCATTGCATCATCCTCCCTCTCAAAGGTGTTTTATCAAAACAAAAGTGGGTTGGGAACCAATGCAATTGCTCAACCATACTCCTTTGTGTCTATTAGACAATCAAGATGTGGTACTGATGAGCAAGAGGTTCCAACTGCTGACCTATTACTTAAAGAGCAGAAGAATGATGCAATAACGGAAACCACCACAGGGAAGGACAAGGTAAAAAACCTCATCCCCTTAGGTGATGCTCAACCCTTAACCACCAAAGCTAGAAAGAACATAATAAGGGTAGCAAAAAAACTGCCAGAAGATGGCTGAGACTAAGTTGAAGATAGACCCAAGGCAAAAAGGTGTATTCATATCAGCTGGATTTGAAGTGGTTGGAAATCCTGGTTCAAGAAAAGAGTGTAGTACCAGCACTCCTATCTAGATGAAGGATCAAAAATTGAAGGGGAAGGATGTTGAAGAAGAAAAGAAGTGCAAGAAACAGTACTCATCATGCCCCATCAAAATTAACATTGAATGCATAATCTGTGGTCTACATAATCATATGGCTAAAGATTGTTACTACAATCCAGCAAGCATACACTATGCATCTAATGTTAAGAAAGGATGAGTCAAGGATGGTTTCATAGTTGGACCATACCATATGGTCCAAGTGTTAAGGAAAGGAAAGCTTGTTTCCAAAGCCAAATTGCTTTCAGAAGAAAATCACTCTTCCAAAAGGAAAATAACTTTGGAAGGCAAGCTAAAGAACAAACAAAGGAACAAAAAGAATCCTTTGAAACCTTCCTAGAAGAAGATTGCTTCGGATGAAAAGGTGGTGACATCTTCTTCTGAGAAGAAAGAAGCCTCGAAAGCAAGTTATGCTACACATGCCTTTTCAGGCTCATCAACACTGATCAACTATAGGATGGAATGGAAGATCAGAAAAGATACTGCAGCGCAACCCTCTTCTTCACAAATCATAATTGAACCCCCATGCATACATTATGGTTCAACTATCATCTGCATTGAAATATCCCAAGACCAAGAAGGCTTGGGTTTCTAATAGTAACTAATCATCTAACCTTATATACAGGAACATCCTCATGAAAAGAATGGAAATGTTTGGATTATGGACAGTGGATGCTCCGGGCACATGACAGGGAACAGATCTCTCCTATAAAACTTTGAACACTTTGATGGAGGTCCTGGTCAGTTTGGAGGTGAAGTTGGAAGATACATTTCTGGTAGAGGTAGTGTATCCAATGGTAAGTTAAAATTTGACAAAGTAAACATTGTAAAATATCTTGAACACAACCTCTCAAATGTTTCTTAAATCTGTGATGAAAAGCACCAAATGCTTTTTACAGAACATGAGTGCATTATCCTCAAACCAGGGATGACAATTCCTTAAGAATTTATGCTTCTTAGATGTCCCAGGAAAGGGGATATATAAAAGCTGGATATGAACAAAGCTTCCCTACTGGGTGAAGTATCATGATTTCTTTCCAAAGCAAATGGTGATGAGTCAACTCTTTGGCATAAAAGAATATGTCATGTTAATTTAAAAACCATGAATAAATTGGTTAAAAATAATTTGGTACATAATGTGCTAAAAAGGAATTTTTTGTAAGGAAAACTGTGTTGCTTGTCAGAAAGGAATGCAACACAAGGTTTTTCACAAATCCAAAGAAGTTAACTCTTCACTACCCCATTACACTTATTGTAAATGGATCTATTTGGTCCCACAAGTATAATGAGCATTGGAAGGAAATCATATTGCCTTGTGATTGTTAATGATTTCACAATATTTACTTGGGTTTTATTTTTAAGAACTAAAGACGAAACTTCTAAAGCTTAAAAATCTTTTATTCTTAAAATTGAAAATGAAATAGATCATAAGGTAAAAATCATTTTAAGTGATTAAGGGACTGAGTATAAGAATCAAGTTCTTGACATATTCTGTAAATCAAAAGGGATTGCCAGACAATATAGTGCTCCTAGAACTCCACAACAAAATGGTGTTGCTAAGAGGAGGAACAGGACACTTATTGAGGCTGCGAGAACTATGTTAGTTGATTCAAAACTGCCTCTAACTTTTTGGGTAGTGGCAGTTAGCACTGCATGTTATGTGCAGAACCTGGTTCTCATTGTTAAGCCCAATGGAAAGACCCCTTATGAGCTATGGAACAAGAGGCCACTGTTCATTGGCTTTATTAGGTCCTTTGGTAGTAGATGTACCATACTTAACATAAAAGACAATTTCAAAAAATTTGCTAAAAAGTCTGATGATGCTATCTTTGTGGGATATTCCTTAACCTCTATTGCATATAGAGTGTATAATATCAAAAATCAACAATTTGAGGGATCATCCAATATTGTTGTCAATGAGCGCACACCTTGTGTTAAGGGCAATGGTCCTAAATATATCTTTGATTTAGAATTGTTTCCAAACTATTGTAAACCATCTTGTGAGAATGTTTCAGCTATAATAGGAACTCAAAGTGACCCTTATGAAGATCAAATGTTTAAGTTACCAAGACCTATTCCAAGTTCTCCAAGAAGAAATAAAGATCAAGCTCCTTCAACTGAAAGTCTTGAAAGCTTGAATATCTTAGGAAACAATGGATCTTCAACAAGTTGTCAGCCAACTAAGCCTCATAACTCAATAGCTGAAAACTCAAGTATTCAACACCAAGCTGATGAAGACAGTGATCTAGAGGAACATGCAACTATTGATGCTGCCTCTCAACAATATACCATTGATGTTGTCACACCTTCATTGAATCAGTCCACAATGAATAAGTGTGAGACATCAGCTGTTGATGGTGTTCAAAATCCTAAGCAAAACATTTCAAACTTGGATCTATCTATGCAACTAGATGTCATTCTTAAGCTCAGGATACACAACACTAATCCAGCTAAGAACATCATTAGGGATGTCTTAGAAGGTGTGAAAACAAGAAGTCAAAGCCACAATGGGAATATCTACTTGTACTCATGCTTTCTCTCTCAAATGGAACCAAAGAAGGTGGAAGAAGCCCTCAAGGACAACAACTGGATAGAAGTAATGCAAGAGGAGTTGCTTCAATTCAAAAGGTAAAAGGTATGGAACTTGAGTCCATTGGGTGTTCAGAAACAAAAGGTCAAGTTTCTATTGGCACTAAGTGGGTGTTCAGAAACAAAAGAGATAATAGAGGTTTGATCATCAAAAACAAGGCAAGACTTGTTGTTCAAGGACACACACAGGAGGAAGGCATAGATTAAACAGATGTCTTTTCACATGTTGCAAGAATTGAGGCTGTACAAATCTTTCTAGCTTTTGCTGCATCCAAAAACTTTACATTCTATCAACTTGATATGAAATGTGCATTTCTGTATTGGGATATAGACAGAGAAGTCTATGTCTGCCAGCCACCCGGAATGAAGACCCACAGTACCCCAACTATGTGTGCAAACTTGATAAAGCTCTGCATGGGTTGCATCAAGCACCTAGGCTGTGGTATGAGACATTATCTCAGTTTCTTCTCAAGAATGGCTATACAAGAGGCACAATAGACAAAATTTTGTTCATAAGGAAGTCTTGGAAGGACATGTTGCTTGTACAAGTCTATGTTGATGATATCATATTTGGTTTCTTAATTCACCAAATGTGCAAAAACTTTAAAGCATCATGAGGAAGAAGTTTGAAATGAGTTCTATGGGAAAGAATGACTTCTTCCTTGGAATTCAAGTGAAGCAGATGGAAGAAGGCTTCTTCATCAATCAATCTATGTACGTTAAGGACATCTTACAACGATTTGAGATGAAAGATTGTAAGCTAGCCAAGACACCTATACCCAGAAATCACAATCTTTTTCCTGACTTTGAGGGGGAGGATACTGATCAGCATCAGTACAGGGCAATTGTTGGATCTCTGATGTATCTCACTACAAGTAGACCTGATATCATTTTTGCAACTTGCATCTATGCAAGATATCAAGCTGCTCCAAAGGTGTCTCACCTAGTTGCTACCAAAAGAATCCTTAGATACCTCAAAGGAGCTCCTAAACGGGGTCTTTGGTTTCCTAAGAATAATGATTTTAACCTCTATGGTTATACTTACAGTGATTATGGTGGCTGCAACGTCAACAAGAAGTCCACATATGGAGGATGTCAATTTCTTGGTAGGAGGATCATCTCTTGGCAATGTAAGAAGTAATCATGTGTATCTACATCAACTGCTGAAGCTAAGTATATTGCTGCTGTAAGCTGCTATGCTCAACTGTTTTGTATTCAGAATCAGATGCTGGATTATGGTTTCAACTTCATGGAGACTCCTATCCACATGGACAAGAAGAGTGCTATTTCTATCACAGAAAATCCAGTCAAGATCTCTAAGACAAAACACATTCATATAAGGTACCATTTCATCAGAGATATTCATGAGAAAATCTAATCAAGCTAGTCATAGTCAATTCAAATAAACAATATGCTAACTTTTTTTACAAAATCCTTTGATGAGCAAAGATTTAAATACTTAATCACAGCTATTGGGATGATTAACATTGGCTAGTCTATCTCTCTTGGAAAACTTTTTAAAATGTGTCATATGTATGTTGTCTAAATACAATCTAAGCCCTGTTGCCAGAATGTTTTTCAAAATTGTAAAAATTTTCTAAGTAAGAAATCTTCCGAAGCGAACTTTAGTGTCGAAAGAGTTCTACATAACTCTTCCGAAGTGTAAATTCATTCAAGAATATTTTCTTCCGAAGAGTTTTTGGTCTCGGAAGAAATTTTGACTATCAGTCAAAAGGTTTTACGAGCCTTATTAAACTTTAATTATCAGAAGCATTTTTGTTCTCGGAAGCAAATGTGGTTATAAACCAATGTTTGCCTTCGGAAATAAAATGCCTTCGGAAGAAAATCTTCGGAAGCAAACTTGTTTGCTTTAGGAAGAATTTTTACTCTAGGTAGTAATGCTAGTGTACAATGGAAATCTTTGGGCCCCACTCGATTTTACTATAAAGATACTGTCGGAAAACATTAATTAACCAGTGTTGGTTCTAATGATCTATTCAACAGTGTACTTGATGCTTGACAATGATTTTCGATTGAATCAACACTTATAAACACAAATAGCATAATGAAATTCAATGAATATAAACCATAAATTGCAATAACAAAGGCTCAATGATATAGAAAATGAACTTCCAGCCACACACACATAATTGCAACACAAATATTATGTATTAGGGTTTTGCCAAAATTCCTTACAAGATAGAAAGATTACAATATATAAGAAACCTAGTTTCGCTGGTAGTTTCGCTGACTAGCGAAACTGCCTGTCTAACTACTAGTTTCACCCGGCAGTGAACTATAGATTCTCCGGGTGAACTGAATCAGCTGACTCCGGGCAAAACTATAGTTTCGCCTGTAGATTCGCTAGAATACATAATTAAAAAGAAATACTAAATACAAGATAAAACTAACAATTAACCTATTACATAATCAAATTAAACCTATCAACTATAGTGATTCCAACCTATGTGGATCACCAATTCTCCCCCTCTGTTGGACCTCACTCTCAATCTTCTTGCTCTTCTCTTGCACCTTCTTCAGCTTTATCTGATGCTTCTGGTTCTGCTCCTGCTGCCCTCTCGTTTTCCACACTTGCACTTGCTCTAGCAAATTGTCTGGTAAGATCCTGCATTTCCATCCTTAACAAGTCAGCCTTGGATACTTTCTCAGCAAATTTCCTGACCTCTGCCCTTACTCCTCTATCTTTATTTGCTATATTCATAAACAGACTAGCTTCTCTTCTCATTTCAGCTCCAGCTCCAGCCTTAATGTAATTTTCACATATAATCACAAGATCTTCACCACAAAAGGAAAATACTTCCATTGGGTCAAACAGCTTGAACTCAGCACCACCTTTCAACCTAATGACTGCTTCCCCAGTATTGTTATCATAAAACCATTTTTCAAAATTTTGTAGCCTAGGGGTAAGTGGATTGGGCACCCTTATTCTGTTAACAGTTTTAGCTGGCTTCAGCTTTAACATAATCTTTCCCTTTCTAGTGGCCCAATCCAGGTTTTTCTTCGATCTCCTTCTTTCTGTCTTCATATACCCAAAAGCTTCAAAATTGTCATTCATTCCTGCCTTAATCTCCTTTTCCAACAACGTAGCACGTTCACTCAGGTGGGCATCCAAAAGTGGAATTTCAGCTAACCTCCTCAAATCCCATCTAGGCAAGGCCTTGAACGCCTTCCTTTTATGCATATATGAAATTTCACCACCCCTCCTTTTGATCATATACATTTTCAATTCAGAATTGTATTTCCAGCTCACTATTTTCTTATCACTTTTCTTCTTGCTTGGTTCACTGATGTTTTGAAATAGAGGTGTTAGCTCTTCTAGTTCCTTTTCTTTCACAAACCAGTCTTCTTTGCTTAGTTCAAACACTTCACCTTCTTCTGAACCCCTTTGTGCCACATAAGTCATTGGCCGCTCCTCCACTTCATAGTATTCAGGCTCTGAATCATAATCAACCAGTTGTTCCTCATACTCTTCCTCTTCATCAATCAGTCTCTTCCCTGTATCCTCTTTATTTCCTTCATTAGTTTCTTCTCTAATCACCTCAGCTCTAGTCAAGTCCGTGTCTATGTCCAATCCCAAATCAACAAATTCAGCCTCAACAATCATAGGCTTCTCTCTTACATCTCCTCCTTCATCTACTCTCTTTACTGCTTCTGTCTCAACAACCTTTTCACCTCCTACACCACTTCAACTTGCATCGCCACTAGCTGTACTTGCTTCTCCTCCCATACCAGATGACCTCCCCACTTTCAGGAACGAATACTTTAAAGTGTCAGTCAGATTATCCATCTCCTCTTGTGATAGTTGGTTTGTGTCACCAACTTTGCCTTTGAGCTCATTCACATCCTTCAATAGCCTTTTGATAAGTTCCTGCTGGCCCATCATTATAACCTTCATTCTTTCTATCTGCTCATCTTTCTCCTTATCTCTTAACTACTGATTAACCAACTTAGTTTTAATCATGCTCAGTTCATTAGCCAATGACGTATTTACATTTCTGATCATATCGTGATCCAGTTCAGATCGAGGATCCCTCCTTTCTTCGAACACCGGCTGCTTATGCTTAGATCTCCTTTTAGTTTCGTGAGCCGGTTCCCCTTGATCAGCCTTCTTTTTGGTCCTTCTCTCTCTTTGAGGCCGCAGCTCCTCTTCAACTTCATCAATCTCAGCATCTAGTTCATATTCTTTCTCCTTTGCATACCTCTTTCTTTTCTTTATGGCTTTAGCTTGTTTATCTCAATTTTCTTAAGCATTTTTGTTTTCATTTTCAATCAACCTTCTTATGTAGTTCCATCTCTCGGCAAGATACATGTTTTCCAGTAAATATGTTATTTTACCGGTGAAGTCATGTCTAATAGCTGAGCAGTCTGCAAATATTCTTGTATTCATTTGCATCAGCTTCTTAACTTCCCTATGTCTTGGCAAATTGGGCTTCTCAGCATTAATGATCATCTGGAAATGTCATGGCCTTCTCTCTCTTTAAGACCATGACATTTTCAGTCATACAGTCAAAAATTAGTCTTGTAATATTGTCTTTTTGTCCTCTACAGAATACAATCATGGCCTTTGCCCACTGTGCATTTAAACCATCTGATTCTCCTTTTCTATGATCCAAGTACATAATGAACACGTGGGCAATGTATCTACATTCCTTGGACAAAAACGAATTTTTAATTTCCTTCTTTGACCCAAAAGATGGTCCTTCATACCCAATGCTTCGATAAGCATTAAAGACTTCAGTGTCAGACATACTAACCTCATCCCCACAATCATCTTCTAACCTTAATACCCTCGCAACCGTTTCAACACTAATAACCATGTCTTCCCCAAGAACTCTTGAAGTAATCCTGTGTGGAGTAGATCCTAAGTTACATTCTACATTAACCCAAAAATCTCTAATGTGAATGTCATAGATCGTGGGTAAATGAGATATGGCATAGTGAATGGAAGACTGTTTTAGCCATCTAACGCAATCTCTAAATCCAACAGTCTTTGGATTACTGTCATCTAGTAGTGCCACAATATTAGTCTTCTCATCGAACTTTAAGTTTGCCATGAACTGCAAAATATAAACATAGGTAAGTATGATGTAACATAAAGATAATTAACCAATAAGAAAAATTTAAAAACAACAATAGTTTCGCTGATATGGCAAAACTGTAGTTTCACCAGACATAGCAAGACAGCTTCGCTGAAGTTTTTGAAACTAAGTTCAACAGTTTCGCTGACCGGCGAAGCTATAGTTTCTCTAGGCACAACACTTAGTTTCGCTGTTGATTGAACATAAGTTTAGACCAAAAAAAGTGTACATTCGCTATAACTCAACCCTAGACCATGAGTTTGAGCGATTCTACACTTTTGCTGAGGACAAACTTATGAATCAGACAACAGCGAAGTTGTAGGTTCGCTGACCCCAACAATATATATATATATATATATATATATATATATATATATATATATATATATATATATATATATATATATATATATATATATATATATATATATATATATATATTTTCATCTTGAGCCCCTGTATTTTTTAAGCTTAATTTTTTGGCTACTTTTCTTGCAAAACACTTTACATTATATGTAAATTTTGCTTTTATAAAAAAGAAACAAGATAAACAACACTCAGATCGGAATCCCGCCAATCAACTTCCTTGACTTGACAGTTGACTCAAATATGCCAGATTCTTTATCCCTGTAATGTGGTTACACCCGATCAAACAAAACTGCGGTCTTAAATATGGCAATTAGGAAACTCAAACGGGCATGTATCTCTTGCTTAACTTTCCCCACCACGACTGTTTTCCTCCTTCACCGTTTGCAATTTTTGCCTTGGTCTCCCTTAACCGGTTCTTGTACTCTTTCTTCCACGCCTCGAATGAATCATTTTTTTATTTTTCTATATTCCTCTATTTTCATAGAATATGACAACTTTCGTTCAACAACGGCTTTTGCTTTGTCATCAAAATTCTTTTTTTTTGTTCAAGCTCCTTGGCTAGGTTATCCACAACACCACCATTGTTTCCAGATAGATTTTGATCTCCTGAGGTGTCATCACCTGATTTGCCAGCACCAAGACTCTTCTTGGCTGCAGACAGACTCGTTTGTAAAGAAGCAGTATGTTTTTGCCATGTTTCCTCAACTGCCTTCATTTTGATTTCATGTTCTGACCATCGTGCTTCGAATTGTCTTATTTGTTCTCTCAATGCTGTATTTTCTTGCTCTTTTTGGCTTAGGGACACTTCCGCCTTCGTAACTAGCTTCTGCAGCTCTTCAACTTTCAACGGCGAAATTTGGATATTTTCTTTTGGCGTTATATCCTTTTGTCTGGTTTTTGGACTTCCAAAAGCAGATTTCTTCCACCTACACAAATGACTGAAATACCTTCGAGCCAACCACCCACGAGTAACTGATAGTATATGTACAACTACTATCAAAATATCATTTGATTTTAGTGCAAGCTGGTGACTTGATTTTGTTAAAGAATTGCACTTCCTTGAGTTTTCACTTCGAATAAATGATTGCAGTGTGACAATTCCCGACATTAGTTCACGGAAGTCATGGACTACTCTGCCACCAATGCCTTGCATAACTTGTTGTCTAAGTTTCTCCAATACACTAATCTGATTTGCTCGAAAAAATATTTTTGTAAATCCAAGTTGGTACATCTCTGAAGGAACACAATATTGTTGCAGAATAGCAATCCATGTACTCAATGAATCCTGACAACGGGTATTGTCCGCAAGAAGATAGCCAAACCTTGTAGCAAATTCTTGATGTGTCATACGTGTAGGATATCAGATTTTGACATTTTAACAGTATCCAAAACCCTATTACACATCAGCTATTGCAAGATGATATCTTTTTCATACATTCCACATAGTTGTTTAGCATTCGGTCTTATGCATTGGATGAAATGTGGCTTTGAATTTTCCAACCGTTGAATCAATTTGAACAATTGGCCCTTGAAATTTGTACCAACGGTTTGTTAATCCAAATCAAATAAATTCAGATCATCTGCTAAAAAATTCTTGCAGCATGATGAGACAAATAGGTTAGTATCAGACTCTAGTGTATTTCTATTCTTTTCCAAGAACCCGGTTGACTCGTATTGAACCTCTCCAGCATAATGTTGAACCCTAAAAGCTCCCTTTTCATCATTAAACGACAAAGTAGAACTTAATCATTGTTTGAGCTTGTTAACAAAGGTCAAATTCGTGGCTTCAGAATCATTAGAAACCTCATCTAATGTAGACAACATCCCTACAGGTTTCTTCTCAAAGAGATCTAAACAACCTTGGTTGTCTACAACCTCTACTCTTTTCCAGTCAATGCCCTCTGATTCATACTCCTCTTGTTCAAGCTTAAATATATGTCGAATGAAGTGCTGGTGTAGCCTCTTATCAGCATAGTTTATTAACAATTGTTCAAAGCTATTTTCCTGATATGACTCAAATCCACAGTTGTCTAGAATGCTTATAGATCTTCCAGTAAGCTCTTTCTCACCCTCAAGTGATCTATTTATTGTTTCTACAAGTCAACTGAACAAGCTTGTGTAAACAAACTTTGCCAATGCTTCTCTTGTATCAATCGCCTACTGCAGCATCATGGTTTGATTTTTGCCGGTATATAGAGCCAGTGTGAGGTCGTTCATCTTGCAACCCAACAACCTAGCAGCACTTCGACAAGTTTCATCAGAAACAACTGTGACATGATTTTCATTGTCAGTTAATTCAAATGAAATATTCCCCAACCATAAGATTGCAACAAGTAATTTGAAGATACACTCTTGATCATCATGAGAAATTTGAAGAGCATCCACGGCTTCCAGCAATTTTATGAAATTGTGGACATCATCAACATCATGGATTTTCAAGCACCCACTCTGATTGAGGAACTTATACTCACTTGCCATCCTTAGATTCAGTTTATCTCTCATATCAGAGGGTGCCCCAGCACACATTTGGTAAAATACATGGTATGACCTTTCGCTTCGACTGAGGTGAGATATTCTTGGCTTTTCAAGAAGAAGTGTATGGATACAAGCTCCTCGAAGTATCCCCTTTTCATTATAATTAATATCAATTAATTTGCCAAATCGGCTAGAGTTTTTATTCCTTTTCATTATCCAACAACAGTCTGTTTGCCTTATAAACCCCAAATAAACACATGTATTGTTTTATGTTGGACCCTGAAAGGATCATACATGCCAATTCAAGTGGTGGATTGATAGTTGTTCTGCTGAAATCTCCCCAAGTCCAAGATCTAATACGGATGAAGAATCTGCATCAACAATAGAAGCCAAGTGTCGGCTGTCCGCATTTGTATATGTGGATGACCATAGAACAAATGCGTCTAAGTGTTTGTTCTTCCGCATTAACAAATGCGGATGTTCAGCAACAAATGCGTAGTGTTTGTTCATCCGCATTTGTCAATGCTGATGACCAACCACCAATGCTGATGAACAACTCAACATCCGCATTTGTCAATGCGGATGACCAAGAAGAAATGCTGACAAGATTAGAACATCCGCATTAGTCAATGCGGATGTACAGAAGAAATGCTGATGAAGACTTTTGTACTTAGAGTAGTTTTGATGTATAGGTCAGGGTTAGTTTAGTCTTTTGTTCAGGCATGTGTTAGCCTATAAATAGAATAGAAAACCTCGTATGAGAGGCGACTGAGACTGACTGTTGTTAGACATTAGACAATCAGAATATTTTGCTTTGTAATATGTTCAAGGTGTACTGTTACTATTCATGCTGAAAACCCTAGCATTCATTGTAACCGTTTTTCACCTTCTTTAATACAAAGAGCATTTATGAGTATTATTCAGCATTCAATGTTCTGTGATTGTTTGATTCCGCCTTACAATCATTAACTCAATCATCATATTCGGTCCTTGTTGATTCACATCAACAGAGAATATCATTCTCAAACCCAGTCAATTGGTATCAGAGCTTTGGCTCTCGATTCTTCTTCAGATCTGCTCAGATCTGAGCTGAACTCGATAGATCTGGTGATTGAGTTGCTGATAGAGTGTTTGACTACCTCTATTCAGTATACAAACTGAATATCTGCTAAACTCATCGACAGTCACTGTTCATCCGTATTCTCCATCTAAAAACTAATCCGTGAATAGTTTCTCATCCATAAATCATCCATAAAATCAGACCTGTAACATAAACAGATCTATCTACATAAGCCTGTTTTGGACTAATTGGACTACTTGGACTTGTTGAACATAATAATCAATTTAATCCATATTTAAACCAGTTAAAAACAGCTTATTAACATGGATTCACATAATTTTTCTGAACTTGGTCACACTCCTAAACCCCCTATGCTTAAATACAAATCTGAGTTTAAGCAATGGAAAATCAGGTTCATGAATTACATTATAGGTGTAGATCCGGACTATTGGATATCCATATGTAAAGGGCCTCACATCCCAGTGACACTCTCTGCTGATCAGGCTGCACTGTACAAAACCTCAAGAATACCTATTGAGGATCTCACTCTTGATGATGATGACTACAAGAAGATCAAAATTGATCTCAAAGCTTATTCCATTCTAACACAAGCATTGAAGATGGATGTGCTAAAAAACTTGAGAAGTATGGAACAACTAAAGCTGTGTGGGATGCACTGTTAATAATGTGTGAAGGAAGCAGTGAAGTAGCTGAAATTAACAAGCATAAGCTTGTTAATCAATATGAAACCTTTCATCACTTTAAGGGGGAGTCAATCTCTAAACAACTGCATAGATTTGTGCAGCTCGTGAATGATTTAGAGATTATGGGGGTTACATATAAAGTCAAAGAACTGAACAAAAAGATGCTTCACAGTCTTCCAGAAAGTTGGAAACAAAATGTAACCATGCTGAAAAGCACTCTTGATTTGGAGAGCACCACCTTGGATATTATGATTGCTAAAATTAAAGCTCTTGAACTTGATGAAAAGAGCAGAAATCTAGGTGGACCTAAAGTCATTGAGGCATACAAATTTCCATCAGAAACTCATTCTGTGGAAAATGCATTCATCACTGAAGATGATGACTTCCTCTCATCAAGAGATCAATTAAAAACAACAGGATTCATTGCCACACCCTCAACAATCAAGCCATCTCCTTCAATCCAGTCAACTGGATTTGCTGCCACTCCTACAAGTATATCTGAAGATAAGAGAACTGAAGAGCAAAAGGCTACTTACATTGCCTTTGTTGCAAGTTTTGAAGCTTATCTTGGAGGAAGACTCACTTCTGCTCATTTGATTCAAGAAGACTTGGAAGAAAAGGATCCAGATGATGTGGAAGAAATGGATCTGCAGTGGCAAATGGCTATGATTGCAATGAGAGCCAAGAAGTTTTTCAGAAAAGGGAGAAAGCTGAGTCTGAATGAAAATACAAAACTTGGATACGACAAATCCAAAGTCAAATGTTTCAATTGTGGTATGACTGGCCACTTCTCAAGTGAGTGTAATGCTCCAAAAAGGAACAACCACAGTATTCAAAGAAATTCATAGGGCCAATCATCCTCACAACCAAGCGCAAGCTACCCCTCCAGCAATCATCAACAGCAGCATCACTATCAACAACCCTATCAAAGTCAGTCACAACTGACTAACCAAGCTCATGGAAGCAGCCAAACTACTTCAAAGGCACTTGTCATCAGACAAGATGGAGTATGTGATTGGAGCCTATATGCTGAAGAAGTAAAGCCTTAATTTCAGAATCATGCTCTTATGGCTCACATCAATGACGACCCAAATCCAATGCCATCTGAGGTAAAATCTAATCTTTGTAGTGATAAATGCATAGCTGAACTGCAAGGATATCGTGAGCACAATCACAAATTGGCTGATAAAATCAAAGAAGAAAAGGTAAAATCTGAGATGCTTAAAAGAGAAATCAAAAGTTTCGAAATAAAAATCAAATCTCTTTTCTGATATTGAAAAACTACATGGTGAAAAGTACACTCTTTCAGCTGAGAATGAAGAGTTAACTGAAAAATTAGCACAATCCAGAGCTAGCAATCAGTTACTGAAGTGAAACTTGAAAAGTTTCAACTGTCTTCAGCTAAGCTGCAAGAGATGCTTGATTCACAGAAGGAGCACAATGATTTGAATGGGATTGGATACAATTCATGTCCTCCACCATATAATGACAATTACACTGTCATGCCTGAATCTGTCACTTTGTCTGATAAAATTGAACCTAAAACTAGTGAAGCTAAAACAATAATAACACAAATCACTAATCCTCAAAATAAACCAAATGTTTACATTGAAACAAATGAGGAGAAAATTTAGTTAGGTCATCCTATCAAAATCAAAGAGTACTCAGACAAGACAGTGAATGTCATTAAACCAAGAAGCCCTGTCAAAGCCATAGTGCCTTTTGTGAAATTTGTTCCTGCAATTTTGAAAGAAAAGCAGAAAGCTGAGATTTCAGTGAAACCTTCTGCTGAAAGCAGTTCTGATTGTGAGATCAAATCTCCAAACAATTAAATCAAATCAGACACAGTTTCACTTCCAAAGAACACCAAAACTCCAAAAGCTTCAAAAACTAAAATCAAGGCTGACCCTTAATTGTCAAAACCAAAGCAAGGAGTTGGTTTTGATATTTTTAATACAAAACATGTAGATCAATTCAAAAGGGAATTGAAGCAAATGGTAAGAAAGCAGAAACAATCTAGGAAGAACAAACCTAGTAGAGTTGTGAAACAAACTACTAAAAAGGCTGATTCTGCTTCCTCACCAAAATCAAAGGTTGAAACTCAGTCAAAAACTGGTAAATCTACTGAGGTTTCAACATCAAGATCAGCTTCAAGAGACAAACACATGTATTGTGATGTGTGTGAAATGTCTAATCATAGTACAGATAAATGCTTTTTCAATCAATATTGCTCAATCTGTGACATGAACAATCATTCCACCAAAAACTGCTATTTTAATAAATATTGTTCAGTCTGTGATATGACCAACCACAATACATCTGATTGTTTCTTCAAACAAAAAGGATTGAGAATTCCTCAACACAAGCCCATCTCACCAATCTCATCTGTGAGACCCAAAATCAGAAATCACTTTCATAATACTCAATTCAGGACTGCCATTTCTGATCGTGATAAGGGTAACATAAAAGAGTCAAGGAAAATTCAAAGAAACAAATATCATAACATCAACCAAACACATGATCTTCATAATTCAAAAATGATGTTTGATAATCAAAAACGGGTCAGGTTTCTTAAAAGAAACAAGGATCAAAGGTTTCATTATTCTTCTGACTCTTCAACTGTAATTGATAAGATGAAACATGCAAAATATCATCAAAAATCTCCCAGAACACCTCACTCAAAGTCACTATTTAGGGAAAAGTACCAAGAAGTTACTATCATAGATAGGAACGGGAATCCCAAGACCATCATGGCTTGGTTTCCACATTCTAACTAGTTCTGTTGTGCTTGCAGGGTCATCCATACAGGTCCAATAGTTTATGGTACGTGGACAGTGGATGCTCCCCCACATGACTGGAGATCGTTCCCTCCTTCATGATTTCAAGCATATTCAAGGAACTTCTGTGGCATTCGGTGGAGATTCACAAGGTGGCAGAATCACTGGTGAAGGATCTGTGACAAATAGGATGTTGAGCTTTGATCGAGTGAACTACTGTGTGTGAACAACTGAATTTCAATCTCCTCAGCGTGTCTCAGATCTGTGACAAGAAATATTCTACTCACTTTACTGACACTTATTGCTATATTCTGAAACCAGGATTTCAAGTTCCTGAAGAATGGGTTGTCTTAAAAACCCCAAGGAAGAATAACAACTATGTCTTAAACCTCAATTCTGCCACACCAAAAGAAGAAACATGTCTTCTGTCTAAAGCATCCTTTGATGAGTCACAGCTTTGGCACAGACGTTTGGGACACACAAATTTCAAAAACATGAACAGATTAGTCAAGGAAAACCACGTCATTGGTTTACCTCGAAAAGAATTCCATTTTATTGATCACTGTTCAGCGTGTCTCAAAGGGAAACAACATAAGTCTTCCCACAAGCCAAAACTGATGAACACAAACAACTCTCCATTAAAGCTGCTTCATATGGATCTTTTTGGACCAACTCATGTTATGAGTATTGGAAAGAAACAGTATTGTTTGGTGATCATTGATGACTTTTCCAGATTTACATGGATCTTCTTCCTACTTCATAAAAATGAAGCGTCCCAATTGATAAAAGATTTTATCACAAAAATTGAAAACCAACTTGATCATAAGGTCAAAACAATTAGAAGTGATAATGGGACTGAATTTAAGAATGAAGATCTGAGTTCATTTTGTACAACCAAAGGCATTGCTCATTAATTTAGTACAGCTAGAACTCCTCAACAAAATGGGGTAGCTGAAAGAAGAAATAGAACACTGATTGATGCAGCACGAACCATGCTAGCTGATGCTAAACTGCCAATCACCTTTTTGGCAGAAGCAGTTAATACATCGTGCTTTGTGCAAAATCGAACTTTGATTGTAAAAGAAACCAACAAGACACCTTATAAACTTCTCTTTCACAGAAAACCATTTATTGGATTTTTAAAGTCATTTGGTTGTCCTATCTTGATATTAAACACCCGAGACTATTTGGGAAAATTTTCATCTAAGTCTGATGAAGGATTCTTTATAGGTTATTCTTTTGTTTTAAAGGCTTATAGAGTATTTAATCCTAGATTAAATATTATTGATGAATCAACAAATGTTCAATTCAAGGAACATTCATTTCCCAAATCTACAAATGGTCCTGACTGGTTGTTTAATATTGACTCTTTTACAAAATCTTTTGATCAATTTCATTTGTCTGATGCAGGAAACCTACATTCAGCAGAATCCTCTTCAGGAGTAGAAAGAAGAGATGAATTTCCAATGATTCCTCCAACTTCTACTGATCAACTACTGAAGATGTTCCACTACAAGCTGATCCTGTCAGACAACCATCTCAAAATCAATGTGTTTCAACTGAAGTTGATCCTAGCACACTACCATCTCCTTCAGAAGATCCTTCAACTGAAGTCAGAGATCAAAATCAAGCTACTCCTCTAGTTGAAACTGAAAGAACCTCAAATGATGGAAGTAATCAAAGTGCTGCTGATGTTGAAGCAGGAACTGAAACCGGTTTTGATTATTTTCATAACTATCCCACAGTTCAAGATGAATTGGCCTCTCTCCAAGATGATTTGAATGTCTCCAATCTTGATGTAACCATTGCTGGTGAATCAATTCCAACCACCAGAACACACAAGAATCATCCAGTTGAAAGCATCATTGGTGATCTCAATGAACGGGTGACAAGAAGCAAGTCAAGCATAGCAAACATCTGTTTGTTCTCTTGCTTTCTTTGTCAAACAGTACCCAAAAACATTAAAGAGGCTCTTCAAGACAATAGTTGGATTGAGGCAATGCAGGAAGAGTTGCTACAATTCAAGAAACAAGAAGTATAGCAACTGGTAGACCTTCCCGAAGGACAATATCCTATAGGTACCAGGTGGTTATACAGAAACAAGACTGATGACAGGGGACTCATCATCAGAAATAAAGCAAGATTAGTGGTTCAGGGGTATACATAAGAAGAAGGAATTGATTATGATGAGGTGTTTGCTCCTGTAGCAAGATTAGAAGCAATAAGACTCTTTCTAGCATATTCAGCATCCATGAATTTTTCTGTTTATCAAATGGATGTAAAATGTGCTTTTCTGTATGGCAAAATTACAAAGAAGTCTGTGTGAGTCAGCCTCCTGGATTTGAAGACCCTGATTACCCGCACAGAGTATACAAGCTCAATAAAGCCTTGTATGGTCTTCATCAAGCACCAAGAAGTGGTACGAGACTCTATCATCTTTTCTCCTTGAAAACGGGTATGAAAGAGGAAAGATTGATCAGACTTTATTCAGAAAGAGAAAAGGCAAAGACATGCTGTTGATTCAGATATATGTGGATGATATCATTTTTGGCTCAACAAACAAACAACTCTTCAAAGACTTTGAAGACCTTATGCATTCAAAATTCCAAATGAGTGCTATGGGGGAACTCACATTCTTTCTAGGGGTACAAGTCCAACAGACAGCAAATGGTATCTTCATCACTCAATCCAAATATGTGGAATCAATGTTGAAGAAATTCAAGTTTGCTGATTGTCAGTCCATCAGAACTCCTGTTGATACTAAAGTGAAGATTGGTCCAGATCCAGAAGGCAAATCAATGGATCAGACTCTTTATAGATCTATGATAGGTTCACTTATGTATCTAACAGCCAGTAGGCCTGACATCATGTTTGGTGTTTGTGTGTGTGCCAGGTATCAAGCTGATCCCAAAGAGTCACATGTAAATGCTGTCAAGAGGATATTCAGATATCTTAAGGGCAAACCTGCTCTTGGATTGTGGTATCCTAAGGAAGGAGATTTCAATCTCTATGCCTACACTGATAGTGATTATTTGGGATGCAAATTCAATCGGAAGTCCACTTCTGGCGGTTGTCAATTTCTTGGTCCCAGACTGGTCTCCTGGCAGTGCAAGAAGCAGACAAATGTGTCTGTCTCAACAGCAGAAGCTGAGTATATAGCAGCATCAACTTGTTGCTCTCAAGTCCTCTGGATTCAAAACCAGATGCTTGACTATGGTTTTAACTTCCTGCACACCCCAATTCACATTGACAACACAGCTGCAATGTTTATTACTAATAATCCAGTTCAACACTCAAAAACAAAACACATTGAAATCAGATATCACTTTTTGAGAGATTGTGCTGAAAAAGGTTAATCAAATTGATTCAAGTTCATACTGACAATCAATTGGCTGATCTATTTACCAAGGCATTTGAACCTAATAGGTTTGAATTCCTAGTTCAATCAATTGGCATGATTAACCTAGAGTAAAAATTAAAAAAAATTATAAAAACATTCAGAAATTATCAAAAATCACAAAAAGAAGTCTTTTTCTTGAAGTTTGTGTCTTATGCTTTTGAGGAAATGATATAATTACAGTCGTTATATCATTCACTGTGCTTAATTCGAAATTTAAAAGACTGTCATGACTTACCTGATATGTAGGTAGGCTCAACTTGGAAAGGAAGATACATGCTGTGATGAAATAAATAATCATATTCAATTGTGAAACACTCATCTCAGAGTACTGGTAAGTATCAGCTTATTCAAGTGTATGTGTGTGTAGCAACTTAAACACACCAGGTAATGATGAACTATGAATCTAATTCACCTGCATCAGTTTCTTCTTTGTTTTGCTGAGCAAAGACCTGAAGAAACAAGCACATAGTGCTGATGTCATGATCCAAAAGATTCCCAATGTGGAACACATTCACCTTGGATGTATTAACAAAAGAGTATGCAAAAAGAATCCCATTATGAATCTCCTTCCAAAGTGAAGTGCAAAAGAATCCCAATGTGGATCAAAATATCAAAAAGATCAAAGTAAAAGAATCCCAATGAGGATCAGTGAAATTGAGATCTCATATTTTAAGTAACCTGGTCATGTAAGATGTGAAAGTAGTCTACCATGCATTACATGAGGATGGTTGATCAAACCATGTTTCTGTGTGTGAGGTACATGTTGAATATTCAAATCAATCAAAACATGATAAATGTCACATACCGTATAATATTTACCAAGTATGAGTTTAAGAGGACAAACATACCTTCAATCAATAAGTTCATAAACATGTCTATTTTACAATCAAAAGATTGCACTTGTGTAATGTAGGATTGTTATGATCCCAACAAAAGTATACTTCCTCTTCAAAAATTTTAAAATCAAAAATAATTTTATGATCAAAAATTTTTAAATCCTTAAAGTTTCTATCTAAATAAGGATATAAACTTTACGGGGATTAATTTAAAATTTTGATCAGTTTGTACAGGTAGTTTATTTCTTAATTTTTATAAAATCAAAACAAAAAGAATCTGACTGTGTTGGTGCAGAAGTTATACTATAGTATCTCAGCTTATGCAGACATTTGGATGCACAAAAGTCCAAGATCAGTCAAACTCTGGGAAACTTGTATGTATCACACCTGATATACAAATCAATCCAAGCAAGAATTGACAATCCCAACATCAGTCAAAACTTCATAAGAAGCAAGTGAAAAGCAAAGACAGTTCTTCATAACAGCCATCAGTTCATCAGAAAATAGAAAAGAATTCAATCTACAAAAACATTAATTTTTGATTAAGTTCAAATATTAATGCGGGTAAGTGCATTGGTTAATGCGGGTGAAGGTAACCCAGGCATAAACCAATGCGGGTAATTGTTTTCATACCAGTTAAAACAAAGTGAAACTAATGCGGACAAGTTAACTCTACCGCATTTGTGTCAAAGAAGTGCACAAAGTTTAAGTGTCAAAAACCTATGCGGACAAAAGCGTTCAACCGTATTTGTCTATGCGGGTAAACTTTTGTTCTACCGCATTTCTTTTTTTTTTACTCATCCACATTTCCTGAATGTGGTTGAATTTAACACTAAAAACTATCTTGTGTATCAAAATGATCAAATCATGTGCTTAATCTCTTCTGTTATGATGATGGATGCAAGTCAAGAAATGCGAATAAACTTCTGGTCTACTGCATTTGTTGAAGTTGTGAGGCAAGAAATTTACTCTTCCGCATTTGCAACAGTACACTAATGCGGATGAACAAATCCTTATCCGCACTTGCTACAGTGTTTTTCAAAGGTCATTCGCATTTGTTTTCAACACTTAATATTTGTAAAAGTCATTAAATCATCTATTTAAACCCGAATTTAAAAGGTCATTTAATACTTTTCAAATTGAGAGACTTTACAGTGCGACGAGCGGTCTTCACATTTATTCATCCATCATCATCCCTATCATCCTCATCTTCGATTCATTACAACTGTATTATCGAAGAAAAGGTGAATTTCTTCAAAGTTCTTAACCTAAAACATCGAACAGTCAAAAACTGATTTTGAACATAAACTCTAGGTTAAGAATCAATCACCAAAAGTATCATCAAACCAAGTTTAAATGACATTTTCGAAGGCAATGTTAATCAATAACAAGAATTTAACCTCCTACAATCGGGTTACAAAACCTAGTTCATGTTAAGAACAGGGGACAATCAATTCTGAAAAAGTGAATGTCAAAACCAGATGTTAATGATTAAAAGAGGTTAAAACCATATGAATAATCTATATAAACTTGCAAAACATATAAGAGTGATTATTCATGACAAAATCAAGTTGTGTATGGTTTCTATGAAACTGTACACATGTTCACTCAATTTTGACCATTAAAAGTCAAACTGAGAACACACCACTTGATTTATGTATTACAATTTGTCAATTACAGTTGCATCTTCTAATTCATATGCCTCTAATGCAGGTTTCAATGGCTAATCTTACATGGAGCAAGCTCCATAATGTTAGTGGCTATCTTGATCCTGATGTTACTGAGGCAGAGGGTTTGAGAGACATGATCAGATTCATCTTAACTACCAGAGTTGCTCATGCTATTACAGTTAGGCCTATCATCTATGAGAGATTCATAAGGTCATTCTGGAGCACTACTGAGGTGATAGAGATAGATGGTGTAAGGACTCTGTCTGGAAGAATAACTCCTGATCATACTTTGGCCATTACTAAACAGACTGTGAGACAGTGTCTGCAGTTTGGTGATGATGCCAACTCTCCTCTGGAATTAGAAGATGATGAAATCATAACTTTCTTTGCAAACATTGGTTATGAGGGAGGTTATGAAGGAAAGCAGATCGTTAAGGGGTTGGTTGACTTGCAATGGAAATTCCTTATTCATCTCTACCAACATTGCCTGTCAAAGAGAAAGACTAGATGAAATGACATATCAATGACCACCTCATCTGCTATATGTGCTCTGTGCACAAACAAGCCATTCAACATGTCTGCTTATGTGTTTAATGGTCTGGTGTCAAACATTCAGGAGGGTAGAAGATACAAGTTCCTCATGTATCCTAGATTTCTGCAGTGTCTCATCAATAAAGCTTTCCCTGAGATTATACCTGAAGGACCAGTGATGGATATTCCTCACTACAATGCAAAGTCCTATCAGTACATGAAGAAGAGAGACCCCAGGAATTTCTACAGTGGCACATTTGCTCCTCTATTACCCTGGATGCTGGAACAGATCAACCAAGATGAGCATATTGAGGAACAAGCTCAAGAGGTTCCTGATGCTGAGCCTGTTCATGAAGAAGAGCAAGCTGCTCCTAGTCAACACAATGTTGATGAGCAAGCTGATGTAGCTGAAGAAGGACAGAGGCCAGTGTCACCACAGGTTGATGTAGGTGGTGATCCTCACACTGGGCCTTCCGTTCATGCAGCTGAGATATCCTCTCCATCCACTCCATATCCCATCCCCTCACCACAAAGATCACCAATTCCCTTTCCACAAACACAGCCCATCATCTCTTCACACATATCACCCATACACTCACCCCATATTTCACCAATTCATCTTTCTCCTACATCTCCTGTTCATGCATCCCCAGTCTCTACTGAGCCTGTTGAGTTTGGTGATTCTGGCATCTCTTCAGAGGAATCCAAATCATCATCTGATGAGGAGGATCATCGAATGAAGATGCCTGTGAGGCAAGTTACTTCTGAGGCTGCTCCCTCTAAGAGTTATGCTGAGTCAGAGGCAATCAAGCCTGATGCAAAAGATGAGATGATATAAGAACTGTTGCAAAAAGTAGCCAAGATAGAGAAACTCCTAAATAGAAGATCTGGTATCATTCAAGACAGACTTCTAGAGTTAGATGAAAAGGAAAAGGAGTTAAAAGAGATGAAAGAGAAGTATGAGACTGAAAAGAAAGAGAAAGAAAAGGAGATAGAAAGCCTAAAGGCTGCTCTTCAACATTCAAGGGATGAAGTCAGTGGTCATGTGGACACTTTGACCATCCAAACCATTGCAATGGAGGAACAAGAAAGCCTGCTGGAAGAGCAAACTGATATAATCATGACTATGCAAAAATAGATAGAAACTTTGAACAAAAGAGTTTCTGAGTTGGAGCTGATAATCATGATAAATCATGAGGTTGAAAAGAAAAGAAAGGATGATGAAGGTGATAAAGATGAGGGTGACAAGAAGAAAGATGATGACAAAGAAGAAGGAGGTGAAAGTTCCTCAGGAGAGAGTGATGATGACTCTCCTCCTGCTAAGAAAATGAGATCTTCTGAGCCTGAAAAAGAAGCTGAATCAAGTAGAACCAAGCCACAAGAACAAAGTTTGGCTATGGTACCATACACCAGCAAAGATCATGAAGAAACACACACTGAAGAATCAGAGTTCAGTGATATGATCGAGGCTCTTGATAGCTTCACTGCTGAAGATTTCATCATTGATGATGAATTCTGGAATTTATTGGAGATCAAGGTCAAGTTTCTGAGCCCATTGTAGTGATATCTCAATCTCCTGTCCCTCTTGAGAAGGAATTGAGCCTTCAGCTTGTACCTGTTGTGTCTCTCACTGAGGAGCAAAAAGATTTGATCAAAAAGCTCTGTGAAGACCAACAACAAAAGAAAGAATCAGAACTAGAGTCAATAGAGAAAATCCCATCAGCTGCTGAAGAAAAGGAAGCTGAAAAATTGCCTAAAGAAGCTGAAATAGCTGAACCCTCTTCTGGTCCAAGAGTACAAACATATACCAAAAAGAGAAAATACCTGTCTGAAAGGCAAAGGGTAAAAGGCCTATAGAAGAAGATCCACCAAAGAAAAAGCAACAAGATGATACTCGGAGCCTAGCAGCTATTGCTCAATTATTAGAAGAACATGAAAAGGCTGAGGAACAACTGAAAATGAGGTCAGTGGAATAGACCTCAAGAAGGAGAGATAGAGGGTGGATATGTGATTGATGAACACATAGTCAGAGAAAGCCCTGAAAAGCCTGAACCCTCTGTCCAAGAAATGGTGGATAAAGCCCAAACAGATGATTTGATGACCAAAGCCTTGTTTCTCATCAATCATGGCTGTGATCCAGATGAAGTCTTTGGGATGACATATGAGGGGATGATAGCAGAAGAAGAAAAGCTAAACAAACTGCTGGACCCTACTGTTGAAACTGAGTATGAAAAGACTCATTCTCCTAAAACTCAAGCTGATAAACCCACTTCAAAGGCCAAGCAGACTGAAGCTTCTCAATCATTATATCCTGATCCCTATTCCATGACTGACAGGGAAATGAAGGATTATCTGTCTGCTCAAGGGTATACTAAAAGAAAATTGGCCAATATGAAGACTAATTCCCTAAGGGCTGCCATCCTTAGGATGATAAATGAAAAGAAAGAAAGGCTGAAGAAAATGGAAGAAGAGATCATCAAAAAGCCTAGAACAAGATTATTTGCACAAGATATCCAGCTCACCCATAGAGATCATGACTCTTTGGCACCTGTTCTACATAGAAATCCAGAGTGGTTTGCTGAGCCTTCCCAGTTAACACTTCAAGAGGGGCTCACCACTGCTGAGATAATCAAAGGTGTATCTACTCCACATGGCAAGACTGATCAAAAATTATTGCCTGGAAGTATGATAGTGACTGGAATATGTTTATGGTCAAACGGATCTCAGGGTTAGTTCAATTCTTCACTGAGTATACTGCTTTAGTGAACTCCCTGCAGATTCATGATCTGAAATAACTAGCCGAACTGGAGCTCATCAATCATCAGGCTATGTTTAGGGGTTATGAGTTTGAAGACATTCTGAGAATGTTCAAAAGAACAAACAACTTCAAATCTCTCAAGGCTATCTGTATGAGGAAAGATAGATCCTTTGTTAACCCTCTAGAGAAGAAAAAGACAAAACCAGCTGAAGAGGTTGTGTTTCCTGAGCTCAAGGTGAAGCCAACTGAATCTTTAAAGAGAAAGATGGTAGCTGGAACTCATTCCTCCAAACCAATCTCAAATGTCTATTATGATGAAAAGACATATGAGTTGGTTATTAAAAGAAAATGGGGAGGAAAAGAAGGTGCAGAAATTAGATTGTTTAGTGGATATGAAGTGAGATTGCTAGATGAATCTTATATCCACTACATATACACAAGGCACTTCAGAGAGTTAAACAATAAGCTGGGTGAGGAAGACATGTACTTTTTCTTAAAATGCATAAAGATTCTGAAGATGGCCTTTGACAGAATCAAAGGTAAATGTGAGCAGAGAAGAAAGAAGAAGACTCCCTTGCAATTGGGGAACATAGTGAAGCTAGAAGTGGATGTTGATGGAGCTTTGTTGATCCATAGTGATGGGTTGTCCACTGTGTCAATATGGGAACCCATTTCTTTAAGAAGCTGCCTATGGAAGCCATCTACACAATGAGCCAAATGAAGATCCATGTGCTAAACAGAGAAAAGATGACTGAAGCCAATGACTTTGTCAACATGATAAAGGCAATTTTGGATCCCTCACAGGCAGAACCACTCATCCCTCCTCAAGCTGCTCAAGACCCAGCAGAATCCTCACAACCTCATCCACCATCAAAACCTTGAAGTACATAGGCTGTATAATCCTTAGGGGGAGTATTGTTGGACCCTGAAAGGATCATACATGCCAATTCTAGTGGTGGATTGATAGTTGTTCTGCTGACATCTCCCCAAGTACAAGATCTAATACGGATGAAGAATCTGCATCAACAATAGAAACCAAGTATCGGCTATCCGCATTTGTATATGCGGATGACCATATAACAAATGCGCTTAAGTGTTTGTTCTTCCGCATTAACAAATGTGGATGTTCAGCAACAAATGCATAGTGTTTGTTCATCCGCATTTGTCAATGCAGATGACCAAACACCAATGTGATGAACAACTCAACATCCGCATTTGTCAATGCGGATGACCAAGTAGAAATGCTGACAAGATTAGAACATCCGCATTAGTCAATGCGGATGTATAGAAGAAATGCCGATGAAGACTTTTGTACTTAGACTAGTTCTGATGTATAGGTCAGGGTTAGTTTAGAAAGAGGAGCTTGAACTAACACCTGTAGACCCCCCCACTGGACTGTTGTACAAATCCTTGATTGGATCAGTGATTATGTGACCAAGGTTGATTTCTTCATTTCTGTTGAATGTGAAAATGGATGTTCCTGTTGGTTGCAATCATCCGTATTCATCATGTTTCTTGTTTTCTTGTTTGTTGTAGTCATCTGTTCATCGATATTGTTGTTGTTGATGATGTTGTTGTTGATGATGATGTTGTTGATGATGTTGTTGTTGATGTTGATGTTGTGCACAGAATGAAATCAAAGCTCAAAAACACAAAAGTGGCCCAAAAACCCATTTAGAGGCCTTATTTTGGAAAAATAATGGGACAACCCGCCTATGGCATCAAAGCTCAAAAACACAAAAGTGACCCATGACGTAGCCCTCGTTTCCACGGTCGTTTTGACTGGTAGCACGTCGGAAACGGAGGCTCGTAGCCCAGGTTATGTCAATTTTCGTGCAGCGCGGTCTTGTGCTTCCTCATCCGCATTGGCATGTTAAACATCCGCATTAGTATGTTCAACATCAGCATTTGTTAACCAACATCCGCATTTTTTCAATGCATCCGTATTTGTGCTTAAAGTACCCGCATTTGTTAACAAGTCAACCGCATTTGGTGACAAGGCATCCGCATTTGTTGACAAGTCATCCGCATTTGGTGACAAGTCATCCGCATTTGTGTATAACACATCCGCATTTGTTGTCACAAACATCCGCATTTGTGTATAACACATCCACATTTGTGGATAACACATCCGCATTTGTGTATAGCACATCCGCATTTATGGTTAATTCATCCACATTTGATCAAGCTTCATCCACATTTGTTTTTGTTCATCCACATTTGTTTTGAGACTTGAACAAAATTCGATTTCACACTGCAGTGCAGGTCGAGAAATCAGCAGTAGCTTCTATTTCTTCATCTTTTCTTCGTTTTTAATGATAATCATGTTCAATTGCATTGAATTTTGAAGGAATAATCCAGGGAATGATTATATTTCTTCAAATCGTACCATATTAGAACAGATCTGATGATTTTTCTTCTTGATTTTGAGATGAATAGATGGGTTTTCTTCTTTTTTTTAATTTTTTTTGATGATAATCTTGTTCAATTTGCGTCAAATTTTGAAGGAATAATCATGAACATGTTCACGATTCTTCAAATAGTACCATAATTGAACAGATTTGTTGGTTTTTCTTCTGATTTTGGGTATGAACAGATAGGTTTTGATGAACAGGGACTTTGTTCTTCATTTTTCTTCTTTCTTCATTGTTCTTGACATCATTAAATATGAAATCAGATTTGAAAACTAGATAAATCCAACAACCAACAGCTCTGATACCATTTTGCTAAATCAAAAATTTTAGATTCGTTGAGCTTGGATCTTAGGATTCATCACGTTCAGATCTAGAAATCAAAATTAAGATGGGTGTATGTGTGTGAATCAAAGAACAAAGAGATGGATAATAATAATGTTATGATTTCATTGATGTTGACAAACAAGTTACAATGAGAATCATAGATGGCTAATGAAATCAAACCCACCCAAAGGAGAGGATTTCTCCTTGGGTGGTGATTTACACCATGAGAAACACACATAAAAGAACCACTCTTGCCAAAATGCATTAGTGGGTCTATTTATATTATTATTACAACATGACCTAATTTTGACTTTCTAATTGTCTTGATGTTGACTTTGTCATGTTGAATTGTCTTGTATTGTTGTTTTTGTTATGATCACCTTGGTCTCTGAACTTGTACAATGAGATCTTCAGTTGGCTATGATTATGATTTGGTAAGCTTCAGTTTATTCCATTGTTGAACCCAACAAATTACCTCATAAGGGAGACCCATAACTACCTTTTCAGCAGCTAGGGCCTTGTCACACTGACAGACCGGAGTATTCTTCTTGTCTTCTTCATCCTCCACTGCTTTCCTGCTATCCTTCTCAGCTTTACTATCCTCTTTCATATTTTCTTCTGACTCATCCATCTTTTTTTCATCTTCAATAACTGCTTTCTCACATCCACCCTCTTCAACTTCAGCTTTCACAACTTTTTCTCTTCATCCTGAACCCTTTCCTTGCTGCTTTCACCAATAACCTCTTGAGTCTCAACCTTGAGCTCTCTAAAAGGATCAAATTCATCAATAGATTCCACTTCACTGTCCACTAACTCAACCACTAGTGCATGATTGATTTCTTCCTCTGTTTCCTTAATATCTGCGCTCCAATCAAAATTTGAGATGAGAGTCGTTTTCTTCTTTGACTTGACTTCATCTTTTTCAGTAATGGGGATAACTTTAGAAGTTCCAGAAGTTCCTGGTTCAGAAATGATAGGATTTGGACATTCTCTTTTAAAGTGCCCCAGCTATTTGCAATTGAAGCATCTTAATTTTGACTTATCAAAACCTAGCTTAGAATTCTGATTTTGATTTCCAAAGCTCCTTCTACCAGTTCGTTCCATCAATCTTATTGCACGTAATGTGAGCATGGCCATTTGCCATTGGATGTCTGTTTCTTCTAAGTCATCTGGATCAAATTGATACATGTTTTCAATAGTCATTCCTTTTCCCTTTAACTCCCCCACAACTAAAGCTTCATAACTGTGCACGAACATCCCAAATAATGCCATAGTATCTGATGGAATCTGAGCAGTGATAGAAGGTTTTAAGCTTGAACTAACACCTGTACACCCCCCACTGGACATATTTGAAGCACCAAATCCTGTAGAACCACCATAAGCAGAACCATATATAGATGAGTTTGCAGCGTATGACATTAATGCAGCATTTTGTGGTTATACAGTGGCTTGCATCATGGATTGATTTTATTCTCTTCTCTTTAAATCCAAATCAAAAGATTTTAGTTTGTTGATTACATCCATAAGTTTGTAATCAGCAATGTTTCTTTCCTGCTTCAACATCCTAACTTGCAGGCTCCATTGAAGTGGAAGTGAGTCCAAGAGTTTAGAGACTTGTTCATGATTTCCCAACTGCTCGTCATATTTCTTTAAGGTGCTTGAAATGGACAGAAATCGATTTGTTATGTCAATAAGGCTTTCATTTTTGTGTCCAACAAATGAATTAAACTCCTTTTCAGCTTGAGCTTTCCTGTCTTTCCTCAGATCCACATTTCCATCATAGAATTCACACAAGGAGTCATACAAAGATTTTGCATTCTTGTGTTCAGCAAATCGGTTATAGATGTCTTGAGATAAGCAGAGAGTTAGAGCTCCAAATGCTTTTTGATCACGATCAATTAACTTCATGTCTTTTCAGTGAAGGTAGATGAATCAGTGTTTGAAGAAGTAACTTGACCAACAGTGACAGTTGGAGTGTGGGGACCATTTACAATTGATTCCCATTGGTTATGATCAGTGTAGTAAAAGAAGGCTTTCAAACATCTTTTCCAATCCTCAAAGTTATCACCATTTATAAGCCTCGGTGGCCTATTAGGAGCAACACTCTCCAAGTCAGATATGGTAATATTGGTGGACATCATTAGCTAGAAGAGGATAATTTCGCTGACAGACTGGCAGTTTCGCTGGTAACTTCGCTTGCAAATTCGCTACTAGATTCTCTGGGAAACAGGTAGCTGTTTCGCTCGAACAAATTATCAAAAACTCAAGTTTCGGAAATAGTTTAGCTGAGACTAGTAGAACTTTCGTTCTAAAATAAATTCGTCAGCACTTTCGCTTGATGTGACTAGCAGACAGTTGAACTTTTGTTCAAAGATGGACTACTTTCGCTGACAATAGCACCCGAATTTGAAATCACCAAATCCAGCAGTTTCGCTTGTAAATTCGCTGGACGAACTATAAATTCGCCCGATGAATCTGAAACTCCTTTTCAAAACAGAATCAACCCAATCTCCTTCAAAACACAATGAATTTGGAATCTGATTGTTACTATAGCTTTGCATATCCAAACGTTCAATCCTCAATCACTTTCCATAACAAAAAACACCCAAAATAGATTTGAAAATTGATGGAACAGTAACTTTCTTTCAAAAACTTGCCCAAAAACAAACCTAATCAAGAGCACAATGGCTCTGATACCATATGGTTGGTCCTAATGATCGATTCAACAGTGCACTTGATGCTTGACAATGATTTTTGATTGAATCAACACTTATAAACACAATAACATAATGAAATTCAATGAATATAAACCATAAACTGCAATAACAAAGGCTTGATGATATAGATAATGAACTTCCAGCCACACACACACAATTGCAACACAAATATTCTGTATTAGGGTTGTGCCAAAATTCGTTACAAGATAGAAAGATTACAATATATAAGAAACCTAGTTTCGCTGACTAGCGAAACTGCCTGTCTAACTACTAGTTTCACCCGGCAGCGAACTATAGATTCGCCTGGTGAACTGAATCAGCTGACTCTGGGCGAAACTATAGTTTCGCCCGTAGATTCACTGGAATACAAAATTACAAAGAATACTAGATACAAGATAAAACTAACAATTAACCTATTACATAATCAAAATAAACCTATCAACTATAGTGAGTACAACCTATGTAGGTCATCAACCAGAATTTTATATCTTTTTCACCATATCATCTACCACCTACATCCACTTGGACCTCAAAACATCTTTTCACTTTATCCAGTGGATTTTTCACCGTATAAAATTACCGGCTATTTCTCTTTCTTACTTTTCTTTACCGTTCATCGAAAACCCAAGATTTCAGTGTTCATCTTCTTCATCATGCTTTCACTACTATTTTCCCACCTCAATCAAATAGTTTCCTTCTAAACAATAGCCTTGAATTCCTAACACAACCAAGTCACCGTCCTTGATTCTTCAAGGGATGTCGATTTTGCCCCTATCATCCAATTTTTTTCTCAATCGACATACTTCATTGCCCTTACTATTAACCCTACCATCTACTCTAACCGCTTGGCTGAATTTTGGGCCAATGGTCGAAGCGACACTATCAAGATGAAAGGGTCATCAAATCAGGGATATATGAACAGGACATCATCATAAGAGAAACCACAATCAGGGAGTATCTGGAACTGCATGAGGAAGGCGCCCCCATTGATTTCCGCAAATATGATTTTGGGGAAACCAAATTCAAATCGGTTATGGAGGTGATGGGAGCAGGTCGACGGTCTACAAGTTCAACTTCTTCTATAACTGGGAGTTCCTGCTTCATATTGTCCTACATAGCCTCTCCAACAAATCAGGGGGATGGGATCAAATTCCCTATGATCTGGGCTACCTAATCCATGGGTTCATAAAAGGCCTCAGATTCAACTACTTGAGGTTAAGAACAATCTATCAAAGGATTCATTCTATATGTATCCTAGGTTCATTCAGCATATCATCAACTGTGAGTTGGACCATGACAAACTACAATTTGCTCGTGTTCTACTGGTCCCTCACATGAATCCTGGCATCTTCAAAACTCTAAAAAATGTGGTCCACCAACTTCCCTGGAAGATTTACTGATATCCTCCAAGTATGCTTAAGCCAATGGCTCCAGGTGACTCCCTGCAAGCCTAGCAGGTGATGAACCCACACCAGACACCACCACTACACTGCCATCTATTCTTCCCACCCAATCAAAATCTCATACAAAAGATGCCCCAAACGAACCCTTGATCAATCTACTATGATTGGTCAAGTCCCCTCTGTTTAAACAAAAAAAGGCTAGAGTGGAATCAAGGGCTCCCACTCAGCCTGAGGTCCAAGCATCTAATCAATTGACCTCAATAATAGTGTTGAGTCTCCTCAGTCTCAACCTGATGAGCCCATTAACCAATCTATAAACCCTCATGGTGAGTCTAAATACTCCCTAAACAACCAAAAAGGGGTAGCCATATCATTAGCTCAACTGCTATTGCAGCCAAGCCATTAGGTGCTGACCAAGATCCCGGGTCAATAGATATAACCTCTATATCCTTTCTTGACCTTTTAACCCAACTTGATAATATCATGTTTCATTAGGGCTATGATGTTGATCTACTCACCACTTTATAGATCAACTGAGCCCCATAGAATTTCTGATATATATCCCACATCAGCTAGACCAAACTGAGATGAGTCAAATTGGAATGGAGGTGACTTATGTAGATTCAGCTGCCACTAGTGAGAGTGTTTCATTAGCCTCTCAGGACAATGGTAACATTAGTCAGACTGAATCTATGGAAACTTTGCCCAATGATGCCTCTGAAAGTGACATCAGTATGCAAAGGTATCTAGGGCTCAAGAAAACACAACTGGTGATGAGGATGAACATACTAGGTATGTTATCCCATTTCCCAATGATTCTTCAAAAGAAGATGAGCGTAGTCTGCAACTCCCATCAAAGACCTAATTTCCAAAGTCAGCAACCTTGAATCAAAGGTTAAGACTTTAGAAGATAGGTCTGCCACTCAAAGCATTATGTCTGAAGAGCTTCCGGAGGAAAACTAAGTCTTCCGAGACTAAGTAGTTTTCCTTCCGAAGTATATGAAGAACTTTCGAAGGATAGAACAAAGTCTTCTGAAGACCAAGCAGTTCTTCTTCTGAAGTATTCACACTTAGAAGATCCAAGATAAAATCTTCCGAAGAATAAAGTCATAAAGACCTGTAGAAGATTTGGAAGAAGTTATTTCTTCCGAAGTATAAATTGCCTGGGAAGAACTTATTCTTTTTAAGCCATTTAGCTTCGGAAGAATCAACTATGAACCAGTGGACAAAAGTATGGTCTGTCTGACAGACTCTGATACACTGCATGGTGCTTTTCCTAACCCATGTAGTTGACCATACTTTAATCCACTATTCATCTTTTCAACTTAGTACAAATACCATTCTTAGTTAGTGCCAAAAGATAAGTCATGGACCTGTCATGACTACCTTATCTTGGATATTATTTTATCTTAGATACTTTACTTCTAGCAATGTAGTATTTGTCTAGTAGTAGATTCCAGCTGGTTTTCCAAGTTTAACCGGCTGTAGATAGTAGTATACATAGTTTCTTATTGTAACTTATGGAGTATAAGCTTAAGAGTCTTGTAATACTGAGTTGAGAATTAATATATACAAGTATATTGAAAACCATTCTCTTGTTCATTAACTTCGTATATTATTATTAACTGTAGTTTGAGATTCTATTTTTCATCGATCAAGTGAGACTTAGTGAGTTCTGTGTTTAGAGTCAAAACTGATCCTGCAATTGGTATCAGAGCTTCAGGATCTTGATTGTGAGATCTAACCATCCCAAATAACCCTTGTTTCTTCACACTCACTCACCCACCTCACTTTAATGGATCTTAACTAGAAATTTTTTGAGTTCGAAATAGGAACCATGACCAAGGCCCCTATCATCACTCCTGATGATTTTAGAACTTGGTGTAAATGTATTGAAGGGTTCATCAAGTACCAAGATAGCCGCATGTGGAAATCTATCACCCATGGTCCTTATGTTCCGAAGGTAACAGCCAGCAGGTAATGGTGCCATGATAAAGAAGGCCATTGAAGACTACTCTGATGAAGACTTCAAGAAAAATGACATTAACTGCAAAGCAATGACTGTTTTGCTAACAACCATACCAAACTCCCTAATGGTTGGCTTTCAGTAGTGCGAGTCAGCCAAAGAACTCTTTGATGCTTTGAAGCTGATGTACTCTGGTTCCACTGAATCCAAGGAGTCCAAGAAGGATGTATTGAAGCAGAAGTTTGAAAACTTCACATATGTCATTGGTGAGACCTTGAGCCAACAATACTTTAGGTACATGAACTTGATCACCTCTCTTCAGTTTATGGGAGTGGATCTTCAGGAGAGAGACATTGCAAGTAAATTCATGAGTGCACCTTATCATGAATGGACTTTCTATTGTGTTTCTATTAAGAGAACTGAGAATCTTAATACTCTCACCATGACTGAACTGTATGGAATCCTTGATGGATACAGTATGGAAATGGAGACTCAGAAAAGCCAACAGATGAACCGACCCTTAAATCCTGCTGTCAGCAATGCTGTACATGTTGCTGAAGGATCAAGACAACCTTAGTTGTACCTGAACTATCCCCAACAGCCATCATCTTCCTCTGGGCCATACATCACTTTCCTGAGACACCCAGGTCTCAACAGGCTCAAGACACTCCTTTTCAAGATAATTGTGCCTTTGTCTCAGGAAGTGAACACTCTGGAGATTTTCAATTCTGCTTTGATGATCTAGAGTGCTTTAGCCCAGAATCCAACCAACAACAAATTTGGATTTGATAAAAGCAAAGCCAAGTGTTATAACTGTAACCATCTTGGTCACTTTGCTAGGGAATGCAAAGCTCCAAGATCCAATCCTGGAGCAACTTAAGCCTCCCAACATCCTACCACCTCAAGGGCTGCACCAAAACCTACTAAGCTGCAAACTGTGGCTGTTGCACAAGAATTTGACTGGAGCTTCATTGTGCAAGATGTCATCCTGCTAAAGCACACATGGCTGGAACTAAAGATAGCAAGGTATATGAAAACCTCTGTATTCCAGCTTGTATTGCTAAGGTTAAACTTTATCTAGAATAGAACAGGGAAATTAAATCCGATATTGAGTCCTTGAACATCCTAAAATCTGATTTCAAGAAAGCAGAATCTGACTATAAACTCAAAATTGAAGTGTTGGAGAAAACTGTTTCTTCTTCAAAACATGAACATACAAACTATAGGACTCAAATGAAGGATTTAATTTCTAAGTTGACTAAGGCTCAAGCCCAGCTAGTAATAGCTAAGGCTAAAGCAAAGAAGTATGCTATTGAAGAGCACAACTTCAACCCCATCATTACATCATCCTCCCACTCAAAGGTGTGTTATCAAAACAAAAATGGGTTGGGAACCAATGAAATTGCTCCACCACACTCTTATGTGTCTTTTAGACAACCAAGATGTGGCACTCATGAGCAAGAGGTTCCAACTGCTGACCGACTACCCAATGAGCAAAAGAATGATGCAACTATTGTGACCACCACAGGGAAGAATAAGGTAGAAAACCTCATTCCCACCACTGATGTCCTACCCCTAACCACCAAAGAGAGAAAGAACAAAATCAAGGTAGCAAAGAAAATTCCAAGAAGGTGACTCAGTCTAGGATGAAGATAGATCCCAGACAAAAGGGTGTATTCATTTTAGTTGGATTCCAAGTGATTGGAAACTATGACCCAGGAAAGGAATTTAGTACTAGCATTCCTGTCCAACTGAAGGATCAGAAGTTAAAAGGGAAAGCTATTGAAGAAAAGGAGTGCAAGAACCAACATCCATCACGCCCCATCAAGAGTAACAATGAGTGCATAATATGTGGTCTGCATAACCACATGCCTAAAGATTGTTACTACAATCCTGCAAGCACACATTATGCAACCAATGTTAAAAGAGAAGGAGTCAAGGAAGGTTTCACATTTGGACCTTATCACATGGTCCAAGTGAAAAGGAAAGGAAAGCTTGTTTCCAAAGCTAAGTTGCTTTTGGTAGAAAATCATTCTTTCGAAGAAAAATAGCTTTGGAAGACAGCCAAAGAACAAACAAAGGAACAAAAGGAATCCTTTGAAATCTTTCAAAAAAAAAGTAGTCTCAGAAGAAGGTCATGCTGCTCAATCCTCTTGAAGATCATCTACACTAGTCAACCATAGGATGGTATGGAAGAACAAAATAGATGCGCAGCCAGTACCTCTTCCTCACAAACACAAATTGAACCTACTTGCCTATACTTTGGTTCAATTAAATCATCTACATTGGAAGAACCCAAGACCAACAAGGCTTGGGTTTCTAATAGTAACTAATCATCTCACTTTATGTTCAGGGACATCCATATGACAAGAATGGAAATATATGGATTGTGGTCAGTGGATGCTCCAGGCACATGACAG
Source organism: Flaveria sonorensis (assembly GCA_025506505.1). Taxonomy (NCBI): domain Eukaryota; kingdom Viridiplantae; phylum Streptophyta; class Magnoliopsida; order Asterales; family Asteraceae; genus Flaveria; species Flaveria sonorensis. The sequence goes on from CM046434.1 coordinate 31,127,894, forward strand.
GGAACAAATCTCTTCTTTAACAATTTGAACATTTTGATGGAGGTCCTGTTCAGTTTGGAGGTGAAGCCGGAGGATACATTTTTGGTAGAGGTAGTGTATCCAATGGTAAGTTAAAAATTAACAAAGTAAACTTTATCAAACAGCTTGAACACAATCTGTTAAGTGTTTCTTAATTCTGCGACCAAATGCTTTTCATAGAACATGAGTGCATTATCCTCAAACCGGGATGACAATTCCTCAGGAATTAGAGCTTCTTAGATCTCCCATGAGAGGGGATATGTACAAGCGGACATGAACAATGCTTTGCCATTGGGTGAAGTATCATGCTTTCTTTCCAAAGCCAATGGTGATGAGTCAACTCTTTGGCATAAAGAATATGCCATGTTAATTTAAAACCATGAACAATTTGGTTAAAAATAATTTGGTACGTGCTGTGCCTAAAAAGAGTTTTTCTGTAAAGACAATTGTATTGCTTGCCTAAAATGAAAACAACACAAGGTCACTCACTCATCCAAATAAATTAACTCTATCACCACTCCATTACACTTATTGCACATGGATCTTTTTGGTCCCACAAGTATAATAAGCATTGCAAGGAAATCATACTGTCTTGTGATTGTTGATGATTTTACAAGATTCACTGTATTCTTTTTAAGAACTAAAGATGAAACAGCTAAAACTTTAAAATCTATTATTCTTAAAATTAAAAATCAAAAGGATCACAAGGTGAATATCATTAGAAGTGATCAAGGGATTGAGTTTAAGAATCAAGTTCTTGACTCATTCTGTAACTCAAAAGGGATTTCCAGACAATATAGTGCATCTAGAACTCCTCAACAGAATGGTGTTGCTGAGAGGAGGAACATGACACTTATTGAGGCTGCAAGAACAATGTTAGCTGATTCAAAGCTGCCTCTAACTTTCTAGGTAGAGGTAGTCAGCACTGCATGTTATATGCAAAACAGAGTTCTCATTGTTAAGCCTCATGGGAAGACCCCTTATGAGCTATGGAACAAGAGGCCACCATTCATTGGCTTTCTTAGGTCCTTTGGTAGCTGGTGTACCATACTCAACACAAAGAACAATTTACCAAAATTTGCTGAAAAGTCGGATGATGCTATCTTTGTTGGATATTCCTCCACCTCTATTTCTTATAGAGTGTATAATATAAAACTCAACAGTTTAAGGAAACATCCAACATTGTTGTTATTGAGCACACTTCTTGTGTTAGAGGGAATAGACCTGAATACATAATTGATTTAGAATGATTTCCAAACTATTCTAAACCATCTTGTGAGAATGTTTCAGTTGGAACAGGAACTCAAAATGACCTATACAAAGATCAACTGTTTGAGCTACCCAGACCTATTTCTACTTCTATAAGAAGAAACAAAGAACAAGCTCCTACTGTTAAAAGTCCTGAAAGCAAGACCATCTCAGGAAATAAAGGAGCTTCAAAAAATTGTCAACTCACTGAGCCTCATAACCCAGAAGTTGACAATTCAAGCACTCAACACCAAGCTGATGAAGACAACGATATGGAGGAACAAGCAACTATTGATGCTGCTTCACAGCATACTGACATTGATTATGTCACTCATTCATTTAATCAGTCCTCATTGAATGAATATGAGACATTAGCTGCAGAAGGTGTCTGAAGTTTTGAGAAAAACTTCTCAAACCTAGACCTATCTATGCAATTAGATGTGATTCCTAGCCTCAGGATACACAACACTCATCCAACTGAAAACATCATTGGGGATGTATCAAAAGGTGTGAGAACAAAAAGTCATACCCACAATAGGAATGTATGCTTGTACTCATGCTTTCTCTCTTAAATGGAACCAAAGAAGGTGGAAGAATCCCTCAAGGACAACAATTGGATTAAAGTTATGCAAGAGGAATTGCTTCAATTCAAGAGGCAAAATATATGGAACCTATGTCCTTTGCCACCTGGTCAAGTCCCTATTGGCACCAAGTAGGTGTTCAAAAAACAAAAGAGATGATAGAGGTTTGATCATCAAGAACAAAGCAAGACTTGTTGTTCAGGATACACACAGGAAGAAGGCATAGATTACACTGATGTCATTGCACCTATTGCAAGACTTGAAGCTGTGCGAATCTTCCTTGCTTTTATGGCCTCCAAGAACTTCATAGTCTATCAACTTGATGTCACATGTGCATTTTTGTATGGGAATATAGATAGAGAAGTCTATGTGTGTCAGCCACTTGGATTTGAAGACCCATAACATCCTAACTATGTGTTCAAACTGGATAAAGCTCTTTATGGGTTGCATCAAGCACCTAGGCTGTGGTATGAGACTTTGTCTCAGTTTCCCCTAAAAATGGCTACACCAGAGGCACTATAGACAAGACATTGTTCATAAAGAAATCTGGGAAGGAATGTTGCTTGTTCAAGTCTGTGTCGATGACATCATATTTGGTTCCTCAAATGACCAAATGTGCAAAAACTTTGAAAGCATCATGGGAAAGAAATTTGAGATGAGCTCCATAGGAAAGATGGATTCTTTCTTGGTATTCAAGTGAAGCTGATGGAAGAAGGATTCTTTATCAATCAGTCCAAGTATGTCAAGGACATCTTAGAAAGATTTCAGATGAAAGATTGTAAGACAGCCAAGACACCTATACCCAGAAATCACAATTTATGTCCCGATTCCGAGGGGGAGGATATTGATCAGCATCAGTACAGGGAAATTATTAGATCTCCGATGTATCTCACAGCTAGTAGACCTGATATCATGTTTGCAACTTGCATCTGTGCGAGATATCAGGCAGCTCCCAAGGTGTCTCACCTAATTTCTATCAAAAGGATTCTTAGATACCTCAAAGGAGCTCCCAAACTATGTCTCTGGTATCCTAAGAATAAGGATTTCAATCTCTATGGGTACTCTGATAGTGATCCTGGTGGTTGTAACATTAACAAGAAATAAAACATCAGGCGGATGTCAATTTCTTGGTTGGAAGGATTATTTTCTGGCAATGCAAGAAGCAATCATGTGTCTCTACATCAACTGCTGAAGCTGAATACACTGCTGCTGCGAGCTGCTGTGCTTAACTGCTATGGATTCAAAATCAGATGTTAGACTATGGATTCAACTTCATGAATACTCCTATCCATATAGACAACACGAGTGCTATTTCCATTACAGAAAATCCAGTCAAGCACTCCAAGACAAAGCGCATTGACATCAGGTATCATTTCATTCGAGATATTCATGAGAAACACTTGATTAAACTAGTAAAAGTTAATTCAAATGAACAATATGCTGAGTTGTTCACCAAAGCCTTTGATGAACAAAGATTTAAATACTTAATAACAACTATTAGAATGATTAACCTTGACTAGTTTATTTCTTTTGAAAACCTTTTAAAATATGCCTTGTTTTTCTTCCAATTGATGTTTCTGAAAATGACATCAGTAGGGAAGGGTATCCAGGGCGTCGAGAAACCATAACTAGTGGTGATGATGAACATGCCAGGCATGTTATCTCATCTCTATGATTCTTCAAAAGAAGATGAGGGTAGACTGCAACTCATTATTGAAGACCTGATTTCTAAAGTCTCAAACCTTGAATCAAAGGTTAAGACTTTAGAGGAGAGGTCTGCCACTCAGCAACTTGAGATTGAATATCTCAAGGCTAAACTAGCTGAGACACCGATTGAGAAGTCTGTCAGGCACGTACCTATTTAGGTTTCTTTAAGTTCTTCCTCCAGCTCATCTACTTCTCAAGATGATGCTACCAAAAAATGGAGAATGTACAGAAACAACATCATGAGGAACCCACTTACCCCATTGCAATAACCACTCCTGATGCCTTATCTATCTTTTACCCCTAACAACATCACCCTACAACAGTCTTCCCTCAACCAGCTCCTATTACCTTTCAAGTAGACCAAAGGATGCTCATAGATCTTAATAGGTTTCTAACCATATTTCTATTGAGCTCCTCCATTGAACAGCCCTTCCCTGATCTAGTTATCGCCTACTTTGGAGCTTAAGAGCTTCAAAGGCTGAATGCACCACCTACCTCTAAAGAGGAAGTTGGTCAATCTAAGGTCGCAAATGAACCCAAGTTTAACTTCAAAGGGGATGTACAAACTGATGCCCCAACAACTGATTTGGATGGGATAAGTGATGCAGTTCCAGTTATTTCAGAGGCAAAAATCCAAGCTGCCAAAGAATAATTTGACTGTCTGTTGGATCTTATATGCCCAAGACACATACAAGATTGATGTGGTTAGTATGTTATGATCCAAGTCGGGTCATACCCAATAACAAGCTAGGCAAACACCGATAAATATTTATTTGTTGATATGATCAAGCAAATAAATATTGACACCAATTTAGAAAATAGGTTTTCTAAATCATTGCATTTGAAATAGAACAAATTATATGGATATTTTGTTCATGAGATATTATTTGTATAGTTATTTAAATAGGTTAAATAACAACAAATAAAAGTGTGGTTATGTTATAAAGTTAAAAAGGGGGTTTAATTTTATTAACTTATAACAAAGTAATGTGTGTTAAAATTTTAAAATGGGTGGGAAACCCTTTTAAAAATTCTCGGCCGCCCCTTGGCATTGCCTTGGGATTCCTTGTCTTGATAAAAACACAAGCAATAAACACAATTCATTACAACACTCAACCACACTTTCTCTCTCACACATGCAAGAATTCCTTCTTCTCCATTTTTGCTCTTCTCCTATTTTCGGATCTAGAGTTCTTTGAAGAAGGTTTTGGGTGTTAACTTCCTAACTAGTTTGGTGTTTTGCAAGAGCTTGTGGGTATACAAGCTTGAGGTCTTCTCTTTTGAAGACTAGACGTTCAAGAAGCATCATCTCCTTCCTCTCATCCATATCTAACTTCCATGTCCCAGAAAGGTAGTTTTAGAACATCCTTTGGTTGTTGTTTTTGGTTTTGATAGCATTTCTTTTCACATATATATGATCCTTGTTCTTGGGTTTGTTTTCTTGAACATATAAAAAGGGTTTTAACTCTCTATATCCGCTGCGTTTTGCTGTTTAAATGGTTAAACATCTTTGTTAAAACTTGTAATAACCCAACAATGGCATCTAGAGCCGGTTCTGTGGAAAACTTGCTTCTAAAGTCCAAGAAAAGTTAGTTTTGTTGGACTTTTTCAACCCATTAGGGGCTGTTTTGTTGTGGATGAATGAATCCCTTATCTTTCAAAGTTTTATCTTACATGCTTTAGAATAAACCTTGAAAGATTAACATCAAGTGGTTGATTGTTTTGTTTGGACTAAACCCTAAAGTTTGGGTTATGTTGGCCGAAACTTTAAGGGTTAAAAAGGGAGTTCATGGTTGTTCTTGGATGTTGTATTTGATACATATTTTGGTGCATAACATAGCCTTGACCTAATGTGTTTTGGATTTGGAAGATTGTGATTGTCATGTTTGGTTTTGTTCATTAAAGGGTTGTAATAATAATTTTGGTGTTTGTATCTTTTGGATTGTAATTTATTTATTCATTGGTTATGTAATAAATAGATTAGGTGCATTTCTTTTATTAGAAAAATTGTATTAGGATATGTTTTTTGTAAAATAAGATGCACAAGTTGGAGACTCAAAGGAAGGCACAAAGGAAGGACAAAAAGACATAGGCACTTGAAGCTTTTGGATGCGGGTTCAAGTGGGAGTTCATGGACTCTTTGATGTGTTGTTATTAACCCTTAGGAAAGACCAAATGGCATACAAGTGTGGTCACCTTAGTGGCTATGGTTATGCACTTATGATTGAATGGTTGTGCTTGTTTGGTTGTTTGTTTTATGTTGAATGTTTGATATATGGATATGCATAACAAACAAATTTATAAACATAACAAGCTGAAATTAAATGGTTCTTTATCATTAAGTGGTTAATAAAAGGTTATTAAAAGGATTAATGATTTTAAATAAAAAGGGTTTTATTAAAAGAACCATAGGGTACCATGTATTTGAAAGCATGCAAATACAAGGTACATAGAGTTTTCTAAACTAGAATTATGAAAACTTAAAATGTCTTTTGATAACAAGTTTAACACCGTCCTTTTACACAACGCTTGAGTCACTTGAAAACTCTTAATGGGATAAAGGTCACCTAACCATTTTGAGGGAACTTGTGATTTGAGGTGGGAATGCCATATTTATGGGATAAAGATCACCTAACCACTTATATTGGTAAACTCACATGTGTGTGTAAGTAGGGTAACTTGATTTGCAAACCATGTTAAATGGATCACCTACAATGTGGTTTACAAAAGGTGTTGATGGGATTAACATGCCGACTATACATATGATGTTTAAGTCGATCCCATACCTCTAGAAGTTGCAAAGGGTTACAATTGTCAAACGTTGACTACCTTGATAATTTAAATAATGGGATAAAGGTCACCCAACCACTATTTAAATGTAACGTTGGATTCTAGAATTTTATTTTGTGTATGACACATAAAAGGTATTAATAATTAAATATGATAATATCGTAAATACTAAAATTGAACTTTGTTAAATTTTGTAGATGGCCACCAACAACAATGAAAATAATGATATTCCGTCCGCTCATACCCTATCACTAAGAACCATTCTCCAAAAGGAGCGTCTAAACGATAACAATTTCATTGATTGGTTTCGAAACTTGAGAATTGTTCTCAAGCAAGAGAAACGGTCATATATCTTAGACGATCCGATTCCCGATGAACCCAATGAGGAAGATGAAGAGGCCTATATGAATTGGGTGAAATACACTGAGGACTCGGTCCAAGTGTCTTGCCTCATGTTGGCAAGTATGACTCCGGATCTCCAAAAGGAGTACGAACATCACGGAGCATACGACATGATAACCCAGTTGAAGGAAACGTCCAACACAAGCAAGGGTAGAGCGCTTCGAAACGGTTCGAGCACTCCATGCATGTCGTATGGATGATACCCAATCGGTCTCGTCTTATGTACTTAAGATGAAGAGCCACATAGACCGCCTCGAAAGGCTGAATTGTCCCGTCTCGAAAGAGTTGGCTACGAATTTGATCCTCAACTCTTTGTCAAAAAGGTTTGACAATTTTGTTATGAATTATAACATGAACGGTTGGGACAAGAACATAACTGAGCTTCACTCTATGCTCAAAACAGCCGAGGCGGCCATGGGTAAAAGGAGTTTACCCGTTCTCACCATCAATGAAGGTGGGAACAAGAAGAGGCCTCACCCCGCACCCAAGGCAAGTGTTGCGAAAGGTAAAGGGTACGTTGGGAGAAAGGGAAAGGGAGTGGTAAAGGGCCACCACCAAAACCAGCGGAGAAGAAGCAAAAGGTTGCTTCTGATGACCCATGCTTTAAGTGTGGGGAGATTGGACATTGGGCATGAAATTGCCCTGTCCATCTCAAAGAGTTGAAAGCTAAGAGGGATGCTGGGCAGGCCTCAGGTATAATTTTCATGATTCATATTGATCTCAATTTAATATCCTCTAACACATGGGTATTGGATACCGGATGTGGGACTCATATTTGTAATTTGTTGCAGGGGTTCAAAAGAAGTAAAGACTTCAAGAAAGGGGATGTTAGCCTCTACATGGGGAATGGGGCAAAAGTTCAAGTTGAAGCCCGAGGGGACTACATCCTGAAGCTTCCAAATGGTTTGAAGCAATTTTGAACAATGTTTTGTATGCTCCTAGTTTGAGAAGGAACATTATTTCAGTTGCCCAATTAAGACAATATGGTTATGTTTTGACGTTTATTGAAAATGAAATTCATGTTTCTTTAAATGACATTTTTTATTTTAAAGTTACTCCTATTAATGGTATTTATGAATTGGTTTGTGAAAACACATTATATGATAGCTCGTTGTACCAAACCACCACCAAGAAGCTCAAATTAGATTTGAGTGACACCTATCTTTGGCATTGCCGTCTTGGTCATATAAACAAGAAGCGCATACAAACACTTTAAAAGAATGGTCTTTTAAAAGCAAGTGAATATGATTCATTTGATGTATGTGAATCTTGTTTACAAGGCAAAATGACTAAGGCACCTTTTAGTGGCAAAACCGAAAGGGCAAAAGATTTATTAGGTATCATACATTCGGATGTATGTAGTCCTTTTAAGCCAATGACTAGGTATAATGAAAGATACTTCATTACCTTCACCACGACTATAGTAGGTATGGGTATGTGTACTTGTTAAGACACAAAGATGAAGCTTTTGAAATGTTCAAAACCTTCCAAAATGAAGTAGAAAATCAACTCAACAAATCGATAAAAATTCTCCGCACCGATAGAGGAGGTGAATACCTGAGTGATGCTTTTAGATATCATCTTAGAAGTTGTGGCATTATCTCACAACTATCTCCACCTGGAACACCATAACACAATGGTGTGTCCGAAAGGAGAAATCAAACTCTATTGGATATGGTTCGATCTATGATGGCTAGAAGCTCATTGCCTCTATCATTTTGGGGTTTCGCTTTGCTCTCTGTGGCCCGTATTTTGAATATGGCCCCAACCAAGAAAGTGGAAAAGACACCTTTTGAAATATGGCATGGAAGGGTTCCATCTCTATCATATTTAATGGTGTGGGGATGTGAGGCTTATGTAAAGACTCCCACCTCAAACAAGTTAGAAAGTCGTTCCACTAAGTGTATCTTTATTGGATATCCTAGAGATTCTATGGGATATTATTTCTATGATCCATTGGAACAAAAGGAGTTTGTTGCCAAGAAGGGTGAGTTCTTGGAAGCCAAGTTCCTTATGAAGGAGCTAGCAGTAGAACAGTGGATCTTGAGGAGGATCAAGAACCACAACCCATACACGTTTGGTTGACACTAGCACTCAACATGAGGATGTTGAGAATGATCAAATGGTTGATCAATACACACAAAACGTTCGCAAATCTGGTAGAACTAGTAATCCACCTAAAGATATGGATTTTTCTTGGATGGGTGCTATGTGGTTGATTCGATAACCAATCACATACCATGATGCAGTGTCCAATTTGGATTGTGACAAATGGCTTGAAGCCATGAACGTTGAGATGCAATCCATGTATGACAACCAAGTGTGGGACTTGGTTGTACCACCTCTTAGCTCCAAGGTAGTTGGAAGTAAGTGGGTTTTCAAGAAGAATACCGATATGCATGGAAACTTGGATACTTATAAAGCTAGACTTGTAGCAAAAGGTTTCACTCAAACTGAAGGGGTTGATTATGATGAGACCTTCTCGCCTGTTGCAATGCTAAAGTCTATTAGGATATTATTTGCCATAGCTGCTCATTATGATTATGAGATTTGGCAAATGGATGTCAAAACCGCTTTTCTAAATGGATATCTTGAGGAAGATGTCTATATGGTTCAGCCTGAAGGTTTTGACGACCCAAAACATCCTAACAAAGTATGCAAGTTAAAGAAATCAATCTATGGATTGAAGCAAGCGTCAAGAAGTTGGAATAACCGTTTTGATGAAGAAGTAATGAAATTTGGGTTCATCAAAAACGCTGATGAGGCTTGTGTGTATAAAAAGGCTAGTGGGAGCATCATCACTTTCCTAGTATTGTATGTCGATGACATCCTACTATTGGGAAATGACATTCCAACCTTGGAAGGTATAAAAACCTGGCTTGGAAGCTATTTTTCTATTAAGGATCTTGGTGAAGCCGCCTATATTTTAGGAATAAAGATCTATAGAGATAGGTCAAGGCGGTTGATAGGTTTAAATCAAAGTGAATACATTGATAAGATCTTGAAAAGGTTCAAGATGGAGAACTAAGAAAGGTACGGTACCTATTCAAAGAGGAACGATATTGAGTACAACTCAATGTCCATGCTCAAAGGATGAGCAAGATAAAATGAAGGGAATCCCGTATGCATCTGCTATAGGATCCATCATGTATGCAATGATATGCACTAGGCCGGACGTGTCATGCGCTTTGAGCATGACAAGCCGATACCAGCAAAATCCTGGAACTAGTCATTGATGGCTGTTAAGAACATACTTAAGTACCTAAGGAAGACTAAAGATATGTTCCTAATCTATGGATCTGGTGAGGAGGAACTCGTGGTAAAAGGTTACACGGATACGAGCTTCCAAACTGATCGGGATGACTCACGATCACAATCGTGATACATTTTCATCCTAAATGGAGGAGCAGTCCCTTAGAAGAGCTCTAAACAAGATGTGGTGGCATTATCAACTACAGAGTCAAAATACATCGCCGCTTTATTAGCAGCTCAAGAAGCTGCGTGGTTGAAGAAATTCATTGCCGATCTAGGGGTTGTCCCTTCCATTCAGGACCCCCTAGAAATTCTTTGTGATAATGAGGGTGCGATTGCTCAAATCAAGGAACCCAGTGCACATCAAAAGACTAGGCACATTGAGCGGAGATTCAACTACATAAGGGAAGATGTTGAAAAGGGAAAGATATGTATTCGCAAAGTTCACACGGATTAGAACATTGCGGATCCACTCACGAAGCTCCTTGAAAAGGCAAAGCATGAAGGTCATACTTGTGCCATGGGACTTTAATATTCTAGTGACTGGATTTGATCTTATAATTTTGTATTTGGATATTGGAACCTTTTATTATTTGAATGAATTATTTGGTTATAATGCTTCAACTAATGTTCCAATTTTGCATGTTCAATCCATGAGTAAATTATTTACTCTAAACGTCCGTAGTCATTCATACTTGTGGGAACAAGTATGAGGGTAAGACTATTATGAACTTGGATTGGTTGATATTCATTTGGATGAATATAGAGCAAAGGGTTGCTGCCAAAGTTCATAGATATTTGTGGGATACAAATATTGGATTGACCCGCGTCTCAAATATTACTACATGAAATCTTCTTGATTGATCATAAGTAAATTTGAGTAAAAGCGAATATCATTTGGTATCCTCTGACCTGAGATACATATTGGGTCTTGATATTCACCAGGTATTATACTTTGACTTAGTTCTTCGCTGTTCTAAAACACGGCAGTACATAAGACTAAATTCAGGTATAGCACGAGGTGATTGTGAGAGACGTATGTAATCAAGATGGGATTTGTCCCTCTTATTAGTTGAGAGTAAGATGTCTAAGGCCAGCTAAAGTTAAGTCAATGGAGAATGATCATTCTATGTCTCTAAGATTTAACATGACATCTGTGACAAAAGGATAGATGATTGATTCACCTAAATCATTTTCGAGTAAGATACTTGAAGGGGATGATGTTATTGAATGGCTCTTAGTCATACGTATTAAGGGTAGTGAACCGTTGTTAGGCGGTATTTACTGCTTGCATCATTCTTCTATGAATCTTGTGCAAGTGGGAGATTGTTGGATCTTATATGCCCAAGACACATACAAGATTGATGTGGTTAGTATGTTATGATCCAAGTCGGGTCATAACCAATAACAAGCTAGGCAAACACCGATAAATATTTATTTGTTGATATGATCAAGCAAATAAATATTGACACCAATTTAGAAAATGTTTTCTAAATCATTACATTTGAAATAGAACAAATTATATGGATATTTTGTTCATGAGATATTATTTGTATAGTTATTTAAATAGGTTAAATAACAACAAATAAAAGTGTGGTTAAGTTATAAAGTTAAAAAGGGGGTTTAATTTTATTAACTTATAACAAAGTAATGTGTGTTAAAATTTTAAAAAGGGTGGGAAACCCTTTTAAAATTCTCGGCCGCCCCTTGGCATTGCCTTGGGATTCCTTGTCTTGATAAAAAAACAAGCAATAAACACAATTCATTACAACACTCAACCACACCTTCTTTCTCACACATGCAAGAATTCCTTCTTCTCCATTTTTGCTCTTCTTCTATTTTCGAATCTAGAGTTCTTTGAAGAAGGTTTTGGGTGTTAACTTCCTAACTAGTTTGGTGTTTTGCAAGAGCTTGTGGGTATACAAGCTTGAGGTCTTCTCTTTTGAAGACTAGACATTCAAGAAGCATCATCTCCTTCCTCCCATCCATATCTAACTTCCTTGTTCCTGAAAGGTAGTTTTAGAACATCCTTTGGTTGTTGTTTTTGGTTTTGATAGCATTTCTTTTCACATATATATGATCCTTGTTCTTGGGTTTGTTTTCTTGAACATATAAATGGTTTATTTTTCAAAATATAAAAAGGGTTTTAACTCTCTATATCCGCTGCGTTTTGTTGTTTAAATGGTTAAACATCTTTGTTAAAACTTGTAAGAACCCAACACTGTCTTCATTGTCCAGTGATCTGTTCATCACAGAGGCCATCCTTGAACTAGCCTCTGAGATTAACAGTGAGGACTTCCTTACAATCCCTCTCTTACAAGAACCATCACTTCAAACACCCTCACTCCAACTTGAATCTTGTGAACCTGAGTTCCCAAAGGCTGAATCTTTCTTTGATCCTAAGGGGAAGAGAAATCTTACTGCTGAGGAGCTACTAGAAGAGGAAAGATTAGAGAAGCTAAAGAAGAAAGGTAGACTTGATACTGGAAAGTTGTTGGCTGCTAATAGTAAAGCATCAACAGCTGCCCAAGCAAGTCTCAGCAATAAAAGGAGGGTGGAAATCATTGACAGGCTCATCAGCCTGGGAGTAGCCAATGAAGAAACTCTTCTACTCCCAACTGATGAGCTTGTGAAACTAGAAAAGGCAACCTTGCTGAATAAAGAAAGAAGGAAGAAGAAGGAAGAAGCCATGGAAAGGGAGAGGATGGAGAGAATAGCCTTTCTCTGCAATAGAGGCTATTCTCAAGAGAAGTTGGCATCTCACCAAAATGACATGATCTTATTTGTTTTTCACAAAGAACAAGATCTAATCAACAAGGAGAGGAAGAAGGCTGCTAGGGAGAAGTTGAGAGAAAAGATAAAGAAAGAGGTAGAGGGAGAACTTGCGGCTACCAAAAAGGAGGGAGCAAGGATTGGATGAAATCCTATCTCCGAGCTCATGGCTTCTCCGGCAGGCAAGTGGGTCCCATGTCGATCAAGACCCTACAACGACATGTCAGCGACATCAAAGCTGACGTTCGCTTAGCAAGAAGGCAGGAGGTTGCTCAAACTCCTAGTGTTCAGAGGATGGCACCAAAACCAACACCCAAACCACTAACCAAAACACAACCTACACCGTCTCCCTTCCATATCAAAACAGAACCTTTCACCGCTGAACCTTCTCCATCAACCTTACCTATACCATCACCCACTGCGTCCCACCAACCTCCACCACCATCTATCCTACGACCCAAAACACTGTTGGATCTTATATGCCCAAGACACATACAAGATTGATGTGGTTAGTACGTTATGATCCAAGTCGGGTCATACCCAATAACAAGCTAAACAAACACCAATAAATATTTATTTGTTGATATGATTAAGCAAATAAATATTGACACCAACTTAGAAAATGGGTTTTCTAAATTATTGCATTTGAGATAGAACAAATTATATGGATGTTTTGTTCATGAGATACCATTTGTATTGTTATTTAAATTAGTTAAATAACAATAGATAAAAGTGTGTTTAAGTTATAAAATTAAAAGTGGTTTAATTTTATAAACTTGTAACTTGTAATTAAAAGTGAAAATTTCAAAATGGTGGGAAACCATTTTTGAATTCTCGGCCGCCCCATGTGGGTGTGTTGGGATTCCTTGTCTTGTTTTAATACAAGACATTAATCACTATTATTACAACACTCCATCATCTCTCTCTCACACACATGCAAGAACACTTCCATTCTCCTCTTTTCTCCTAGCAATTTTCGGATTTAGAAGGGATTTGAAGAAGGTTTTTGGTGTCAAACTTCCTAACAAGTTAGGTGTTTGCAAGGGCTTGTGGGTATACAAGCTTGAGGTCTTCTCTTTTGGAGGCTAGCCGTTCAAGAGCATCATCTTCTTCCTCTCATCCATATCAAATATCCTTGTTCCTGAAAGGTAGTTTTAAGACATCCTATGGTTGTTGTTTTTCGGTTTTGATAGCATTTCTTTTCATATATATATGATCCTTGTTCTTGGGTTTGTTTTCTTGAACATATAAATGGTTTATTTTCAGAATCTAAAACAAGTTTTAACTCTCTAATATCCGCTGCATTTTGTTGTTTAAATGGTTAAACATCTTTGTTAAAATTTGTAAGAAACCCAACAATGGCATCTAGAGCCGGTTATATGGAAAACTTGCTTCAAAAGTCCAAGAAAAGTTAGTTTTGTTGGACTTTCTCAACCCATTAGGAGCTGTTTTGTTGTGGATGTATGAATCCCTTATCTTTCAAAGTTTTATCTTACATGCTTTAGAATAAACCTTGAAAGATTAACATCAAGTGGTTGATTGTTTTGTTTGGACAAAACCCTAAAGTTTTGGTTTATGTTGGCCGAAACTTTAAGGGTTAAAAAGGGAGTTCATGGTTGTTCTTGGATGTTGTATTTGATACATATTTTGGTGCATAACATAGTCTTGACCTAATGTGTTTTGGATTTGGATGAATGTGTTTTGTCATGTTTGGTTTTATTCATTAAAGGGTTGTAATAATAATTTTGGTGTTTGTATCTTTTGGGTTGTAATTTATTTATTCATTGGTTATGTAATAAATAGATTAGGTGCATTTCTTTTATTAGAAAAATTGTATTAGGATATGATTTTTGTAAAAGAAGATGCACAAGTTGGAGACTCAAAGGAAGGCACAAAGGAAGGGCACAAAGACATGGACACTTGAAGCCTTTTGGATGCGGTTTCAAGTGGGAGTTCATGGACTCTTTGATGTGTTGTTGTAAACCCTTAGGAAAGACCAAATGACAACACTTGTGATGGCAAACAAGTGTGGTCACCTTAGTGGCTATGGTTATGCACTTATGATTGAATGGTTGTGCTTGTTTGATTGTTTATTTTATGTTGGTTGTTTGATATGTGGATATGCATACAATCTAATTAATAATCATAACAAGCTGAAATAAAATGGTTCTTAATCATTAAGTGGTTAATAAAAGGTTATTAAAAGGATTAATGATTTTAAATAAAAGGGTTTTATTAAAAGAACCATAGGGTACCATGTGTTTGAAAGCATGCAAATACAAGGTACATAGAGTTTTCTAAACTAGAATTATGAAAACTTAAATTCCTTTTGAAAACAAGTTTAACACCGTCCTTTTACACAACACTTGAGTCCTTGAAAACTCTTAATGGGATAAAGGTCACCTAACCATTTTGAGGGAACTTGTGATTTGAGGTGGGAATGCCATATTTGTGGGATAAAGATCACCTAACCACTTATATTGATAAACTCACATGTGTGTGTAAGTAGGGTGACTTGATTTGCAAACCATGTTAAATGGATCACCTACAATGTGGTTTACAAAGGTGTTGATGGGATAAACATGCCGACTATACATATGATGTTTAAGTCGATCCCATACCTCTAGAAGTTGCAAAGGGATGCAATTGTCAAACGTTGACTACCTTGTTAATTTAAATAATGGGATAAAGGTCACCTAACCACTATTTAAATGTAACATTGGATTCTAGAATTTTAATTTGTGTTTGACACATAAAAGGATGTTAATATTTAAATATGATAATATCGTAAATACTAAAATTGAACTTTGTTAAATTTTGTAAATGGCCACCAACAACAATGAAAATAATGATATTCCGTTCGCTCATACCCTATCACTAAGAACCATTCTCCAAAAGGAGCGTCTAAACCATAACAATTTTATTGATTGGTTTCGAAACTTGAGAATTGTTCTCAAGCAAGAGAAACGGTCATATATCTTAGACGATCCGATTCCCAATGAACCCAATGAGGAAGATGAAGAGGCCTACATGAATTGGGTGAAATACACTGAGGACTCGGTCCAAGTGTCTTGCCTCATGTTGGCAAGTATGACTCCGGATCTCCAAAAGGAGTACGAACATCACGGAGCATACGACATGATAACCCAGTTGAAGGAAACGTTCCAACAACAAGCAAGGGTAGAGCGCTTCGAAACGGTTCGAGCACTCCATGCATGTCGTATGGATGATACCCAATCGGTCTCGTCTTATGTACTTAAGATGAAGAGCCACATAGACCGCCTCGAAAGGCTGAATTGTCCCGTCTCGAAAGAGTTGGCTACGGATTTGATCCTCAACTCTTTGTCAAAAAGGTTTGACAATTTTGTTATGAATTATAACATGAACGGTTGGGACAAGAACATAACTGAGCTTCACTCTATGCTCAAAACAGCCGAGGCAGCCATGGGTAAAAGGGGTTTACCCGTTCTCACCATCAATGAAGGTGGGAACAAGAAGAAGCCTCACCCCGCACCCAAGGCAAGTTTTGCCAAAGGTAAAGGGTACGTTGGGGGAAAGGGAAAGAGAGTGGTAAAAGTGCCACCACCAAAACCAGCGGAGAAGAAGCAAAAAGTTGCTTCGGATGACCCATGATTTAAGTGTGGGGAGATAGGACATTGGGCAAGAAATTGTCTTGTCCATCTCAAAGAATTGAAAGCTAAGAGGGATGCCGGGCAGACCTCAGGTACAATTTTTATGATTCATATTGATCTCAATTTAATATCCTCTAACACATGGGTATTGGATAGCGGATGTGGGACTCATATTTGCAATTTGTTGCAGGGGTTCAAAAGAAGTAATGACTTCAAGAAAGGGGATGTTAGCCTCTACATGGGCAATGGGGCAAAAGTTCAAGTTGAAGCCTGAGGGGACTACATCTTAAAGCTTCCAAATGGTTTGGAAGCAATTTTGAACAATGTTTTGTATGCTCCTAGTTTGACTAGGAACATTATTTCAGTTGCCCAATTAAGACAATATGGTTATGTTTTGACGTTTATTGAAAATGAAATTCATGTTTCTTTAAATAACATCTTTCATTTTAAAGCTACTCCTATTAATGGTATTTATGAATTGGTTCGTGAAAACACATTATATGATAGCTTGTTGTACCAAACCACCACCAAGAAGCTCAAATTAATTTGAGTGACACCTATCTTTGGCATTGCCGTCTTGGTCATATAAACAAGAAGCGCATACAAACACTTCAAAAGAATGGTCTTTTAAAAGCAAGTGAATATGATTCATTTGATGTATGTGAATCTTGTTTACAAGGCAAAATGACTAAGGCACC
The DNA here is from genome assembly GCA_025506505.1 of Flaveria sonorensis. Classification (NCBI taxonomy): domain Eukaryota; kingdom Viridiplantae; phylum Streptophyta; class Magnoliopsida; order Asterales; family Asteraceae; genus Flaveria; species Flaveria sonorensis. The sequence goes on from CM046434.1 coordinate 31,144,994, forward strand.
TTTAGTGGCAAAACCGAAAGGGCAAAAGATTTATTAGGTATCATACATTCGGATGTATGTGGTCCTTTTAAGCCAATGACTAGGTATAATGAAAGATACTTCATTACCTTCACCGATGACTATAGTAGGTATGGGTATGTGTACTTGTTAAGACACAAAGATGAAGCTTTTGAAATGTTCAAAACCTTCCAAAATGAAGTAGAAAATCAACTCAACAAATCAATAAAAATTCTCCGCACCGATAGAGGAGGTGAATACCTAAGTGATGCTTTTAGAGATCATCTTAGAAGTTGTGGGATTGTCTCACAACTATCTCCACCTGGAACACCACAGCACAATGGTGTGTCCGAGAGGAGAAATCGAACTCTATTGGATATGGTTCGATCTATGATGGCTAGAAGCTCATTGCCTCTATCATTTTGGGGTTTCGCTTTGCTCTCTACGGCCCGTATTTTGAATATGGCCCCAACCAAGAAAGTGGAAAAGACACCTTTTGAAATATGGCATGGAAGGGTTCCATCTCTATCATATTTAAAGGTGTGGGGATGTGAGGCTTATGTAAAGACTCCCACCTCATACAAGTTAGAAAGTCGTTCCACTAAGTGTATCTTTATTGGATATACTAGAGATTCTATGGGATATTATTTCTATGATCCATTGGAACAAAAGGAGTTTGTTGCCAAGAAGGGCGTGTTCTTGGAAGCCAAGTTCCTTATGGAAGGAGCTAGCAGTAGAACAGTGGATCTTGAGGAGGATCAGGAACCACAACCCGATACACGTTTGGTTGACACTAGCACTCAACATGAGGATGTTGAAAATGATCAAATGGTTGATCAATACACACAAAATGTTCGTAAATCTGGTAGAACTAGTAATCCACCTGAAAGATATGGATTTTTCATGGATGGATGCTATGTGGTTGATTCTGATGAACCAATCACATACCATGATGCAGTGTCCAATTTGGATTGTGACAAATGGCTTGAAGCCATGAACGTTGAGATGCAATCCATGTATGACAACCAAGTGTGGGACTTGGTTGTACCACCTCTTAACTCCAAGGTAGTTGGAAGTAAGTGGGTTTTCAAGAAGAAAACCGATATGCAAGGAAACTTGGACACTTATAAAGCTAGACTTGTAGCAAAAGGTTTCACTCAAACTCAAGCGGTTGATTATGATGAGACCTTCTCGCCAGTTGCAATGCTAAAGTCTATTAGGATATTATTTGCCATAGCTGCTCATTATGATTATGAGATTTGGCAAATGGATGTCAAAACCGCTTATCTAAATGGATATCTTGAGGAAGATGTCTATATGGTTCAGTCTGAAGGTTTTGTCTACCCAAAACATCCTAACAAAGTATGCAAGTTAAAGAAATCAATCTATGGATTGAAGCAAGCGTCAAGAAGTTGGAATCACCATTTTGATGGAGGTAATTAAATTTGGGTTCATCAAAAACGCTGATGAGGCTTGTGTGTATAAAAAGGCTAGTGGGAGCATCATCACTTTCCTAGTATTGTATGTCGATGACATCCTACTATTTGGAAATGACATTCCAACCTTGGAAGGTGTAAAAACCTGGCTTGGAAGTTGTTTTTCCATTAAGGATCTTGGTGAAGTCGCCTTCATTTTGGGAATAAAGATCTATAGGGATAGATCAAGGCGGTTGATAGGTTTAAATCAAAGTGCATACATTGATAAGATCTTGAAAAGGTTCAAGATGGAGAACTCTAAGAAAGGTACGGTACCTATTCAAAGAGGAATGATATTGAGTACAACTCAATGTCCAAGCTCAAAGGATGAGCAAGATAAAATGAAGGGAATCCCGCATGCGTCTGCTATAGGATCCATCATGTATTCAATGATATGCACTAGGCCGGACGTGTCAAGCGCTTTGAGCATGACAAGCCGATACCAGCAAAATCCTGGAAATAGTCATTGGATGGCTGTTAAGAACATACTTAAGTACCTAAGGAGGACTAAAGATATGTTCCTAATCTATGGATCTGGTGAGGAGGTACTCGTGGTAAAAGGTTACACGGATGCGAGTTTCCAAACTGATCGGGATGACTCACGATCACAATCGGGATACATTTTCATCCTAAATGGAGGAGCAGTCTCTTGGAAGATCTCTAAACAAGATGTGGTGGCATTGTCAACTACAGAGTCAGAATACATCGCCACTTCATTAGCAGCTCAAGAAGCTGCATGGTTGAAGAAATTCATTGCCGATCTAGGGTTGTCCCTTCCATTCAGGACCCCCTAGAAATTCTTTGTGATAATGAGGGTGCGATTGCTCAAATCAAGGAACCCCGTGCACATCAAAAGACTAGGCACATTGAGCGGAGATTCAACTACATAAGGGATGAAGTTGAAAAGGGAAAAATATGTATTCGCAAAGTTCACACGGATCAAAACATTGCGGATCCACTCACGAAGCTTCTTGAAAAGGCAAAGCATGAGGGTCATACTTGTGCCATGGGACTTCGATATTCTAGTGACTGGATTTGATCTTGTAATCTTGTATTTGGATATTGGAACCATTTTATTACTTGAATAAATTATTTGGTAATAATGCTTCAACTAATGTTCCAATTTTGCATGTTTAATCCATGAGTAAATCATTTACTCTAAACGTCCGTAGTCGTTCATACTTGTGGGAACAAGTATGAGGGTAAGACTATTATGAACTTGGATTGGTGGATATTCAAATGGATGAATATAGAGCAAAGGGTTGCTGCCAAAGTTTATAGATATTTGTGGGATACAAATATTGGACTGACCCGCATCTCAAATATTGCTACATGGAATCTTCTTGATTAATCATAAGTAAATTTGAGTAAAGGCGAATATCATTTGGTATCCTCTGACCTGAGATACATATTGGGTCTTGATATTCACCGGGTATTATATTTTGACTTAGTTCTTCGCTATTCTGATACATGACAGTACATAAGACTAAATTCAGGTATAGCACGAGGTGATTGTGAGAGACGTATGTAATCAAGATGGGATTTGTCCCTCTTATTAGTTGAGAGTAAGATGTCTAAGGCCTGCTAAAGTTAAGTCAATGGAGAATGATCATTCTATGTCTCTAAGATTTAACATGACATCTGTGACAAAAGGATAGATGATTGATTCACCTAAAACATTTTCGAGTAAGATACTTGAAGGGGATGATGTTATTGAATGGCTCTTAGTCATACGTATTAAGGGTAGTGAACCGTTGTTAGGCGGTATTTACTGCTTGCATCAATCTTCTATGAATCTTGTGCAAGTGGGAGATTGTTGGATCTTATATGCCCAAGACACATACAAGATTGATGTGGTTAGTACGTTATGATCCAAGTCGGGTCATACCCAATAACAAGCTAAACAAACACCAATAAATATTTATTTTTGATATGATCAAGCAAATAAATATTGACACCAACTTAGAAAATGGGTTTTCTAAATTATTGCATTTGAGATAGAACAAATTATATGGATGTTTTGTTCATGAGATACCATTTGTATTGTTATTTAAATTAGTTAAATAACAATAGATAAAAGTGTGTTTAAGTTATAAAATTAAAAGGGGTTTAATTTTATAAACTTGTAACTTGTAATTAAAAGTGAAAATTTCAAAATGGTGGGAAACCATTTTTGAATTCTCGGCCGCCCCATGTGGGTGTGTTGGGATTCCTTGTCTTGTTTTAATACAAGACATTAATCACTATTATTACAACACTCCATCATCTCTCTCTCACACACATGCAAGAACACTTCCATTCTCCTCTTTTCTCCTAGCAATTTTCGGATTTAGAAGGGATTTGAAGAAGGTTTTTGGTGTCAAACTTCCTAACAAGTTAGGTGTTTGCAAGGGCTTGTGGGTATACAAGCTTAAGGTCTTCTCTTTTGGAGGCTAGCCGTTCAAGAGCATCATCTTTTTCCTCTCATCCATATCAAATATCCTTGTTCCTGAAAGGTAGTTTTAAGAACATCCTATGGTTGTTGTTTTTCGGTTTTGATAGCATTTCTTTTCATATATATATGATCCTTGTTCTTGGGTTTGTTTTCTTGAACATATAAATGGTTTATTTTCAAAATCTAAAACAAGTTTTAACTCTCTAATATCCGCTGCGTTTTGTTGTTTAAATGGTTAAACATCTTTGTTAAAATTTGTAAGAAACCCAACAAACACAACCAAGAACCCATTCGAAAACCAAACCATCCTCTGATCCATCAAAACCCCTGACCTTGGAAGAATTCAAGGAGATAAAGAAAAAGCTCATAAATTGCACAACACCGAGCGACATCACTTGTGAGGAAGAGTCCATCCAGCTAACTTTCATTGATGGCTCTTCTAGTTCCCTCACAAGAGATGCATTCCTTGATCTTCCTAGAGGAACACTAGACCAAGCTTTTCAACTTCTTGCAACAAATGTAGATACTCTCAATGAAGTAGAGAAGAAGTTAAGAAGATTGCTGGTGACTCTGCTGGACACTAGGAAAGGGGACAAACTACCAACAAAACCCTTCTATCCTAGAATGCAAATTGTCCAGTGGAGGTTTGATGAAGATTCCCACAGCTTTGCTGTGGAAAGGGAGAATGGTGAAGTTACCAGGGCTGACACTTCATCTCTGCTACATTCCAATAGATTTGACATTGCTGAGTTAGCAGAGAAGCCATTCTCCAATCCCTCCAACTCTGAGATAGTTGCTCACATCAGAAATCATTTAAGCAGCCTTCATCTAGCCGAGCTCACAAAGAAGGCCAAGCTTGAAGAAGAGTTGAAAAGGAGAGCGCAGGATGCTGAAGAAGGCACAACCACAAAAGGGAAGACCTTTCTACAAATGGTTGAGGGCTCCACTTCAGATCCTATAGTTAGATGGGAATATGACTACCTTTCCCATCAACTAACTCTCTTAAGAGGGATGCAACAAAGAGTACATGTCATTCAAAGCAATAGACTGGATTTATTATCTACAAATGACCTGTACAAACTCCTCACCGCCACATCAGGGAAAAACAAAGAGATACATAGACATCTGCTTTCCCTAGTGTTGAAGGCCTTGAAGAGCAAGAGGAAGTGAAGTTTTGGTAGCATCAGCCTAGGGGGAGTTTGTTGGATCATATGAGGCTGGTGCAATCAAAACAACACGTAGAACAATTTTGCGTACAAGTTGAAGAATTCTTCCAAAAACAAAACTTCTGCAGCTATGTCAAAGATCTTCTGAAGCATTATGTCTGAAGAGCTTCTGGAGGAAAACTAAGTCTTCTGAGACTAAGTAGTTTTCCTTTCGAAGTATAGAAGAACTTCCAAAGGATAGAACAAAGTCTTCCGAAGACCAAGCAGTTCTCCTTCCGAGGTATTCACACTTAGAAGATCCAAGATAAAGTCTTCCGAAGAAGAAAGTCATAAAGACCTATAGAAGATTCGGAAGAAGTTGTTTCTTCCGAAGTATAAATGGCCTCTGAAAAACTTATTCTTTCAAATCCATTTTGCTTCAAAAGAATCAACTATGAACCAGTGGACAAATGTATGGTTTGTCAGATAGACTCTGATACACTACATGGTGCTTTTCCTAACCCATGTAGTTGACCATACTTTAATCCACTATTCACCTTTTCAACTTAGTACAGATACCATTCTTAGTTGGTGCCAAAAGGTAAGTCATGGAGCTGTCATGACTATCTTATCTAGGATATTATTTTATCTTAGATACTTTACTTTAGCAATGTAGTATTTGTCTAATAGTAGATTCCAGCTGGTTATCCAAGTATAACCGGTTGTAGATAGTATTATATATAGTTTATCATTGTAACTTATGGATTATGAGCTTAAGAGTCTTGTAATACTGAGTTGAGAAGTAATATATACAAGTATCTTGAAAACCATTCTCTTGTTCATTAACTTCATATATTATTATCAACTTTAGTTTGAGATTATGTGTTTCGTTGATCAAGTGAGACTTAGTGAGTTCTGTGTTTAGAGTCAAAATGGATCCTACAGTTTCAAAAGGCAACATTGATAAGGAGATCATATTCTTAATGAAAAAAATGCCGGTTTCTTTAAGAATAAGTCTCCTATTATTGCTAATTCTGTGAAACAAGATGTTTGTAGATCAGGTATCAAAGACACTGGTCCCATTCACATACCTACGATTCAAAAGATTAAATCTATAATTCATGCCTCATCGGCTTTAGATATGAATCAAAAAGCTAGTAAAAGTACCTCAACTCTTCCGAAATCATCTAGAACAAATCATAATGAGAGAAATAAAAATGTTGGATCATATGAGACTGGTGCAACCAAGAAAACACTTAGAAAGATTTTGATGTGCTAAATGAAGTGATCTTCCAAAGATAAAGCTGCTCTTCCGAAGCTAAGTCAAAGATCTTTCGAAGCTTAGAGAATAAAGAACTTCCAAAGGAAGAACTTAGTCTTCCAAGACTAAGTTGTTCTCCTTCCAAAGTATACAACTTAGAAGATCAAAGGTAACGGCTTCCGAATAATAAAGTCCTGAAGACTTGCAGAAGTTTGGAAGAAGTTGTTTCTTTTGAAGCCAAAATGACCTTGGAATATTTTATTCTTTTGAAGTAATTTAACTTCGGAAGAACCAACTATAAACCAGTGGACATAAGTATGGTTGACTGCCAGCCCGCTGCAACTCTGATATACTGCATAGAGCTTTCCCACACCCATGTAGTTTACCATACTTTAATCCACTGTTCAACCATTCTCAATATAGTACAGTTGCCATTCTTAGTTGGTGACAAAAGGTAAGTCATGGACATGTCATGTCTACTTAATCTAGGATATTATTTTATCTTAGATGCTGTAAATTCCAGCTGATTTTACAAGTATAACCGGTTGTAGGTAGTAGTATATATAGTTTCTCTACGTAACTTAGTAACCATACTTGTAAGAGTCTTGTAAAACTGAGTTGAGAAGTAATATATACAAGTATCTTGAAAAACCATTCTCATGTTCTTGTGTTTACATTAACTTATTATATTACTTGTGAACATAGTTGAGATTCCACTTCTTCAACCCGAGTGACATTATGTAAGTTTGTGTGATAATCTTGTGTTGTGAGACAAACACCAATCCTGCAATTGTTATCAGAGCTTTTTAGGTTCTTGTTTGTGAGATCTTACCATCCCAAATCACCCATGCTTCTTCATACTAACTCACTTTATTCAAATGGCTTTCAACCAGAAGTTCTCTAAATCTGAAATGGGAACTATGACTAAGGCTCCCATCATCACCCCTGATGATTTTGGGACTTGGTGCAAATGTATTGAAGGCTTTATCAAGTATCAAGACAGTCGCATGTGGAGGTCAGTTACTCATGGTCTATACCAACTAAAGGTGGAATCCTCAGATGGTAATGGTGCCATGATTGAGAAGGCCATTGAAGACTACTCAGATGAAGACTTCAAGAAAATGGACATTGATTGCAAAGCTATGACTATTTTGCTTACTGCTATACCAAACTCCATAATGGTAGGCTTTAAGCAATTCGAGTCTGCCAAGGAACTCCTTGATGCTTTGAAGCTGATGTACTCTGGTTCTGCTGAATCCAAGGAGTCAAAAAAAGATGTGTCAAAGTAGAAGTTTGAGAACTTCACATATATTGTTGGTGAGACCTTGACCTAACAATACTTTAGGTACATGGACTTGATCACCTCTCTTCAGTCTATGGGAGTGGTTCTTGAGAAGAGAGACATAGTAAGAAAATTCATGAGTGCACTTCCTCATGAGTGGACTTTCTATTGTGTCTCAATCAAGAGAACTAAGAATCTTAACACTCTCACCATGGCTGAACTATACGAAATCCTTGATGGATACCGTATGGAGATGGAATCCTTTCCAGGATATTTGTTCTTTGTTTTAGGAAATGAACTATCCACCAACAACCATCATCTTCCTTTGGGCCATACATCATATTTCCTGAGACACCCAGGTCTCAGCAAGCTCAACAAAATCCATTCCAGGATAGTTGTGCTTTTGTTTTAGGAAATGAGCACTTTGGAGATTTTTAATTTTGTTTTAATGATCTAGAGTGTTTCAGCCCTGATGATATTGAATACATGGACATCGTCCAACAGATGGCTTTCCTGACCTACAGAGCAAAGAAGTTCTTCAAAAGAATTGGAAGGCAGTTCCCTCATAACCCAACCAATAGCAAATTTGGATTTGACAAGGCAAAGGCCAAATGCTACAACTACAACCAGCTTGGTCACTTTGCAAGGGAATGTAAAGCTCCAAGATCTAATCCTGGAGCAACTGAAGCCTCCAAACATCCTGCTACCCCTAAAGCTACATCTAAACCCATTGAGCAATAAATTGTAGCTGTTGCTCAAGAAGTTGATTAGAGCTTCATGGTGCAAGATTTCACTCTTACTCAATCTCTAATGGCTAGAACTAAAGACACTAAGGTATATGAACATCTCTGTACTCCAGCCTGTATTGCTAAGGTCAAATTGTATTAGGAGTAAAGCACGGACATTAAATCTGATATTGAGTCTTTAAATATACTAAAATCAAATTTTAAGAGAGCAGAATCTAACTACAAACTCAAAATGGAAGAGTTAGAGAAAACTATGTCTTCTATAAAACATGAACATTCAAATTACAGGGCTCGAATAAAAGATTTAATCTCCAAGTTGACAGAGGCTCAAGCCTATCTCTCACTAGCTAAGGCTAAAGCTAAGAAGTATGCCATTGAAGAGCATAATTTCAACACCATCATTGCATCATCCTCCCACTCAAAGGTGTGTTATCAAAACAAGAGTGGGTTGGGAACCAATGAAATTGCTCCACCACACTCCTTTGTGTCTATTAGACACCCAAGATATGGTACTGATGAGAAAGAGGTTCCAACTACTGACCCATTACCTAAATAGTAGAAGAATGATGCAATAATGGAAGCCACCACAAGGAAGGATAAGGTAGAAACCTCATCCCTTAGCCGATGCTCAACCCTTAACCACCAAAGCTAGAAAGAACAAAATAAGGGAAGCCAGAAAAACTGCCTAGAAGGTAGCTAAGACTAAGTTGAAGATAGAACCAAGGCAAAAGGGTGTATTCATATTAGCTGGATTTCAAGTGTTTGGAAATCCTGATTCATGAAAAGAGTGTAGTACCAGCACTCATATCCAGATGAAGGATAAAAAATTGAAAGGGAAGGATGTTAATACAGAAAATAAGTGCAAGAAACGACATAACCTCATGGCTAATGATTGTTACTACAATCCAGCAAGCATACACTATGCTTCTAATGTTAAGAAAGGAGGAGTCAAGGGTCGTTTTACAGTTGGACCATACCATATGGTCTAAGTGTTAAGGAAAGGAAAGCTTGTTTCTGAAGCCAAGTTTCTTTCAGAAGAACCTCATTCTTCTGAAAGGAAAATAACTTCGGAAGTCAAGCTAAAGAACAAACAATGGAACAAAAAGAATCCTTTGAAACCATCCGAGAAGAAGACTGCTTCGGAAGAAAAGGTGGGTACAACTTCTTCTGAGAAGAAGAAGCCTCGAAAGCAAGTTATGCTACACATGCCTCTTCAGGATCAACAACACTGATCAACCATAGGATCGAATGGAAAATCAGAAAAGATACTACAGCCCAACCCTCTTCTTCAAAAATCATAATTGAACCCCATGCATACATGATGGTTCAATTATATCATCTGCATTGGAAGAGCCCAAGACCAAAAAGGCTTGGGTTTCCAATAGTAACTAACATCTCACCTTATGTGCAGGAACATTCACATGATAAGAATGGAAATGTTTGGATTGTGGACAGTAGATGCTCCAGGCATATGACAGGGAACAGATCTCTCCAACAAAAGTTTGAACACTTTTGATGGAGGTCTTGTTTAGTTTGGAAGTGAAGCCGGAGGATATATTCAGGTAGAGGTAGTGTATCCAATGGTAAGTTAAAATTTGACAAAGTAAACATTGTCAAACAGCTTGAACACAATCTCTTAAGTGTTTTCATAATTTTGTGATCAAAGGCACCAAATGCTTTTCATAGAACATGAGTGCATTATCCTAAAACCCAGGATGACAATTCCTCAGAAATTGGTGTTTCTTAGATCTCCTAGGAAAGGGGATATTCCAAGCTGGATATGAACACAGCTTCCCTACTGTGTGAAGTATCATGCTTTCTTTCAAAAGCAAATGGTGATGAGTCAACTCTTTGGCATAAAAGAATGTGCCAAATTTTTTTGGTTAAAAATAATTTTGGGCGTGCGAAAAAGGAATTTTTTATAAGGACAATTGTGTTGCTTGTCTGAAAGGAAGCAACACAAGGTTTCTTACAAATCCAAAGAAGTTAACTCTTCACCACCCATTACACTTATTGCACATGGATCTATTTGGTCCCAAAAGTATAACGAGCATTGGAAGGAAACCATATTGCCTTGTGATTGTTGATGATTTCACAAGATTTACATGGGTTTTCTTTTTAAGGATTAAAGATGAAATTACTGAAACTTTAAAATCTTTTATTCTTAAACTGAAAATGAAATAAATCACAAGGTAAAAATCATTTGAAGTGATCAGGGACTTGAGTTTAAGAATCAAGTTCTTGACTCATTCTGTAACTCAAAAGGGATTGCCAGATAATATAGTGCTCCTAAAACTCTGCAACAGAATGGTGTTGCTGAGAGGAGGAACATGACACTTATTGAGGCTGCGAGAACTATGTTAGCTGATTCAAAACTGCCTCTAACTTTTTGGGTAGAGGTAGTTAGCACTGGATGTTATCTGCAGAACAGGGTTCTTATTGTTAAGCCCCATGGAAAGGCCCCTTATAAGCTATGGAACAAGAGGCCATTGTTCATTAGCTTTCTTAGGTCCTTTGGCAACTGATGTACCATACTTAACACAAAAGACAATTTGGAAAAATTTGCTAAAAAGTATGATGATGCTATCTTTGTAGGATATTCCTCAACCTCTATTGCATATAGAGTGTATAATATCAAAAATCAACAATTTGAGGAATCATCCAACATTGTTGTCAATGAAGCACACAACTTGTGTTAAGGGCAATGGTCCTGAATATATCTTCAATTGAGATTTTTCCAAACTATTCTAAACCATCTTGTGAGAATATTTCAGCTGGAACAGGAACTCTAAGTGTCACTTACAAAGATTAAATGTTTGAGTTACCAAGACCTATTCCAAGATCTCCAAGAAGAAATGAAGATCAAGTTCCTTCAATTAAAAGTTTTGAAAGCTTGAATATGTCTAGAAACAATGGAGCTTTAACAAGTTGTCAGCCAACTGAGCCTCATAACTCAACAGCTGACAACTCAAGTATTCAACAACAAGCTAATAAAGACAGTGATCTGGATAGGCAACTGTTTATGCTACTTCTTAGCAATATACCATTGATGTTGTCACATATTCATTGAATTAGTCCTCATTGAATGAGTGTGAGACATCAGCTAGTAATGGTGTTCAAAATCCTGAGCAAAACTTTTCAAACTTTGATCTATCTATGCAAGTAGATGTGATTCCTAGGCTCAGGATACATAACACTCATCCAGCTGACAACATCATTGGGGACGTCTCAAAAGGTGTGAAAACAAGAAGTCAGACCCACAATGGGAATATCTACTAGTACTCATGCTTTCTCTCATAAATGGAACCAAAGAAGGTGGAAGAAGCCTTTAAGGATAACAACTGGATAGAAGGAATGCAAGAGGAGTTACTTCAATTCAAAAGGCAAAAGGTATGGAACTTGTGTCCATTGCCACCTGGTCAAGTTCCTATTAGTACTAAGTAGGTGTTCAGAAACAAAAGAGATTATAGAGGTTTGATCATCAAAAACAAAGCAAGACTTGTTGTTCAAGGATACACATAGAAGGAAGGCATAGATTACACAATTGTCTTTGCACATGTTGCGAGACTTGAGGTTGTGTGAATCTTTCTAGCTTTTGCTGCATCCAACAACTTTATAGTATATCAACTTGATGTAAATGTTCATTTCTGTATGGGGATATCGATAGAGAAGTCATATGTGCTGCTGCCACCTAAATTTGAAGACCCATAGCACCCCAACTATGTGTGCAAACTTGATAAAGCTATGTATGGGTTGCATCAGGCACCCAGGCTGTGGTATGAGACATTGTCTTAGTTTCTTCTCAAGAATGGCTATACCAGAGGCATAATAGACAAAACTTTGTTCATAAGGAAGTCTGGAAAGGACATGTTGCGTGTACAAGTCTATGTTGATGACTTCATATTTGGTTCCTCAAATGACCAAATGTGTAAAGACTTTGAAAGCATCATGAGGAAGAAGTTTGAAATGAGTTCCAAGGGAAAGATGGACTTTTTCCTTAGAATTCAACTGAAGCAAATAAAAGAAGGGTTCTTCATCAATCAATCTTGGTACGTTAAGGATACCTTAGAATGATTTGAGATGAAAGATTATAAGCCAGCCAATACAACTATACCTAGACATCACAATCTTTATCCTGACTCCGAGGGAAAGGATACTGATCAGCATTAGTACAGGGCAGTTATTGGATCTCTAATGTATCTCACTACTAGTAGACCTGATATCATGTTTGCAACTTGTATCTGTGCAAGATATAAGGGTGCTACAAAGGTGTCTCACCTAATTACTGCCAAAAGAATCCTTAGATACCTCAAAGGAGCTCCCAAACTGGGTCTTTAGTATCCTAGGAATAAGGATTTTAACTTCTATGGTTACACTGACAGTGATTATGGTGGCTGTAACATCAACAAGAAATCCACATCCGGAGGATGTCAATTTCTTGGTGGAAGGATCATCTCCTAGGAATGTAAGAAGCAATCATGTGTACCCACATCAGCTGCTGAATCTGAATATATTGCTGCTGCAAGCTGCTATGCTTAACTACTTTAGATTCAGAATCAGATGCTGGATTATGGTTTTAACTTCATGGAGACCCCTATCCATATAGAAAACAAGAGTGCCATTTCTATCACAAAAAATCCAATCAAGCACTCCATGACAAAACACATTGACATAAGGTACCATTTCATTAGAGATATTCATGAGAAAAATCTAATCAAGCTAGTCAAAGGCAATTCAAATGAACAATATGCTGACTTTTTTACAAAAGCCTTGGATGAACAAAGATTTAAATATTTAATCATAGCTATTGGGACGATTAACATTGACTACTCTTTCTCTCTCGGAAAACTTTTTAAAATGTGTCATATCTATGTTGTTCTAAATACAATCTAAGCCTTGTTGCCAGAAAGTTTATCAAACTATACAAATTTTCTATGTAAGAAAATCTTCTGAAAGAGAATTTTAGGCTTGGAAGAGTTCTTACATAACTCTTCCTAATGTAAAATTTCTTCAAGATATTTTCTTCCAACGAATGTTTTACTTGGAAGAAATTTTGACTATCAGTCAAAAAGTTTTCGAAGCTTATTATCTTTAATTCTCGGAGAAGTTTTTGTTTTTCCGTGAGGAAATGGGGTATAAACCATGTTTTGCCTTCGACATAAAATGCCTTCGATGAAAATTCTTCGAAAGAAAACTGGTTTTGCCTTCGAAGAATTTTTACCCTCGGAAGCAATGCTACTGTGCAACGGAAATCTTGGCCCAGTCATTTGACTGAAAGATACTCTCCTGAACTAAGTAATTCACAGAATTTTAATCTTTTTCACCATATCATCTGCCACCGTACACCACTTGGACATCAAACCATCTTTTTTCACTCATCATTTCACCTTATCCAGTGGATTTGTCACCGTATGAATTACAGGCTATTTCTTTTTCTGCCCTTACTTTTTCTTTACCGTTCATCGAAACCCCATCCTGCTTTCACTACTATTTTCCTGCTTCAATCCCAAAACGGTTTCCTTCTAAACCATGGCCTTTCAATCCTATGTTAGGATCAGTGATCTAAGTTTGATCAATTAGAGTTGAATCACAGCGGAATTAGAGCAAGAATTAAGCAAATATAGCAAGAACACAATAAATATTCAATGGAACAGTACACGGTTATATAGAAATAGGGTTTTCTGCAAAGGGATAATAACATTCATGCACACATGCTTCGGTGTGGCGGCTGCTAGGTTTTCCTAAGCTGCACCGATTACAATTAGGTCAGCATTCCTTATATATAGGAATGTGACGTCTGCTGATGTCACTTGATAGTGACATCTAACAGAATTATTACAAACTACTGAAAGTAAGCAAACTACTGAGAATGTTCACAACAACTGAGAACATCTCAGATTATTCTAAGTACACGAAGAAACATAAAACTACTGAAACTACAAGTACAGAAAAGAAACTACAACTACTGAAAGGAAACCATCACAACTACTGAAGAGGTCTTCTTCAGCTGTTGTGACAATCATCTGAAACTTGGTCTTCAGTCTTTGTCTTCAGCTTTTGTCTTCAGACTTTGTCTTCAGCTCTTTCACTTCAGACTTTGTCTTCAGCTCTTTCACTTCAGACTTTGTCTTCAGCTCTTTCACTTCAGACTTTGTCTTCAGCTCTTTCACTTCAGACTTTGTCTTCAGACCTTGTTATCAGCTGATGTCTTCAGCTGTTGCAGACTACTTCAGTTGTTGTAATGTCCGTGGGACTTAAAGGTTTTTCTGATCAGGCTCATTGGTTCTTTTGGTCCAACAAACTCCCCTGAACCAATGCAGCCAAAACCTTTAAGCTTATTGAGGTCCCACTTATTCTTGGCAGAAATACTCTCTTGATCAGCTTTAGAGATATCGGATAAGCACAGGCCAGGGAACAGGTTTCAGTAGATGTGAATGTCAAAGGATGGAAGGGAACTCTGTCTTGGGGAACTGGACACAGCCGTTATCCCAACCATGAAACCTACTTCCCATTGATGAGTCTATAAGACTCTCTGACGTAGGCCTCAAGGAGAACAACTTGTTCCTCCTTAGTGAGTTCTTCTGCTTCTCCTTCGAAGAAGAACTCTGGGCCATAGTACTCTGATAAGTACTTTATCGTCTTTCCATTTTTCAACTCAACAGTTGTTATCTCTCTGTAAGCAAATCATCTGGGTGAGTCCCTTCTAATAACAACTGGAGTTCATTTTTCTTGATCTCTTCAAGCCTCTTGTATAACAACCCTTCTTGACCATTTTGTTCTCCATTAGAGTTTGAGGGGTCATCTTTGACTTGTAGGCTCTCTTGAAGTCTTCAAGTATTTCCCAGGGTGAGACTACAATGGCCAACATAATAGCAGCATCTATGGTCTTTCTCACTTGGCCATTGTATCTACTTGGTATGGATTTCTTATGAATTCTAGAACTAACCCTGGGGTCTGGCCAAATCCTTACTCTCTCCTTTTGATATTGAAAGGTATACCTGAGAGCATACAGCCTTTGAGCGTGTTTCTTCATGGCTTGTATAGATGATGACTGAGGAAACTCTTTGTCAATCATCTTCAAAAGTTGCTCATCGTGCTGTTTCTGCTGTTCTTCTTCTTCAATCTTAACTTTCACCATTTGCCTCTGAAAGTCTGGTGTGATCATTTGTTGACTTCTGGGCTCAGGTAATTTTAGAACAGCAGAGATTGGCAGACTATCTTCTTCATCATCTTCTTCTTCTTCTTCTACCATCCTCAACCCCTTCTCCTCCTTCTGGGTGCATCACTGGATGTGGTTTGAGGTGGTTTTTGGGGTAAGGGAGTTGGTTTTGAGGGTTGAGTTGATTTGGAGAGTTGTGGGGTTGGTTGTTTTTGAGAGGGAGTTTGGGAAGGCTGATCTAGCATTTTTATGGTGAGTTTGGCTTTGGAAAGCTTGGCCATATCAGTTCTCTTCCCAGCACCTGCTTCGTCTAAGGCTTCTATAATCAACCCCTTGTTGAATTCTTCAGAAGCACAGATTCTGGTGGTTATTGCCAGAATACTGTCTCTGGTCCATGATTTAATCTCAATTAATGATCTTCCCAAGTATTTTGCAATAAACCTGATCATTATCTCCAACCTCTCCCTTTCCATCACACTATAACTGGCCCATCTTCTTGTATCTCATTAATCTCCAGCCTTCTGATCTCAGTGTCTAATGTGGCTGTATCAAAGCCCTGTCTGAAGAGTTGATCTATTATTTGTCCATTGATCTGCTGTGAGCTTCATCAGCTTCTTTAATCAGATCTTCCAATGATTTCTCTTCATCAGGCTTTTGAGTTTCAGCACTTTTCTTTCTCTTGTATGTGATCAGCTGTTTTTCCTGTTCTTTTTCTTGTTGTTTATCCTCTTCCACTCTCTTTCTCTTTCTTCTTTCACTGCCTTAGACTCCCCCTTTTTGGGTGCATTGGGTTCAGGGGTTTGAATGGCAGAAAGCTTCTTTTGCACAGCATCATCAACAAGTGTTTTTAGATCGAGGAGATCCTCTCATCAATGGCTTTATGCACAATCTCATTGATGATGGGAGTGATGAGAGGTAAGGAATTTTGAAATGTAGCAACCATCTGCTCAGAGGGGTTCTGTCCCTGAGAGGTGGTGCCAACAACAGTGGCTGGTGGCTCAGTTGAGTGAAGTGGCGAGTGTTTGGGAAACCTTCAGATGAAGGTGCCATCTGTGGGTTTATTGGGGCAGATGGACTTTGATCCTGAGACATTTTGGCAAGCAGTTCTTTGAGTCTGCTCACCTCAGCCTCAAGGATTGTGTTATGGGCTAAGACATCATAGAAAAAGCCCAGGTCATCATCAGTCTTTGCTGAATCACCTGACCTCCTGATTGAATCAGGATGTACATGCCCTGAGTGTAGATCAGTTGTAGCATGTGCCCCTTGTTCTTGGTTCTGGGGACTTCCTGCCTCAGGACTGAGTCCTTCATCGGCAGTTGCCTCTGGTGAGGTCTTAGAGATGTTACCAACTTCATCCTGTTCATTTGCTGAATCAGTAGAAGTGGCAGCCTCACCAGATGTTCTAACCTCCTCCTCTACACGGGGAGATTGAACATTATAACCCCTGTGCTGTGGGTTATCAGCAGCATTTTGGTCCTCTTCCTCAGCTGTTCTCCCCATTGTAATTGGTGTCTGGGGAGGAGGAGAGGAATGCAGCTGACTCAACACTTGTGCAACAATAAATGTTGGGCTTTGAGGGGCGGTTGCATTTGGAGATAGGTTTGAAGCAGATTGCACCCGGGTGACTGGTGCTCTTCAATGGTAACCTTCTCAATTGAGATAGGTTCCAGCATTGTGGTATCCCCAATTTGGTTGCATCAGGATCCTGTTGAGAGGATGCCTGAGCGGCTAGGGTTGGTGGAGTCTTGGACACTACTGGGGGGTTAGAACCAGTAAGTGTTTCCTGTATTGGTGTTACAGGGGCATCCTCAGGGGACTCATCTCCCTGAGTAGCCTTTTGGGCTTTTTGGTTTTGGGTTTGGTGGGGACTTTGGATCTGGAAGTGGAGGCTGTGGGTTCCCGCTGCTTGGGTTTGAGCAGCCGGGCAGCCCCTTTCATTGTAGGGTCAGAGTTGTGCCTGGAGTATACTTCAGGCAATACAGCCGGAGCAGGGACTCCAAGGCCAACAAGGCCGTCTGATTTTAGCTGTGTTAAAATTATGGCCATGAGAAACCTGGGATATAATATCCATCTGTTTGCCACAGGTTTCAAGGCCAGATCCTTTAGTTCCATAAACACTATCTCAGAAAAATTTAAAGTTTGTCGTTCAAAGATAGAGTATAATACCTGTTGCCATCGGGAAGACATTTGATCCCATGAGGAGGTTTTTGGTGCAAGGCAGACATTCACCATGTGGAATATAAGACGTTCAGCATCATGGAAGTGCTTCTTCAGAATGGTGGTAGCACTTAAGTCTCCTTCATACCCGTTGTTGATGAAAGACATATCGGTTGTGCCTTTCGGGTATTCTGTGACACAGGTGGCATCATGTAGATCTAGGGTTTGTCGAATGATGTCCGTAGTGATGACCACCTGTTTCTGGTTGACCAACGACTGGAGAGTGATTTGGCTATCATTCTCACTAGTTTGCACGAGACGTTGGTCCAGAACTGGCTTAGGGAATCGGGGTATATGGTAGGATTCAGAAGAAACGCGGTTCGGTACTGGGAATCTACCATAAGATCGATGGCGTTATCAAATTTGTTCCAGAAGGCCGATTTCGAGAGGTAGGCAACACAGTTGTGTCTGGGTTTGAGTTTCATGGTCGCCATTGGTGAGAGAGTGAAGGACGGAAAACGGCTAATGAAACGTCTGAAAGTAGGTTTAGGTATTTATAGGGTAAGAAAAAGGCTGATATAAAACGACTGAAAGTGTTGGTGCTGTCATCAGTTGTTTGAAAACAACTGAAGACCTGGTTTTAACTTTCAGAAGTTGTAACAACTGAAGACTTGGTATTAGTCATCAGTAGTTGTGAAACTACTGAAGACATGGTTTTGGCTTCAGGTGTTGTAACAACTGAAGACTTGGTGTTAGTCATCAGTAGTTGTGAAACTACTGAAGACATGGTTTTGGCTTCAGTTGTAAGTGAAGCAGCTGTTGTAGAAACAACTGAAGAGAAAATTTTCTCATCAGCTGTTGTCGTCAATTCTTAGCTCATCAGCTGTTTCATTCTGACCTCAACACTTCATCAGACTTTGTCTGAGTTTCAGATGTTTCATAGGTCATCAGTACTTATCTGTTATTCTGACATCAGCAGTTGTAACTACAGCAGTAGTTGTAACCACATCAGTTCTTTTCAACAGATGAGTACTTCAGTACTTTTAAGTAATTTAGTCTTCAGTAGTTATGAAAACTACTGAGGATAAAAGAACTGCAGTACTTATTTGTGACAGTAGTATACGAATGCTCATCAGTACTTGTTGACTGAGATCATCAGTAGTTGTCACTTATTCTAGCTGCAGCATACCAAGCCTTAACACTAGGTTTTGGAAAGTTGAACTGTCCAAAGGCTTAGTAAATATGTCTGCAAGCTCATCAGCACTAGGAACAAACTTTGGATCAATCAGACCTTTTTCAAAACAATCCCTAATAAAATGGTGTCTGATCTCAATATGTTTGGTCCTAGAGTGCTGGACTGGATTCTTGACAATACAAAGAGCTGAAGCACTATCCATTAGTAATGGAGTCTTAGTCTCTGTAATGCCATAATCCAGTAATTGATTCTGAAGCCAGAGTACCTGAGATGTACAACTTGCAGCAGCAATGTACTCGGCTTCAGCAGTGGATGTAGCAACAGATGTTTGTTTCTTACTCTGCCAAGAAACCAAACAGTTGCCTAGGAATTGACATCCACCAGAAGTTGATTTTCTAGTTAATTTACACCCTGCATAGTCACTATCAGAAAAAGCAACTAATTTGCAAGAGTGCCCAGTGGAATACCAAAGACCTAGAGATTGAGTACCTTGCAGATATCTAAAGATCCTCTTGACTGCAATCAAATGAGACTCTTTAGGAGCAGCCTGAAATCTAGCACAAACACAAGTTGCAAACATAATATCTGGTCTAGAAGCTGTTAAGTACATCAAGGACCCAATCATACATCTGTAAAGTGTTTCATCAACAGCTTTACCTTTCTGATCTGCATCCAGTTGTGTGGTGCTGCACATGGGAGTAGAACAGGGCTTACAGTGTTGTAAATCAAACTTTGCCAAAAGACTTTTTGTGTATTTTGACTGATGAATGAAAGTTCCATCAGCCTTTTGTTTGATTTGCAAACCTAGAAAGAACTGTAATTCTCCCATGGCACTCATTTCGAATTTTTGTTGCATCAACTTTGTAAATGCATCACACAACTGTGGATCAGAGGAAGCAAAAATAATATCATCAACATAAATTTGAACAAGGAGCTTATGCTGACCCACTTTCTTAATGAACAAAGTTTTATCTATGGAGCCTCTAGTGAAATTATTCTGAAGAAGAAAATTTGACAGTGTTTCATACCAGGCTCTAGGAGCTTGTTTCAACCCATAAAGAGCCTTATCAAGTTTATACACCCAATCAGGATGTTTATTATCCTCAAAACCTGGTGGTTGACACACATAAACCTCTTCTTTTATTTTACCATATAAAAATGCACTTTTGACATCCATTTGAAAAACTTTAAGATTGTGGAATGCAGCATAGGCTAAGAACAATCTAATTGCCTCCAGTCTGGCTACAGGGGCAAAGGTTTCATCATAATCAATACCTTCTTCTTGTGAAAACCCCTGGACAACCAGTCTGGCCTTGTTCTTGACAATTTGCCCATTTTCATCTGTTTTATTCCTAAACACCCATTTAGTGCCTATTGCACACTTACCTGGGGGTAGAGGAACCAGTTCCCACACTTGCTGCTTTTTGAACTGAAGAAGCTCAAGCTGCATGGCATCAACCCATCCATTGTCTCTTAATGCAATATGATAGTTCTTTGGCTCTTGCTGACTGATGAAAAGAGCATAGAAGCAGAAGTTGGACAATTGACTTCTAGTTGAGACACCAGCATTGATATCACCAATGATTTGAGACGTTGGGTGATTCTTCAGCTCTTGATGCACTATGAGATCTGTGCAAGTGTTTGTAGCACGCTCAGCAGCAACAGATGTTGATCCAGATTCTTGAAACCAAGTGTTAGATGGCAGGTCAAATGAAGTAGAGGATTCAGAAATCTCATCAGCATTTGTTGTGGATGGTGCTACTGAAGCTACAGGAACATCAAGTTGAGTAGACTCAGGCAGTTGATCACTAAACTTGAATAGGTGAGTACTGGGATCATCATGAACATCAGTACCACCAGATGGATGACTAGCTGCAGAAGGTGATGAATTCACATGATCTGCAACAGCTGGAGGCTGATAAGGAACATATTGCAGTATGTCCAGATCAAACAACTCCACAGGGTTTTGTGGGATTTTGTCCTTAGGAGATTCATTGAACTTCACATGCAAGGTTTCTTCAACCATCTTTGTCTTACAGTTGAACACTCTGTAAGCCTTGCAAGTGGATGAGTACCCAACAAAATACCCTGCATCCACCTTAGAATCAAACTTTTGGAGTTGATCCTTTGTGTTGAGAATGTAACAAGGACACCCAAATGCTCTGAAGAATGAAATTAGAGGAGCCAAATGATGTAGAACTTCATAAGGAGTCTTCATCAACCTCTGATTCACTAAAGCTCTATTTTGCACATAGCATGCTGTGTTGACAGCTTCAGCCCAAAAGGTCAGTGGCAAACCAGAGTCAGCCAACATGGACCTTGCAGCTTCAATTAGGGTCCTGTTCTTTCTCTCCACTACTCCATTTTGTTCTGGAGTCCTTGGGATGCTATACTGCCTCTTGATTCCTTTTGAAAGGTAGAAATCATCAAGTGTATGGTTTCTAAATTCAGTTCCATTATCACTTCTTATACACTTGACTGATAGGGAATACTGCTTCTCAACATACAACACAAAGTTAATAATTGTCTGAGCAGCCTCATCCTTTGAATGCAAGAAGAAGGTCCATACAAATCTGGAGTAATCATCCACAATTACCAGACAGTATTTCTTCTTTGCCATGCTCATTACTCTCACAGGACCAAAGAGATCCATGTGCAGTAATTGCAAGCAGGCAGTGGACTTTGGTTCTTCTATAGGAGGGAATGAGACTTTGTGTTGTTTTCCTTTTAAACAAGCAGTGCAGGTTTCATCACAGAGGAACTCCTTTATTGGTAGACCTCTTACTAAACTTTGTGGATCAGCTGATTCATGTTTTTGAGATTAACATGACCCAGCCTTCTATGCCACAGTTTAGATTCCTGAGGAGAGGCCTTGGAGAACAGGCAAGGATGACCTTTTAAATCAATCTTCTTTGACAAATCCAAGGCATATACTCTTCCTATCCTGTTGGCCTTCAGGAGAGTATGTTCATCCAATACCTTGTCAATCAGCCTCAGAACTTTGGAAGACAGAATCCGGCAGTTCTGGCTTGTGAAAAGTGCAACATGCCCTTTATCACACATCTGACTGACACTCAGTAGATTATACTTGAGATTCTCCACATGGTTAACATCATCAAATCTGATTTCTCCATTTGACACAAATCCTTTCCCGATGATGTAACCCTTAGCATCATTTCCAAATGAGACAAATCCCTTCTTTCCTTGAGAGTAGTCATTAAGAAGAGAACTGCTCCCAGTCATATGCATAGATCCTCCACTGTCTACATACCAGATGCTTCTTTGGCATGCTGAAGAACCCTGCATTTATCATAAGAAACTAGTTAGCTTTAGAGACCCAAACCTTTTTGGTTTTGGGTATGTTTTCATCAACAGATTTAACCATAACTTGTTTCTCATGATTAACAGCTGATGAAGGTGGAGATGGTGCTGAAATGGAATTCTTAGATTTGGGCTTGGATTTCCTTTTCAGTGGTTTGATCACAGGTGCATCTAGTTGGTTAACTCTCCCCAACAAATGCTGAACCATCATAACAAGTTGTGTCTGATTTGTTGCTAAAGCCTTCAGCTCATTTGACACATCAGTACTTGTTTTTGATGAGTTCCTGTGACCCACCATTTCCTCCTTGAAATTCACAGACTTCGTCTGATGTTTATCATGAGGAACACTATCAGCTGTTTTCTGATAAACCCCATCCTTCTTTTTGGATTTTGGTGAGGCCTTGGGTTTATCAGTTTGAGATGACTGTGGTACAAACTTGGTTTCAAACTCATTTTTCATTTTATTTATCTCTTCTTTAATGAGCTTATCTCTGTTGAGTTTGGAACCCTTTTTGTACCAGCATTCATCAGATAGATGATTGAATTTACCACATATTTCACATGGCTTATTCTTCATCTTGGATTGATCAACTGCTGAAGTGGAAACTACTGAAGGTGTGATCTTCAGTACTTTCCTCCTTTCAGTACTTGTGTTAAGTACTGAAGGATCGGTAACAACTGAAGACTTGTTCTTCAGCTGTTCTCTATCCGTCCTGAAAGACCGTATGATAGATTCCTCAGCAGTTGTTAATCCTTTTATTTCATCAGATTTGAAATGCTTTTCAGATGTTGTGACTTGCCCTTCAGTACTTGGAGTACTTTGAGGAACAACATCTGAATTCTCAGCTTCATGTGTTTATCAGCATTTAAACCATCAGGCAATTGATTTGCTGAGATCTTAACACTGACTTCATCCTCTAATTTTGTATTATCATTTGAGGATGAATCACATGATGATGTGGTTTGGAAATTACTTTCACCTTCAGATTTTACTATTGATTTTGAAGTAAAATCAGTAGGTGGTGCAGTATGATTGTAACCTATTCCAAACTTCACATTTGAAGCTGTTTGCTTGCTGAGAAGCATTTCAAATCCCTTGCAGGATGTTACCCATCGGTCACACTCAACTTGGGTAGCTGCAAGTGTCTCTTTGAGACTTCTGTGGTTCTCGAGTATGACCTCTACCTTAGCCTTTTCATCATTAAGTTGGCATTTAAGCTTGTAAATCTCATCATCTTTGTCATTAAGTGCAGACACATACTCATCTTTTCTTTTGGAAATAGTTTTCTCAAGCTCAAGATTTTGATTGATTAAAGCTACATTTGCCTCTCTAATAGAGACAAAGGCAGCTATGCATGATTCAGAACATAACTTGGCTTTAGCCTCAGAAGATATCTGGGTTACCTGTGAAGATGAAGCATCTGAGCAGGAACCCTCAGTAGACTCCAGGGCCATGAGAGCAAGATTCCCAAAAGGATGTTCACCACCATGTTGACCAGCACCAGCAGATAAGTTGCTCATTGAAACCAGAAAGATCATCTGGTAAGCTGCTCCAGTCAACAACTCCTGGTGTGAAGAAGCTGTGATGAGGTTGAGATTGTGATGGAGATGGTTGAGGCTCAGGTAGGGCTTGAGGTTGTTGTGCTATAGGGACATGAACTGGATTTGGCTGTGGCATGTAATAGCAGGGATAAGGATATGGCATTGACCCTGAGGGACAAAGTATGCAGGAGATTGAGGTTGTGAGTGATGACCAGAACTAGCAGGATGTTGCCCTTTGTTTTGTGAACTATTGCTTGGAAAGGTCACAAAGGGTGCAGAGGAGTTAGATCCAGTTGATCTACACTCTCTTGCAAAGTGCCCAAGCCTGTGGCATTTGTGACACCTCAACTTACTCTTGTCAAAACCAACTTTGGTTTTGCCAGAGAGTCCTGGAAATTTCCTACCAGTTCTCTTGTAGAACTTTTGAGATCTGATATTGATCAGGGCCATTTGGCTCAAAATATCCATCTCTTCTAAATCATCATCAGCAATACCTTGCAAATCATCCATGATAAAACATAAATTATCACTATTACACCCAGAATGACTGTCAACACCAACAAATGCATGATCAGAACTGTTTGAAGAGAAATCTATATGCTCATCATAATGACTTTCTGATCCAGCATATTCTGACTCATGACCGACCAAGGCAGTGTTACCTGGTACAAAGTCATCAGAGAGCTTTCTGATGATGCCAGTTTCCTTTTCTGCTCTATCTCTCTTTCAAATGTAAGCAGTTTCCCATGGAGTTGGGTGAGAGATAGGCTATCCAGATTTGCACTGGAGCGTAGGACAATGTGTATGTGTCCCATCTCTCAGGCAGTGATCTGAGGAATCTGTTGTTCATCTGGCTGTTAGTATACTCTTGCTTGACCATTTTCAGTTCAGAGATCAAGCAGGAGAAACGCTCAAACTGTTGAGTCAGTGTCTCACCCTTCCTATGAGAGAATGTCTCATATTGTTGGGCGAGGATTTCTCTGTTGTTTGCTAAGACCTCATCAGTTCCTCCGAATTGTTCCTTCAAAGCATTCCAGAGGTCATGAGCAGTTTCATGATGCATAAGCCCAGAATAGATTTCATTCGGCAGTGCCATGGCCAGAATTCCATGGGCTTTAGCATCAATCTCAAACAGTTTACGATCTTCATCTGAGTATTGCTCCTTCTTCTTCGGAACCATTTGATTGGTCTCCGGATTGTTCACCATAGGCTTGTGTGGACCATGAACCACAGATGTCCAACACCTGAACTGTTAACAGACAGGTGATGGAGCATTCTTCGTTGCCATATGTTATACTCACTCCTAACCAGCATCGGAGGCTTGGTTGAGGAGCCAGTATTGTGAGGATCATTAGATGGAGTAGTCATTCTCAGATTCAAACCAAATCAATCAAGTTTCAAAAGATTTGCACAAAACACAACAACTCAATAAGAACCCAAGAAGAAACTCAAATTAAATAACCAGAAGCAGCAGAAAATCAACTTTTTATAACCATTCTTGCACATATGCTAATTCGATCAAACTATAGATATCAAAAGCAGTTTCAATGATCAATTGTTAAACCGATCAATGATTAACCCGCTCTGATACCATTTGTTAGGATCAGTGATCTAAGTTTGATCAATTAGAGTTGAATCACAGCGGAATTAGAGCAAGAATTAAGCAAATATAGCAAAAACACCATAATATTCAATGGAACAGTACACGGTTATATAGATATAGGGTTTTCTGCAAAGAGATAATAACATTCATGCACACATGCTTCGGTGTGGCGGCTGCTAGGTTTTCCTAAGCTGCACCGATTACAATTAGGTCAGCATTCCTTATATATAGGAATGTGACGTCTGCTGATGTCACTTGATAGTGACATCTAACAGAATTATTACAAACTACTGAAAGTAAGCAAACTACTGAGAATGTTCACAACAACTGAGAACATCTCAGATTACTAAGTACACGAAGAAACATAAAACTACTGAAACTACAAGTACAGAAAGAACTACAAACTACTGAAAGGAAACCATCACAATACTGAAGAGGTCTTCTTCTTCTGTTGTGACAATCATCTGACACTTGGTCTTCAGTCTTGTCTTCAGCTTTTGTCTTCAGACTTTGTCTTCAGCTCTTTCACTTCAGACTTTGTCTTCAGCTCTTTCACTTCAGACTTTGTCTTCAGCTCTTTCACTTCAGACTTTGTCTTCAGCTCTTTCACTTCAGACTTTGTCTTCAGCTCTTTCACTTCAGACTTTGTCTTCAGCTCTTTCACTTCAGACTTTGTCTTCAAACCTTGTTAT